>BMAU01019027.1:600000-935000 GCA_019973935.1 Trichonephila clavipes | reverse complement strand
ACTCGTTTAAAAACCATCCAGTTGATGGCCATCCTATTTCGTTGTTTCATTTTGCTTACGGATAAGCGAGCTATATGCTTTTGGTCCTTTTTCTTGCACAGTGGTGTAAGTCATTTTAAAATAAAAATTCCGATCTATTACCTGTTTACGAGTAGAATTTGTTTAAGTGAATTCAAATCATTTGAAAAAGAAATCGTACAATAGTACCTGATATTTCAAGCTAAAAGGTTCCATTTGCGGTTTTTTGTTTGTTTGTTTTTTGAGAATTAAGGGAGGAGGTATGTACTGAGTACGAAATCGAATGCCCATGGGCTAACGATAAGAATTTTTCTCTAGTGAGAGACTAATTACATTATCATTACTATACGTTTCTGGATATTTCTATTCAGTGTAAAAAGGGAACGTGCTTAAGTTTAGAATAAATCATTTAAAGTGATTTTTCGCCAAAAAAGGGTTCGTTTTCGCCATTTCCAAAACATTTTCTTTTCAGGATTTTTTTTTTTTTTTGATGAGAATGGGGATTATTATTTGGAACAGCTAACGTGTTAAGATGCTATTGAATATAATGAAGAGATTACTGGGGTGATTGAAGTAAATGATCCTAAAAATAAAAGTTACTAAAGCAAACAGTTTCTTCCTTAAATTACAGAATTCAACTATTCCAAATGGCTTTTTCAAAATAAAGTATATTGGAAATTTCTGGAGAAAATTTTAATTTTAATTTAAATTCTTCGAATAAATTATCTATTTCTATTTCATTTCAAATTACGTAAAATTAGTGGGGTTTTTTTTATCAAAGGTTCTTACAAAATAAGTGAAATTGCTGTGTTAAATAAGGTACAGAATTATAATTAATAAATAAATAAGTAAGATCGTAATATCTTTCACTCGTTTAATATTACATTATTTTTATATAATTGTTTTTAAAATTTTGAATAGAACTATATTTAGAAAGAAAATATTAATCTGCTATTTTTTGAAAAATCTACTAATAATATTTCGATGTTACATTTTTTTCGAAAGTTTTTATAAATATCAACAATATTGTAATTGGCCATTAAATATAATAACAGCGTTAGAGAAATGAATTATAATAGAAATTCTTTATGAAAAAGAATTTAATATGCCCACGAAGTAACACATGTAACAATACAAATAATTTAAATCAGTTTATTTCAGAATAGCTGCTAATAATTATATACTCCCAAGTTAAAACTTATTCAAAAACTTTATTTTACAAATGAATGTATATTTACCAGTAGTTAAACACAAAACCATGGATCTTAATTTGGAATGACATGCTCATTTAAACACACACAAAAAAAAAACTTTGCAGCACGATTATTTATTTGAGTTTCTCCTGCAGCGCGTCCGGAAATGTCCGACATATTAAAACTTAATTCGATACCAAAAATTAGTTATCCCAGAAAGCGCTTTCTCGTTAAATAGAAACGCCTTGGTAAACACAATAGGAAATACTGGGTGTTTCAAAAGTCACGCATATCCACATGGTAATACTTGTTGCCTAAAAACCAAAAGTGTTGATAGAGATTTCCGTCACTAGATGGCAGCAGGGCCTCATCATAAGAAATTTTGAACGTAGCAGACATCAATTTCAAAATAGTCGTCAGTTGAGCACAACGGAAGTTCCACGATTTTTTTCCAAGAGAAAATAATAGTCATTGTAAAATTTTATTTCGCTACAAAATCCCATTGTTGTGTGATAAATGCATTTCAGCAGAAATATACGGGTGAAACAGCACTAAATGCATCAATGAAAACACGTTTAGTGAAATGGTTCCGTGACCCAGGATCGGTTGAAGGCAGGAAGCAATGGGGTAGAACGTACATAGTGGAGACTAAAGTGGCAGATGTAGAGACCGCTTTACAAGTTCAATGAAATGACCGTCCGCCTGCATAAACATCATTATAGAATTCATATCCTTGCTGAACAGTGCTGAACGATACACTTGGTTGTAGCAAGACAGCGCTACGTGTCACACATCACGGGACAGTATGCAAGTTTTAATTGAAGTTTTCGATGATCGTGTCATTTTCAAAGGACTTTGCCAACCCCGTTCACCGGAATTCCTTTGAAGATGTCTGAAAAATGTAGCATTCAAGAATAATCTCCATACGCTTGATGAACTTAAGAGCAACATCCTTTATGCAATATCGGACATTAATTCTCGCACATTTCGTAAAGTGTCAATTAATCTGGTAAAAAGAGTTCAATTGTGTATCCAGGAAAACGAACACAATTTTGAGCATTAACTGTTATTTTACGACGTCTGACACCTTACAATAAAGATAACCGTTCAACCTTTGTTTGTCCTTTATTCTGTTTAACTTAATTCATCTGTCTTTAAAACCACAGAGGATGATGTGCGCGACTTTTGAAACACCCGATATGTAGTTTAGCTATTTAAAGAGAGGTTTTTTAATCAAAAATTTAATTTAACTACTTAAAACTATAGATAACAGTGCAAGATAACTCGTGAGTTCTACATGTTCGACAAATGTAAAAACCCAGATAAAATTTAGCTGAAATCGTAACTCCATTACAGGTGGTACAGTGATTTTTTGTTAAAATATAAATTTATATAAAAATGGATTAAGAAAATAATACTAGATTCTTATTTGTCGCTGATTTTACTACTGAAACTTTTATGGGGTACTGTTTTTTTATATTATTTTTTATTTCTGTTCGAAAAAATATAACTACGATCAATGTACTCAAAATAATGTTCAAAAACAAGAATCAGAAAAGAATTATCTTTCACAGAGCTCATGTAGGAATTTTAAAAATGTTGTGTATGTTTAATCCATTAACGGATCACGTCTTACGAAGCAACAATCTATCAGAAATATCAGCATTCTTAGAGCATGGAAACACATTTATTGCGATATAATTACATCGTTAACTACATTTTAATATTTATTGTTGTTAATTATTACAACATTTTGAGAATTGGTACGATAATTTAGGGTTCAAATGTTGCAATGCGTTATGCTTTAAGCACTTCGAAAGAAGAAGGAATTAGCGATGTATCGCATAATTTTATCCAAAATCATACCACGCAAATGCAAAGTTTCAACATGTTTAATATACATGAGCCTATGTACACAATAACACTACGAGTACACACACACAACTACATAAAAATCATTTTCTTAATCAAGCCCTTATTTAAAGCCTAGCGAAAACTTAGGCGAATTTTATTTAAATAATGGTTCTTATAAAAATCTTAATATAAAACTTGATTTGAAAAAAAATGAAGAACGAGATTTAAAAATAAAATATTTATTTTCGGATGAAAAACCTAAATATGCTACATAAAATGGATAAGAAGCATTAATATGGAAAATATATGAAATTTTCTACTTTTTGAAGAAAGAAATCGCATAAATGGTATTGCATTTGCCATCTAAAATATTCGTAGACTTATCGTAATGACTACTATAAAGAGATCATAACTTTTTTTTCCTTCATATAAATCACGTGACAAAAGTTTCATACTTCATACCCCAGACAGTTTAGAAAATATTTTTAGTAAACTATTCATATTTTTGGTATTTAACTCAAACCTGTTATATAGAAATACTTTAGAATTTTCTATATATTAAAGTTAGATTTGTAATATTTATGGTACTTTTTATATTGCTATCTCAACCCTCCACTCCTGGATGATCTTCAATACTTTTTCTTCTGCAAAATAGCGTATCTTTCTTATTCGCTATTTATAATAGTTAAGGTATGTGTAGTTAAGGTATCCATACATTTACGTGCAAGTGGTAACAGCGTGATTTGTGAAATACTACAGAAAAAGTTAAACGGGAATATCTATGCTGTACACAAGTAGAAAGTTTTGAAAATATATTTTTCACATACAGTCTTACCAGATACAAAAACTCATAATTACATTCAAATTGTCAAAGTTTAAATAACATACAGAAGTATTTAAGATTTTGTATTTTTCTATTCTATTAATTACTTTTTCAATATATTGAATAATTTACTTATGAAATATTATAAATGCCATATTAAATTATAAATAGCACAGTATAGTGCACAAAATATATTACACATTTTACCATCTATTGCTTTGGGTGTTGGAAAGCTCAAATCTTATTTTTTTTGACAATTTGATATATATATATATATATATATATATATATATATATATATATATATATATATATATATTCAAATTGTATAGACTTTAATTTTTTTAAAAATACCTTACTTTAATCTCTAGGGTAAATAAAAGCCCTTAAAACCTATTTTTAAGTAATCATTGAAACTGAGCCACGCCCATTTGAATAGTGAAAAAGTACTTCGTTTTTGCTTAAAAAAACCAAAACATGTATCTTTTATTATAAATTGAGTATTTTATTTTTTATTATAAATTGAGTATTTTACTTTTTTATTTACTAGCCGATTAGAAGCCTCACTGTGTACGTTAAAATCAATTTATCTCAAAAAGTAAATTTTGATGTTCAATGTACCTTTTCTAAAAAACTACTCTTCACTGCTATGTAAATTTTTTATGATGTATTTATAATGTCTTATATTTACTGAAATGAGCCTTTTTGCAAAAAAAAACTCAAAAGTGTATTTTTTTACACATTTTTTTGGTGAAAAATGGTTCAAATTTCACTATGTTTGATGAAATATTTTATAAATTATGAAACAATTCAAAATTAGCTCAAAGCTCATTTCAGTATATAATGAGAAATGTGAACTTTAACTGTATGAAAAATTTCGAGCATGTACATATAACAGATTTTGAGAAAAAGTACATCAAATCAGCCAATTTACCATTGTTGATATAGAAGTTTCCAACTCCCGTTAAAAAAATTAGTCCCAAACATAAAATGAGGCAGCACAATGCTCAAGCATTTCACGATGACGCAGCAAACTATTATTAAAAGAAGTGGTCTTAAATACTTTTAGATTGCGTACCCTAAAACAAAAATAATTATAAGTACTTCATGTTATGTATCAGGAACCTACTTCCTTGGCTTACTTTAAGTATTATGCCGTTTGAGATATGCATATCCAAATTTGGTTATCTCTGATGTAAAGGACTCACTTCGCCTTTTTTTTCACTTGTTTCAATATCGAATGGCTCTCTTTTCGGAACAATGTATATTTATTTGTATTCATTTTCTTATAATATTAAGTAAACGTTATATTTTAAAGTCCTTTATACATTCGTAACCTGAAGTATGAGAGCCACGGTGGTATTTTTAGAACCACATCATCGACACACGAGGTTAAGCCTTTGTTCAAACCCGCACGCACAATATAAATACAAAGATCTCAACAACTTTCTAACGTAAAACCCTAAGGAAACAGAAGGTTCGGGAGGATTGTTCAAAGAATCCATTTGACTTGTTTTGATAGTGTCCGAGTATTGGACTAAATCTCTCCCTATATTCTTATTGCGAATCCACTGTACCGTGATAGAAGATACCAAAACACTTGCTAAGATAGTCTATATTTGCTAAACATTGAAATAATTTTTTGTAATTTTCTTTTCCAAAAGATATTTCCCCGTAAAATGAATTTCTTCATGTTCTTTGATCATATTTTTGATCGTTTCGTTCATTGTGTTGCTACATATCAATAAGCTAAATGTAACATGTTCTACAAATGCTTCTTGTCGTTGAGAGATGGTACAATCCAACTATACCAAAAACCGTATAATGGTTTGCCTCTCGTATTGTCTGGCAATGACAAGTGTGACGAATCTTTACGGCACTTTTCCACAAATACTCTTAGGCGTCTTTGGGGATTGTAAATTCGCGTATATTTCCAATCAGCTCTAAAAGAAGAAAATGGGGTACGTAAAGTAGATACAGTATTTAAGGAGAGCTTTGTAAGTTAGCGGGGAAGAAGGCTATTGAGCCAGCAGCAATAGTGACGAGATTTAGAGGATTAGATTGGATTAAGATATTGAAGTATCGCTGTTATTCAGTAAAGGAGCCCTAGGAGGATTAATCTACCTAGAGAGATCATAAGTACAACCAGGTATATTCTAGCTTAGTACCGCTTACCACACACAAGCGTTAGTTTAATAAATTTAGTTCAATTTTAATGAAAGCTAATAATTCAAGTGGCGGTTATTTCTCAGACCTCCTATTCCGGTAAACCTTTTGATAGTGAGCTTAGTCATTGATTAATTTCATATTTCGTAATTTACTTTAATAGTAAAGGACGTTGTGACGTAGACTTGTGGTTAAGTATTTGTCATTAGAAGTTTGATATTTGAACTAAGTGAATAAATATAAGTTATTATTATACAAATGGCATCTGGTCATTCTTTGCCTCAAGTTAATCTTAGTGTCCAGGGTGGAACCCAGGGGTTCTCACACAAGTAATTTTGATTCAATAAAAACACTTGATTTAACGCCGCAGTTGGATTACAGATGACTTCGTATTTTCTTCATCGCCAGAAAATCAGCGTAAGTTAAACAGCTACCTTAAGCATCCACGAAAGTTCTAATGACTGATGCATTCTAGAAACTAATGGACTCAAAATCTTTTTAGGCATAACCCCTTAACTGTCGAATAAAAGTTACGCGATTCACTCTTCAGTGCCGTCCTTTTTCACACAGACGTAGGTATGTGGTGTTTGGGGAGGAAAAGAAAAAGGTACAAATAAGAGAATTATTTTCTGTATGAATAAATCCTTCACAGACTCTGCCCAGGACATTTTCTTGCATGTCAAAGCCTTCGAAATAGTTTAACTGACAGGAGAACAAAAAGTTTTGTATTTGAGAAATACATGTATATACGCCAGGAGCAGTTAACGCACATGCTGAGTGAGACATATATACGTCGGATGCAGATAAGGGGTTAAGGAAGAGTTAATGTTACAATCCCCCTGATCATTCCAGGATGACACAGCAAAATACTATTTAAAGGATAACATCCCATATTTTGATTTATTTTCATGCGAATACCTGCTGTCTGTCCATTTAACATTATGTCTATTTATTTGTCCAGAATTTAACTCGTATCAAAAACGTTATTACATGCATTATTTTAAAGCTATTCATTCGTTACTGCCTAACCTAGATTGCGGTCACTGCGGATACAGGAATAAGGTCATCGACCCTTGTATTTACGCCTTTGTCCATACGCTTGCCATAAAATGACAAAATTAGCATTTATAAACTATTACAACCTTACTTTTCCTAACTATTTTAACCTTTCTTAATTAATAAAGAAAAATAAAGTTTAAATAATTTGTGTTATCATTCTTTAGTTCTTAGAATAGTTATCTATTAGACTTAATGAATTTCGCCAAGTAGATGATATTTTGAATTATTACTTTGTGTAAAATTTATATTTCTTAAGTTACTTCTCAAGTACAGAAATCCTTCATTACTCTGATTAAAACATTTATGAAAGAAATAATAATCCTAATTCTGCTTAGCTTCACGAAATTGTTAATTGTAATTAACTGAGGTTTTCTGTTGCTATCGATTTTGAACCCTTTTCATAATAATGCCGTGTTACAAACAATATATGCAGGATTTAATTAGAATATACGAAAATAATAAAGAAAATATACATATTTAAATTATTATACCTTATTATTAGTAATTATAACATATTATACGATTCTGCGGTATTTTTTATTAAAATATTGTACAATGAAATTTTTGAAAAATATTTATCGTAAGGTATATTTTATAATAGTAATTAACTATTCAGATAAATAGTTGAGGCTTTGTTCTTCCAATTACAAAACAATTAAGGAACACATATATGAATTATGATTTATTTGCCTCCAAGTTTTAAATGAACCCAGTACCTGACAGATTCTTTTTAATTTCTAGTGAGTGAGTTTTGATTTGAAATTTTATCATCGTCACACCCTACAGCAAGGATGGCGAACCAGTGCCACGCGTGCCATTTATGGCACGTGCCATTACATTTTTGACACGCCAGTGATCAAAATGGTTTGCATTTTATTTCAAAATAACAAAGTTAACTACGAATTATTACGAACACTCGTTTGTTATTGATCTTGCCTTAGTTACGTCATAGACGATGCAAAGTGATGCAAAATTTGACTATACATACTTACCATTTTTAACTGTTATTTAACACGCCTAGCACAACAAAAAAGCAAAAAGTGTCAAATAGTAAGTGTCCCAAGAATTTGAAACTTGGCGAATCTAGAAATATAGCATTATCAATAAAGGCGACAAAGCGGTGTGTGCTTTATGTTCTACAACAGTGCTATGCAGAACTTCGTCTGTAAATTGGCATTTTGAAATAAATCACAAATTCTCTTGTCAAAACAGCGAACCACAGAAAAAATGATTAATTGATTAAAAACCATTTGGCAGATGACTCCAATTAAGCATGCATTCTACTAAAAGTATTATCTTATAATTCTAAAAAGTTATTTGTCATCCAATGTGCAACAGAAGTCACACTAATGTTACTTTAATTAGAATTACACGTATAACGGAAACATGTACAACTATACTGTGTAAAAGGTGTTTTTAGTTTTGAGTTGTAAGTATTTAGTTTTATTATATATTTTCCCAATAATCACAACTCAAAATTATTTCACGGCACGTCTATACCTCATTAAACACATCTTTAGAAAAAAAAAATGGCATGTTGATCCATACAGGTTTGCCACCCCTGCCCTACGAAACATCAGGGCTATTGGAGACGAATCTCGTAATCTTAAGCTTCGGTGGTGACGTGGGCGACATTCGAGTTGGCACATTCTCTCCTAACTTCATAACATGCCCATGGAAGGATATTGAGATTCTACTAATTGAATATTCCTCTTCCACTTTCCGTGGCGGGTCTTACCCTAGGTCTAGAACTTGACTTGACGATGCCTGCCCCGAGTTCGGACCATCCGTTTACCACATCATCTTTTTTATACTAATATATTAATTTCAAATCAAGATTACATGACTCTCTTTCTGGAAAACTTTCTTCAGCTGATTTAGATTTAAAGTATAGAAATTTATCTTCCAAAAATAGCCCTAAATGTTAATTTAAGGGCCATGTGAAGTTAAAAAATATTTAAAAAATTGCAATATTTTACAAATATTTTGAAATACAAAAGATATATAATTCTAAAATAAGGTAGAGTTTAAATAGTATGATGCATTGTATAGTTCTATAAAGTTTTATACATCAGAGAATAATGTTTTAGAAAATAGTGTGCACAAAGCAAAACATACTTAATATTTATTATAGAATTTTCATATGCTTATGACTTTAAAAATTATTATTATATTTTACACATTTTATACATTTCTGAAGCCAAATTCTATTTTAAATAATATGTAGAAGATTCGAATCATTTAATTTAAATTTAAAATTATACGCGTTTGAAAATCGTTTGTATTTTCAGACCTCTAGAGAAATTTAACACCCCTGAGACCCCATAAACGAAATTTTTGACCCCAATACTTTTCTTGGATAAACGTAATAATTTTTTTTTACTTGATTTAAATTGTTTTACCAGGGAAATAACATTGGCTTTCAAAATACTGTTGTGTTCACTCAATATTCTACTAACGTTGTATTTTTAAGCGACTATAGAATTGGTGTAGCCGGTGCTAAAAATTTAAATCCTGTCATGTGACGCTGATGATACTTTATTGAAAATACCATTCTCCTAACTTCCGCATCAACAAAGTGAGGACATTGAGCCTTTTCAGATTTAACGTTTCTCTACACCAGCAGAGCGAATTATAACTAGGAATTTTATATCATTACTACACAAGGTTCTAAATGATTGTTTTACGGTCCAATTTATTTAAACCAGCTTATTATCCCTTGCAAGACCAGTGGCTGAGTGGTAGCGTATCACGAATTCACGCCACAGGTTCTAGGTAAAAACCTCACGCTGGGCAAGGTTGACTCAGCCTTTCATTCCTTCAAGGAGTCGATAAGTGAGTACCAAGCTAGCTTGATAACTAAACATTTAGGGTTTTGCGTCAGACTGACCACCACACCGGAATATTTGTTCATACCCTAGGTCATGGAAAATGAGATGGACATAGTAGGCCTTGAACCTCTATGGTTTGTTGCGCCACTGTGTTTAGTATTATTCTTGACTTTTCACGCAAAAGTAGTCCGTTTCAACCAGGATTCGAAACTACGACTGGTTGTGGCTTTTACGTAAAAGCAGGCTACAGCACTAGTTATATAAAATAATTTGCTTACAGAGATAAATCATTAAATTTGAAAGATAATTTAAGAATAACTTTTATTTCTCTTAATTTGAGGTTTATTATCATTAGTTTGACCAAAATTATTTTGAAAATTTTGAATTCATAAATACTTACTCGAAGTAAAATGCAGCACACAATGCAAGCAAAATCAACATATTTTATCGAAAATAAAGAGAAAAAAAATATTTATTGATGAACTTTCTTTCTTGCGTAACTTATATCAAAGGAAATTTGGACAGAATAAGTTTCAATTTCTTCCTTTAACGAATTAATACATACGTTTTCATCGAAAATCGATGATTAATAATAATTTATCATAAACAAGTAATATAAAAAAAATTAAATCACTTCCTATTTAGGTCAAAAAAGAATATTTTTTTAGTTACGTTTTACTAAACTGTTACAATTAATATATATATATATATATACGTATATATATATATATATATATATATATACGTATATATATATATATATATATATATATATATACGTGTATATATATATACGTGTATATATATATGATAGAATCACAATATTAAATGACAAAATAGAAAGGAATTTTCCGTTTTTCCTTTCTATATAGGGTGTTGAACTATTTTTTATTTATTTATTTTATTCATTAATTAAATTTAATCATTCTAATAAAATAGTATAGTAAAAAAGAAATCACGTTCTCAGAAACTATGCCATCCCAGGTGGAATTTGAACCCACTACCATTGAATTACAAGTGCACTACAAGGACACAACGAAGATTATTCCTTCCTATGTAAGCTGTTGAGCTATTATTTTTGTTTTTTACTATTTATTCATTTTTGATGTAATCAATGAATTAGTATTTGAAAAAAACTGTATTTTTTTTAGCATTAAGTGTGCTCCACTACAAGTTTAAAAAAATGTATTTGAACTTGAATGGATGAATAGAAAGTATTTTAATAACGATTTAAAAAATTTGAATAAGGTTATATATATATATATATATATACTAGAGGACCCGACAAACGTTGGCCGGTACACAGATTTTAAATTCAAAAATTCCAAATTTTTATGAATAAGCTTTAACAATCTGGACCGTTTTGAGTAAAATTTGTATTAAAAAGTTATTACAATGTCTAACACGTCATTACACACACACACACACATGTACGGTTATCACAATTCAATCAATCGATAGCGTGCGAGTATGTGTATATTATGAGCGAACATAAATGTAAAGGCTGTGTGAATAAAAACTTACGCCAACTTACGTCTTTTTCAATTCCTACTATTAGCTCACGATCTCTATACATATTTTATTTGTTTGTTTATTTATTTACCTTGGTGGAATTTTCAATCGTTAATAAAATACATTTTAAAGCGCTCAATTGCTCTGAAATGTAATGTACAAGATTATTTTGGATGACAATACAGTAATTTAATTATAAGTAATAAAAATTAATTGATTAAAACTAATTATTTAAAAAAAATTACGAATACAGCCACGTTGGTGACTTATGTCAAAGTTTTAAAATGTTTTTTTCTCACGTGTTAAATCATTCAGCTGAAAGAAAATTTTATATACACGACTGTTTTGGATGACAATACGATACTTTAATGATAATTAATAAAAATTAATTACCATTTAATGCTGTGATTCTGTCATATGTATATATATATATTTATATTAATTGCAACTATTTACTAAAAAGTAGCTAAAAAAATTTTTTTCTTGGTTGATCTAAGTAGGAATTTATTTTAAATTTTTTTTTCATATTACTCTTGTTTATAACAATAGCGTTGTTACAACAATGCAAGTGAACGTTGCGTTGTATTTTTTTAATGTTTTTAACTAATATATTTTTAACTGATTGCGATATCGGACCGAATTGAGAATCTAAACCATTCTCGAATTTACTTGAACCCCCACAACAAATTTCATCGAAATCGGTCGAACCGTGTAGGAGGAGTTTAGTGTCAAACACACGCACAGAAGATATATATATATGGAGAGAGTTAACTATTAGTAAAAATTGAAAAATTACGTTAACAAAATACTGCAAGAGTAAAAAAAAAGTTTCAAATAACGTTTCATTTAACTTTGTTGCAAACATACTATATTTCAGTTAACACTAAACTACTATACTTCAGAAAAAAACCCAACACAAATAAAGAAATCAAATGCCATGTTTACAATGATTCAAATCCAATTACCCGTAATTTAAGCAAAGTGTTATGCCCCGTAATAAAAGTACACATTACTTAAAGTCTCACATTGCGACTTATGCAAATAAGGCAGAAGAACTGAGATCATTCTTAGAGTATTTAATGCTCCTTCTCCTTCGCTTTAAAAGATCGCTTTTTTATTTAAGAATCCTCCATCTCGAAACAGAAATAAAGACAAAAGGAATTACGGCTCACGAAGAATTATGGTATATCCATTTCACTCATTTAAAAACCCTCCTCCTGATGACCGTCCCATTTCGCTGTTTCATTTCACTTCGGGACAAATGAACTAATGGCGCTTGGTCCATTCCCCTGAAATGTGGCCTAAGTCATCTTCAACCAAATCTTTCCTGGTTTAGTCACGGCAGAACGTATGTGTAATTCAATACATGCTGCAACATTCGTATTTGTTTAAAGGAGACAAGACAAATGAATGGGGAAATGTTGAAATATTCTAATGGAATTTTATGCTTCGGGCCTTTTGTCTCTAAGAAGAATACAGGAAAAATCATGTGTTATTTTGTAATTTTAAGATCTTATATGAGAAGTAAAAATTCGTTGGTTTCGTAGTCCATGATTATCGTTAAATTCATTTTAAAAATTTTGATAAGAATGCGTGTTTTTGATTTGATTTAGAGTAAATTGCAATATTGAAAAAGATTCTTTAAGCTACTCAAACTGCTAAAATCATTAAATTCAAAGTTCTGAGACCAGTTTTGATTTTTTGATACAATTATGGAATTTTGAATTAAGAGAAACTGATAAAGTATACATGTATGGATCATTAAAAATATGAATACAACTTGATATTTCATGTATTTCAACAAAACTAAAAATTACATAATGAATTACATATATCTATATAAATATTTGTATTTAATCTTGCTTTTAATATGATGTTCTAATAACTGGAATACTAAAAAAATAAATTGTAAGGGCAGTACAAAAATGTTCCAATTAAGTTCTTTCTTTGTTTTTATTTAGTTATTCATTTGAAGACTTATTTTAGAACTGCTTGTGAATACGTTTAAAATCTTCATAATATATTACTAGTTTGACATGGTATAAATAAAGCAAATGCATGCACTACAGCTAAAAAGCTATGACTTAAATATAAAAATTATATTTTGCAATTGCAGTTCAGGCTGCAATATGGTTGAAATCTTTTGTATATTTATTTATAGTACAAGTATTATTATTAAAATTTTTGAAAAGTTTTTCAATTGCTCTGAATTTTTAGTTTTTTAATTTGTATATATGTATATATACATATTTTTTACTTTATACAGGATTTATCGCACAATGGAATAATAATCTTTTCGAAATTTGATTGATATTTCAAGTAGAAAAATTAAACTTCAATTAAGAGTACAGACGAAATTTAATTTTTTCTTTCACTTTACGACAGATACAGTTTTGAATCAAAACCATTTTAATTTATTCAATAATTTTCAAATTATTGTGTGCCAGAGGTATGCCTTTTATATAAGTATTTCTAATTTTAAAATTAACTATTACCCATTTTGTATAAAAGCCTTTTGAATTTCAAAATTTAAAATTAAAATTTAAATTTAAAAATTAAATAAAAATTATAAATTAAAATTTAAAAATTTAAAAATATACATCAGAATGTAAAATTTTATATACAGATTTTACATTTTAAATAAAGGGATCACTCTTTAAAATTCAGTTAATAACATGAACACTAGCCTTCACAAAATAGAACTATATTTAATTGCACTATAGTAGCATATTTCGCCTTCTGAAAGTATCTTTAATAAATCTACTAAACATACGATCTAGAAAATGTTTTAATAGTTTACTGCACTTGCAGCAAATAGAAATCATGTGGACTTTAATTTATGAGCTGAAATACCGTGACAGTAAAGATATTATAAACATGTTTTTAACTCTGCACACAAAATATATATACAGTCGGACCTCTATATAACGAAGTCACTAAATCCCGAAATAAAGTTTGTTACATGGAAAATTCGCCATACAGTAGTTCATCTTTCAATTTTCTTTATAAACTACATAAAAAAAAAATTTAAGTTCATTAACCCTATATATTAAAAAAAGTAGTTATTCACACCTTTTAGTAAATCAATAAATATTTATTTTATATATCTTACCTGTTAAAAAAAGAAAAGGAAGAAAAAACTACAAGGAAAGTTTTTTGACGCCTTTATCCACTTCCTAAAGAATTAAATTTTTTTTCTTTGATGCTCAAGCACTTACGCTTTGACATTTTCGATCTACTAGAAACGAAGTTGCCAGTACGGCTGATCAACACTACAAATGAACAGAGACTAGTTACAGGATACGGCGACACGAGACAATTCCACTGAGGGTGAAAGGCGATGTCGAAGATGTTTTCAGTTAACTGGACAATGGAGGGTTAAAGGTTGAACTTCTTGCATGAATCGCTCAGAATTCTATTACTCTCGGCAAGTTAGGCACTTAATAAAACCAGTTCAAGATTTATGACAACTATAAAATGTGCTAAAAGAAAGAATAATTTGAAATGTCGCGAGAAATATTTTAAATACACAGAGAAAAGAAATTGAATCACAAGAGAAAAAGTTCGCTTTATAGAAAATGCGAAGATTACCGAAGAAAATCTCGAAATGTTCTTGGTTCCAGGAAAAAGTTCGCTGCATAGAAAATTTTGCAATATAGAGATTCGTAATATGGAGGTTCGACTGTATATGTAGCAGCAAAAATCCATTATACAAAGTGGTTGATAACTTTGTATGAAACTATGTATGAGTAATTATTGAACATTTATATCATGGAGTAATAATATAAACAAGTGTACAAAAGCCTCGAAGTCCATCCGAGTATTTAGCATCTAATACACGATGTGTAATTCATACTTACTCACTATTGTATTTTCTAGTCAGATTAGCCTTCAGTTCCAAAACTGTACCATCACCTTAATTAAGAGAAATTTAAACGAACAAATGAGAAACGAAATTCTAGATCCTGCTTGACCAATCCGAGAGTGAAATTGCGATATTAAATTAAAATCCGATGTGAATCCATCATATCTCTTGAGCGTATCGGGTTCCTAGTATAAGGCCGCAATTTGTTTTGAGGAGAGAATGCAATCTACTAATTCGAAATGAAAATTAGTTTGCATTGAATCCGAAGTCTTTCCATTTTAAACTCGTTCTTGAGTTTCATATTGACGAACGTTTGTAAATTGTTTCACCATGACAAAGGAGGATGGCACGGTAATAATTCGGAATCTAGAACGATAGAGTCGTCAATTGGGGCGAGTACTGTGTGGATTAAGAGAATTTTGTGAAGTTATATAGGAGTGCCCTTATGCACAAAGACTTAAACATGGGAAGATGTAATTGGAAATATGTAAATGCATGTGCTTCCTTTCTAAAAATTTAAATACATTATATATAGAATAATCATATTTCAAAAATCTTTACTGTTTCGAATTATCACACACAAATTTGTACGATTTTCATTTAAACATTTCAGTCAAACATTTATTTTGTGTTTTGAGTTGTCCAATATTTATCTAAGTCGTTCTAGAAGAGTAAATGAAAATTGATGTTTTAAACGAGTGTAAAAAAGTATTTTTTGGTTGTGAATTGAATAGGTAATTGTTCTGTCTGTAGCTGTGATAGGTACAGAGTGTGAAATAAATCTGTGATGATAAATAAATTCATCAGTTTAGTTATTATCCACATTCTTGCTCGTAATCAAAGATTTATGGCCCTATCATGTATTCGTTTAAGAATTAATAAAGTACTTTTTAAGAATAATATTCGACAGGCAATTGCATAAAAATACTGAATAATAAAAAAAAATACAGCATTCAGCTAAATAAATAGTCTAAGATTATTGTATTTTAAAATATGAGAACCAAACATAAAAATGAGATGCAATATAATGTTTTTTTAAACTTAAATACTATTTCTGTTAGCTTGAAACAGAAAACTAAGAGGAATGAAATAGTTTTCCTAGCCGTGTGGAAACTGAGGCAATTTTTAATCTTTAATTAATTTTTATTGTAACTTAAATTTTAATAAATCGATAACTCTATTAAGGTCCTTTATCGAAATTATGATGAGAAGGTAAATCAATTTGTTTACTAGGGGCACACAATATTCCACAGAGAGTGATTATTTTAGTACAATCGATGACGGTGTTCTCTGGTCATCACCCTTTCGTGTACTGAACACACTCGAAGATGCTTAACTTCGGTGAACGGGTTCCGAATCTAAGAAATAATCTTAAAAATTAGTGACTCGTCTCGTGTTCAACTTCACCAAACTTATTGTTTTTCCGTAAGGTGTTCCAGGTTATACTTTCTTTTCCCGATTTTTCTCTCATCAAATTTGGCAATTTTATCTTTTTCCCAATTTCTCTATGTTAACCACAAGAAAATCTATTAACACATTAGTCACATTGTTTCGACAATCGGTAAAGACTTATGAAAATATGTCGAATTCTACTTATGAAATTAATCTAAAGAGGAATAATTAAAAAATTCATTAATTAAAAGTAAAATGGGGAAAATTTTCGATTTGCTGTCACTGAAAAACAAATTATGCCCGATAGATTTATAATGGCGGCAACGCGAACTTCTACCATAAGGTTTGCAATGAAACATAGCCATCAAACTTCTTGACGTGTTTTTAAACAATTTTCTTTTCTTGCTATACTTATCACATTTCATGACATTTTAATCAATAATGAAAAAAAAAATTCCGAATTTTTAAAAATACTATAAATTAAAAGTGCGAATCATTTTTGTCCATAGAAATTAAAACAGCAATCCATATATTATTTAAAAAAAATATTGGTATTCATAAATCTGTTCAAAACATCCATGTTCTAATTAACGATAGAAGAAAAAAGTTGCAATTTAGAAAACGTTAAGTTTGGAAGTGGTTAAAATTGTAAAAAATTCAAATTAAAATCGTCTGAGATTAGTAGGTTTACCACCTTAAAAATAAATCAATACAAATCAACCATAACATAAAAATAACGATGTAATCACAAAATCAAGCTATAAAAATCAGGGTAAACATATTGTGATGTTATCGCCCAACTTGGCGAATATCAACCACTTGGCGCTAGTGTATTGATGCCAAATTTGTACCACTATGTTAAATACCACCATATATATGCAAATTGCTAAAATAAGCCCGAAATATGAATAATATTAATGACGCATTGACATGGAAACAGCGAAATCTTGCAAATACTGTGTTTCAATTTATCGAGTATCTATTTCCAAAGCCGAATAAAAATAAATCTTAGATTTGTTTATAATATCCTAAATCCAATTACCTGGTAATTTAAGTGAAAGTCCCTGTCCCATAGTAAAAAGATACGGCCAAATCCTACATTTCGACCTATGCAAATAAAGCAAGATCATCCTATAAACAGCCTTTGCTTAAAATTCCTTTTAAAAGATCGCTTTTCTATTTATGATTCTTTTTTCACCTACAGGCCAAAGCAAAGACGAAGCCAAGGAAGAATTATGGCAGATTCATTTCCCTCGTTTTAAAACCCTTCAGTTGATGACCATCCCATTTCGCTGTTTCATTTCTCTCCAGAATAAAATGGTCATTTGCGCCTGGTCTCTTTTCCCCTGAAAAGTGGAACAAGTTGGCGAATGCAGATTTTTGCCATTTGTGTACTTTGGCGAGGATCCGATCCGTGTTGTGTTTGCTTCGGTGCAATTTGTTTAAAAGGCTTGGCTTCAATGTGAAATTTTCTGGTGGGATCAAATACTACGGCTCTAAAAATAGATGCAATTTTCTGGTGTTAGGAAGAATGTGGAAAGCATAGGAAACAGTATAGCTAGTTTATTGTACAATATATAGTATATACGCGCACTATATGATAAATAATCAGGTATGAAAAGTAATTATGTTAGTAAAAGGGAAGTCAATAGGTTTTGATTTCCTTGGGATTTTGTTTCTTAAGAATTTTCAGCTTTATCGAGATTTGATAATTGACAGGTAACGTATGATATATGACTGTAAAAGTTATTGAATGATACATTTTGAAAAATAAATATAAATCTTAAAGATTCCTGAAATGCATTACATTTCCCTCTATTGTTGAAACATTTCTAAATTATTACAGTGAAAATCAAGAATCTGATTATTTTTACATATAGCGAGTAGTTTTGCTTTAAAATAATATTTAGACTTTCACAATATGTGTACATAATATTTCTGGAAAATAAGATATGGTTTGCATTAACCCTTTATCTTCCAACAGAGTACTTATATAAGTGCTACTCACTTTAAAATTACATAGAATAAATATTTTTACGAATATTCTGAAGATATATATATCAGGAATATTCTTTTAAATCCACTCTTCCAAGATATATGGCAGCACGGTTCTATGACGAGAATTTTAGAGGGGAAGGCGAATAGTTTTATATTAGAAATTGCGTTTTTAGATGACACTTGGATCCAATTGCAAAGATTGTCATTGTTTGTTTCGAAAAAGTAGTTAATGTCAAAAATTGTCTTATTTTTTATTGTTAGTTATTTAAGACCTTAGAGAACGATTTGACTTTTTATTTTAAGTGAATAGTGTTTATAATTAACTGTACAGTTGAATATCTTTAAGTAATTAATTGGCTCTAACGGATTAATTTTCCTTAAGTTGAGTATTTTGTTTATGTATATATATCCCTTAATTTTCAATGTAGTGATTCAAAAAATTATTGCATGGAAAAATTGCAGTAAATCATAATGCGGTAGATAAAGGGTTAAATTATGAAAAAAAACACTAGGGCAAAACACACAATTTAATCATTATAAAACTACTGAAAATATTTTTCTGAAGAAAATATAGTTTAAAATTACAAGGATTTCCTTTAAAATAACCTAAATGTTAGTTAATACACTTCCTCAAGTAACGCATAAATTATTAATATAACCTAATCAGTTTATTAATTTGCGGTGCTTTAAAATTCCAGACAAAGAAAATAATTCAAAATTATATTAAAAAAATACAAAAAAAAGAATTTATTGATTCTACATATTACTTTATATTAATTACACACACACACACACACACATATTCAGTTATTTTCCGAGTTCATATAATTCTACTCTGTTATCTTTCTGTATTTCAATTCCAACTATTATAGCTCACACTCTCAGTGTAATTATTTATTTTTGACTAAAAGCTAAATATGTAGGTTGAGAAAATCAAAAATTGTCATAAGTACTTTTGTTTGGATAAAAGTGTTTTCCTCAATATTAGTATAGAATACCATAGTTAATATGTACTGGGATTTCTAAGTCGAACATTAAAAGTATCATAAAAGAAATCATTGTGTAAGTATTTCAGAACTGAGTCGCTAAAATCGTCGGGGAGGGATGCGAAGTATGATTATTGTTGTTTTTCACAACTCTCAATGCTTTCTTAAAAAAAAACTGAAAGACAGACAGTACAGTACAAGACAGTTACATATTTCGATATATATCGATATATATATATATATATCGATATATATCGATATATATATATATATATATCAATAGAGATAAATAGATACAGATAGATTTAGACAGAAATATATCGATAGATATAGACAGATTCATATAAATATCCACCTTCAGATCTGTCGTATATAAACTTAGAAAGAACTTGAAGAATTTATTTTAATGCCCAACTGAAAATGAAATAATCTTTTCAATAAATTTGTTTCAACTGCGAAAACTTCATCGTAAATTTTAAGATTCTTGTCTAACAACCATTTTGAATTCCTTAATTTAATGTTAATGCTATGGAAGTTTTACTTTCTGCGTCACGAAAGTACATTAATGTATAAATTTTACTGCAATCAAGTGGGTCTGAAAAACCAAAGTAAAATAAGTTTCTCTGAAGTTAAATTTTCTCTTCGATATCTGAAATTCTTTCTAAATGTATCTTTACGGTATTAAATTTCCCAAATGAAACGTTAAAATATGCAGCCATTTTCCTAAATTGAAGGAAACTGCGATTCTCTAGAGAAACTAGAATTCGATCTTGTTCCTTCCGTATACTTTTTTTTGCATTAAAAATAGACGAAGTAATCTAGATATGAAATGTAAAATTAATTTCTATGGGATTAGCGTTACTTTCACGAATTCAAAATGGCCTCTAGACAGGAATTTAAGATTATATAGCATCTACTAAGAAAAAATTAGCAAATTTTGTTAATTGGTTTCGAGTCGTAAAAATGTTTAACATAAATGTCTCACAATATTGAAAGGTTTTTAAATTAAATACAAAATAACTCTCATATATATATATTAGAAAAGCGACCCACTCATTCAATCCCTCACTCACTCACTCAAGAGATATGAAATTATTCGACGTACAGACTTGAAACTTGACAGGCATGCTCCTTCGTTGAGTAGATAATTGCTAGGAACGGGTTTTGCAGAAATCGACGCCCAAGGCGGTTATGAAGGTCTTTATAGACAAAAAATGGTGCGTGGAACGCCACGCGATAGAAGTGAGACTTCTTTGGCGACGTTGGAACATTAATAATTTACCCTAATATTTCAAATTGACCGAGTACATGTCTTAATCACCTAATTTGCATAAAAGGTATTTGTGGCGAAATGAATCTTTCTGATACCAAATTCAAAGCAGAAAGAGATGTCATGGAACTTCTGGTATACAAAACCATCATGTTTTGATAAATTTGGTATAATATTCCTATTTAAAGTTTGTTGATAATTGGAACACGCTTTAATGTGTCTTCTAAATTCCCGATAAAATATTTTACAAAATATTTTTGTGCTCAGCAACAGACGTTCTCAAATTATCTCTAAACCATAATCTATCATGAATTGAACGCCCGTTTCAATTGAACGATTATCAACGTATCACTTTTGAAAATCTTTGTGAACATTTTTATGGGAATCATAGTCTTTGTAACGTAAGATAGAATTTGCTATTAATTTATATGCATCAGTTCTAACACGCACTAGACTTGCTGATGGCTCTGTAGTTAATGGCACAGAGTGGTTCACTAAATCGTATTAATTTGTGCTGTGATTAGAAAAGTCTCAATAACATTCCCATCCCTTAAACTGAGCATTAAGAGAGTATTTTGCAGTGTTTTTCCGTCATCGATATTTTCTCATGTACTCTGATTCAGATTTGGCAGTAGCACTTAATAAATTTGTAATATTTTTCTGGGTTTTTTTTTTTTTTGTCATTTGTTCGAGTGGACTTGCTGCTAGTTTTTCTTTCTTTCACGAAACTCTTTTCGTCTTTGTGCCTTTGATTTAGGCATTCTGACTGAAATTAATAATTATTCAATGCAAATGAAAATTAAAGCAATAAATTATCCATCGAACACATCGCCATGTAGCCAACAATCTAAATAATATTTCGAAAAGGCACGCTTTTGCTGCGAGAGCTATTTTGTTTACACCATAATCTCACTGCATCTCATACAACCGTTGATAGATGTTCCCGGGTCTGGGGAAACGGACCCCCTCCCCCAGTAGGAAGGTGGGCAAGTTGTCCAATCGGAGGTGAGCAATAATCCAACTTTTACACGAATATGACGCAAGTCAAGTGGTGTCCCCGCTCCCCCTTTTCCTCTCAACTCCCTATTCTGTCATCGTGGTGACGATTCGGGGGGAAGGCGGGGAGACTACTTCCGTTCGCATTTTCTCTGTTACGCAAAACTGGGCAAATTTCTCATTCACTCTCGAACGCAAAGAAGTTTCACTTCAAAAATTACATTTTTGAACTTCTAGATCTATAGGCTTGAAATTTCTCAAGCAAGTATATTTAGTTCAGTTGAGAGATTTTCTGCGGCAATCAGCTCAAAAGAGGGGGTTGAGGGGCCATAATGAATAAAAAAAAAATTTTAAGTATTACCCTTGTAATGTTGAAATTTTGGAAGGAATATTTATGTTCATGAGAAGAGATCCTCTATGAACGGGTTTTAGATAAACCAACTCTCGTAGAGGGAGTGTTACAGGGGTGAAAACAATAATATATAGGGTATCTCCGAATGCCGTTTACAAACTTGGAGGGAAACCATAATTACCCATTGAAACTATGGGCGGAAACCCATAGGTCACGCAGTAGTTAAGCTCTCAAGGTTGACTCATGAGGTTTCCTCATTTCAGACATAGACAACGTGCGATGAACAGTAATTGTTATAAGAACGCCAAGTATACATTTCATCTACTACCTAGCAACTGAAATGGACATGCTGTTGTTCGGTTGTATGGGGAAAGATATCTAACGAGGTGGCAACCGAAGTGTCAAACGTTTGCTCGGATGCATCAGAACCTGGCGGATCATTCAGAGTCAAGATTGACGACACGCTCGTCAATTTTGAAAGTGGCACGAATATCCATAGCTACCGCAACGATCCATGAAACGTTCGGTATTTTAGAACATGCCCCGCGTTGGTGTCGTGCGGGCATGCAAGGCAATGACAGTAATTTGAAACACCTCCTAGGATACTTAATGTCATTGTTGAAGGCCACCGCAACGAACTCTTTCGATGACGCAACGCGTGGGTGGAGTCTTCGAAGAAGAGCCTTTTCCCTATTGGACTATTTTATTTCTAGAACTTTTTATTATGTTAACTGTAGAATTAACGGAGAAATCCTTTGTTAAAAAATTAGTATTGCGCGGGATTTGTTATGTATATGTAGACTCTGCCCTCGTGAATTGATATCCGTATTAAAGTTGATATAGAATAATTCCTGGTGTGATTATTACTTGAACCTGCTTGTTGTAACCCTGTGTGTTCAACATATTGTGGCATCCGCGAGTATTTCTCTCGTTAAATATGGATATCGATATACTCAAAGCAAAACGGAAGTCTTTGAGAGCAGCATTCAGTATGTGTTGTAATGGTATTAGCAACAGAATCGAAACCGAAACTTTAAGTAAAAATGAAGTCAATGCTTTGTACACAAGCAGTTTCAAGATAAATTCTCTCGACTGGAAACAATTCAGGAAGAAATATTTGATTTATTATTAACAAGTCATGATCTTAAGGATACATATCAAGAAGATTTTTCAAAAGCTGAAGAATATCGGGACAAATTCTGTCAAATTTTTTCAATATTAGAAGCTAGCCAAGAACAAAAGATTTTGGTTTCCGAAGAAAACAATTCCGTTCAAAAGCGAAAATTTAAGCTCCCAAAATTGGAGTTAAGAAAATTTAGTGGAGAACCGAAAGACTATCTTGCGCTTTGGTCGCAATTCGAGAAAATTCACATGGATGCAACGATTGCAGAAGACAAATTCAATACTTGTTGCAGTGCCTAGTTCCAGATTCTAAAGCAGCTAGATTAGTATCAAGTTTTCCGCCTACAAAGAACAACTATTTAAAAGCAATTACGCAATTGAAGGAGCGTTTCGGAAGAGACGAACTTCTAGTGCAGATATACGTACGAGACTTGCTCTCCATCGTAATGAAGAATGCAGCTGGTCGGATTAAAGGGGATTTGTCGGAGCTGTATGATTTATTGGAAAGTAAGCTCATGGCACTCGAGAGTCTTGGCCGCACGAAAGAAAAGTTTGCTGAATTTCTGGAGCCTTTGGTTGAATCCTGCTTACCGGAGAACGTGCTTCGTGCGTGGGAAAGAAGTCGCTCCGTGGAAGATTCCTCACCGCAAGATAGTGCGCGCTCGTTAGATAAATTATTGTGCTTTCTTCGGAACGAAGTGCAAAGTGAGGAGATGATTAAGCTCGCCCGTACCGGGTTGGGAGCTTCGCGCGTGTCGCATCCTCGTTCGCATCCAGATGAGGCGGATTGCTCTACAGCTGCAGCCTTGTGAATTTTCAAGACAATTCAGGTAGGAGAAATTTTCGTTGCATTTTTTGTGATAAACCTCATAATTCTTCAGAATGTTTTTCGGCAAGAAAATTGCCACTAGAAGAAGAACGAAAACTTTTGGTACAGAAGCATGCCTGTTTTCGTTGCCTTAAAACTGGTCATGTCTCTCATTCATGCAAATATAAGGTGAAATGTTTATCTTGTGATAAAAATCATTATACTATTATGTGTGCAGACAAAGAATCTGCTAAATCAAATGATGAAAATACTGTTGTATCAAGTAGTGTACTTTCTAATCAGTCTGTTAATGAAACTGTATATTTGCAAACTCTTGTTTTAAGAATAGAACACAATGGTAAAGAACTCAAAGTTCGTACTATTTTGGATAGTGGTTCACAAAAGTCTTATATATCGGAGAGGGTCATTAAAGTTCTGCAGTTGCGACCCAAATCAAAACAAACCGTTGTCAACGGTTTGTTTGGGGGGAGAGAAACTAGCCCTCACTCCCATTTAGTTTTTGATGTTTATTTGAAAAATTTTGAAGACACTTATGCTCACTCAATTGAGGTGCTATCTCAAAAGAAAATATGTGGGTTCGTACCCAAAAAATAGTTGATATTCATACTTTACAAGAATTGAAAGAAAAGAATATTACTTTATCTGATTTAGAGGCTAAGGAACATGACATTGAGTTGCTCTTAGGAGCAGATGTCATTGGGAACATTTTAACTGACAATTCTTTGAAACTAAGCTCAGGTGTAGCTGTCGTACAAACTAAACTTGGTTACACGGTGATAGGAAAAACAAATACTATACATAATAGTTTGTGCAATAATGTGGTTTCATTGCATTGTGTTAATTTCACCGTACCTGATCTGTGGAATTTAGATGTCATAGGCATTACAGACCCAACTGAAGATGCTAAGCGTAAACATGCGCATTTTGATTTTCTAAATCAATTTAAAGAAAACTTATCTGTTCTTCCTGATGGACGGTATCAGTTACCACTTCCCTTTAAATTCGAAAAACCCAGCTACCAAATAATAAGTCTGCTACCTTTAAGAGGCACCAAAGAATGTGCCAAAGAATTGATGAGCAAAATCTATTAAATGAGTATGAGGTAGTGTTTAGGCAATGGGAAGATCTACAAATAATAGAAGAGGTTCCTAAGACCGAAGTTGATAATTTCGGCTATTATTTACCCCTTAGACCTGTTATGAAACATGCTAGCCAGACAATGAAAATAAGGCCGGTGTTTGATGCTTCAGCCAGAGATAAAAGTCAACCGTCCCTTAATGACTGCTTGAACAGAGGCCCTAACTTAATTGAGCTTATACCTGATATAATTGACAGATTCAGGCTGTACCCAATTGGTCTATCGTCAAACATCGCGCGCGCGAAAAAGCGTTCCTTCAGCTCAGTATTATCCCAGAACACCGAGACTATTTGCGGTTTTTCCTTCCTAATGTTGAAGAATCTAAAATTTACAGACACTGTCGAGTTGTGTTTGGAGAATCTGTTCTTCTCCATTCCAACTCTCTGCTTGTATAGATCATCTCCTGGAAAATTCTCCAGCCCGTTTTGACGATGTGACCCAAAAATTAAAACACTCGTTTTACGTTGACAATTGTGTCACTGGTGTTACCGATATCAAAGAGCAAGAAACTTTTATAAATAAAGCAATAGAGGTAATGGCTAGAGGATGTTTTAACCTACGGGGTTGGGAAAGTAACGTTCCAGGTCACTATATTTTCCGTAGTTCAGGTGTAACTTCTTTGCTTGGACTATTGTGGGATTTAGACCAAGATACATTAAAATGTAATCTCAATCATTCAGGGGAAGGTGAGATAAGTAAACGTAATGTTTTGGCTATGGTACATAAAATTTTCGATCCTCTAGGTATTTTGAGTCCGACCACTTTGTTATCTAAGGTATTGTTACAGGAAGCTTGGAAACTGAAGTTAAAATGGGATGACCCTTTGCCGCCCGAAAACATTCAGAAAATTTTTCGGAAGTGGCGGGATGAAATAGTGTATCTTGAGAAAGTTAATATCCCTCGTTACGTTGAAATAAATGAGAATTTGGAGTTACATCTCTTCGTCGATGCATGCAAGAGTTCCTATGGAGCCTGTGTTTACATTCGAACTGTAACGCCCTTAGGAGTCAAAATTCGATTGATCAGAGCAAAGTCCAGGGTAGCGCCATTAAAAACTATGACTATTCCCCGGCTGGAATTGATGGCTTGTTGTATTGGTGCGAGGCTGGTTCACTCAGTGTACGCTGCTTTGGATGTACCTGATTTAAAAATTATTGCATGGAGTGATTCTATGGTAGCACTTTGGTGGCTGAAGAACCATGGTGATTGGTCAGTTTTCGTGGCCAACAGAGTAAATGAAATTAACAGCCTAGTTCCTTCTCAATTTTGGCGTCATGTGCCGGGCGAATTAAACCCCGCAGATTTGCTTTCGAGAAGCACTTCCCCTCGTTTATTTTCCGACTCTCTTTGGTGGGAGGGTCCTTCCTGGCTCCTGAACCCCTAGTAACTGGCCCATAGACCGCTTGGCTTGCGAAACATCAGAGGTAGAGCGAGAAAAAAGGAAAGTTAGGTTATGTAATCTGTTTGCAGTTGAAGGGGAAATAACTTGGTATTCCATTAAGTTTTCCAATTTTCAGTCAATTATTCGTTTTGTCTCGTGGATGTTGCGTTTTGTGGAAAACGTAAAGAAAAAACGGGAGTTTCGAGAGATTGGAGATCTGACCATTCACGAGATAGAACACGCGGAGAAAACTCTTATCAAAATTGTCCAAGCTAAGTTTTTTCCTTCTGAGAACTCGTTTCCTAATATGAATGTCATTACGGACGAAGAGGGTATTAAAAGAGTTAAAACTCGAATTACTGAGCGATCAGACCCCATCCGGAATTTATTTACCCTATTATTTTACCAGGCGAGTGTCTTTTTACCCAACGGCTCATTGAATACTATCACCGACAAAATTGTCATGCTGGAACACAAATTCTGCTCGGAATATTAAGGGAGAGATTTTGGATACTGAGGAGCAGAAGGGTGGTCAGGAAAATTGTAAGAAGTTGTATAAGATGCAAACGATATAAATATAAATCTCCAAATAGTGAGCCAGTGTCCCTGCCTGGTGATCGTGTCAATGACGCAGCGGTGTTTAAAATAGTGGGTGTTGATTTAGCAGGACCCTTATATGTGAAAGGAGGTCAAAAGTCTTGGATTGTCTTGTTTACATGTGCAACATATAGGGCCATTCATTTAGAATTGACATCATCATTGTCCACTGATGCCTTTTTGTTGTCGTTGAGACGTTTTATTGCCAGGAGGGGGAGACCACGAGTAATTTATTCCGACAGCGGAACAAATTTTCGAGGAGCTCATGGAGAATTGAGTGGTATTGACTGGGAAAAAGTCTTGAAACTAGCTACCATACAACGCATAATTTGGAAATTTAATCCACCCACAGCCGCTTGGTGGGATGGTTGGTGGGAGAGGTTAGTTCGTGTGTTAAAGGAACTGTTGGGAAGGACTCTCGGTAACGCCATTCTCACGACCGAGGAGTTGCAAACAGTACTATGCGACTGTGAATCTGTAATTAATTCTAGGCCACTCACTTACCTATCCGAAAATTCTGATGATTTAGTTCCTTTGTCCCCAGCCATGTTTCTTGTGGAAAATCGCAACCTAGACGTTCCCGATATTGATTACAGGGATACTGTAAATTTACGTAAAAGGGTTAGATATCGACAAAAATTGTTAAATGATTTAAAGCATAGATTCCGAAAGGAGTATTTAGGTCTCCTTATTCAAAATAAAAATAAAAAGCGTCCATTGTCGGAAGTACGGCTGGGAGAAATTGTCCTCATTGGTGATGACATCAAAAAACGGATGCATTGGCCTTTAGCTAAGGTCATTCGGCTGATTCCTGGAAAGGATGGCAAGATCAGAACTGTGGAACTGAAGACGCTCACTGGAACAATGTTGCGACCCATTCAACGAGTCTATCCCTTGGAAGTGCAGTCGACAGAAACCCCCAATGATCCTTTAAACGATTGTACAATTACTAATCCTATTTCTTCTATTTCTAGTGATAATCTTTCAGATCCTAACGACTCCAGTAACGTCTTGCCTAGAGTATCCAAGTATGGAAGAGTCATCAAAGTACCAGAGAAACTGGACCTCCTCAACCAGGTGTTATATGTTTTTGAGTCCAAGTGATGTCGACTCAAAAAAGGGGGAGGATGTTGAAGGCCACCGCAACAAACTCTTTCGATGACGCAACGCGTGGGTAGAGTCTTCGAAGAAGAGCCTTTTCCCTATTGGACTATTTTATTTCTAGAACTTTTTATTATGTTAACTGTAAAATTAATGGAGAAATCCTTTGTTAAAAAATTAGTATTGCGCGGGATTTGTTATGTATATGTAGACGCTGCCCTCGTGAATTGATATCCGTATTAAAGTTGATATAGAATAATCCCTGGTGTGATTATTACTTTTGAACCTGCTTGTTCAACAGTCATACTTTTAATTTATTATTGTTTTTTGTTCCTTCGTTTTTGTAATAAAGCTTTTTACTTTACATTCTGTATCGTGTCCTTACTGTTTTTGTCTCTTTATCTGGTTAGGGTTACGTTTTCACCCATGCTTTTCGATGTGATTATGGCTCCTCAGGACGTACTCTACCTTCCCTCCAAGTCTCCACGCGACATTCGGGAACACCTTGTATATCCGGTGAGGAAATTCAAATCCTTTCCTTTTTAAATTAAGATATGAGGGCTATAATAATATATATGTTTGAATATAATCATAGATTAAATACAATCATAGAATTAGATACCAGTGAAAGAAATGTTAGAGATGTGCAGATCAAATTGGGTATCCTCAAAATTGGGGTGGAACCGAGCAAAATCGTACTGTCACCTGCGTGGTGCTCAAAGCAAAGGGCTAACGGCAGATGTAAAAATCTCGCCCTTAATCGCGATGAATTTCAATGGTCTTGATCTTATGTCCCCGTCGAACAGGTGGCATAAGTAGCAACATCAACAGATATCAGTATTTTTGTAAGGAAAATATACAACATCATGGAACATCTAGCAAAGCGGGTGGGTAATGTCTAGTATTAAATATTTATTATATGTCTAGTATTATATACACTGCTGGCCACCGTAAATTAAACACCAAGAAAGATAAAGGATAGCACAAAAAATTTATTTTGTAGATAACATGTTGACCAAGTATCAAATGATTAAATTTATAGATTTCTGTGAAGTGTGGTTCCTGCCAGAATCAGTAGCCAGAGTAGCCGCCATTGTTGGAGATTACCTCTGGCACACGCCTCGACATTGATGCAAAGACTTTGGATGTGTTATTGGGGTACAGCAGAACAAGCAGCTTCGACACGTTGCCAAAGTTGATCTGCTGTGGCAGCTGGGTGTGTAATCTGGGTCAATAGTTGAGAAACCATGGACCACATGTTTTCTATCGGTGAAATATTCGGAGAGCAAGCCGGCCAGGGAAGCAATTCAATCTGGTATTTGACGAAGAACCTTTGTACAATGCCTGTCATGTGTGGACACGCATTATCCTGTTGAAATATGTCTGTGGCCAAGCCCTGAAGGTAAGGAAGGACAACTGGCTCCAACATTTTGGAAATGTAGCGCTGGCTGTTTAAAGAGCAATGCGTATGAGAGGAGTGCGATAGTGATATCCAATACCGCCCCATACCCTAATACCCGGTGCCAGACCGGTGTGTTGGTGCATAATACAACTGTTGAGCATCCTCTCTCCACAGTGTCTACAGACTCGAATCTGAGCATCGTGGTGTTGCAGACAGATGCGTAACTCGTCAGTAAAGACAACTTCATTCCATTCGTCCACCCACATCCTTCTTTCATCGCACCATTGGTGTCGGAGATGTCTGTGGTTCTGCGTCAAGGGTAGACCAAGCAATGGACGTCTTGCGGACAGACCATTCTGCTGCAAACCACGTCGAGTGGTACGCTCAGACACTGAATGAGGCGTTACAGACTCAATGTGCTGTGCTACGGTTCGTGATGTGACTGAGCGATCCGTCACTGCCATGCGCACAATTTGCCTGTCCTCACGTGAAAAGGTGCACTGAGGTGGATAAGATCGACCACATCGGTCTATCGTACCCTTCTGCATCCAACGGTCACATATCCGCATTACGGTTGTTTGGTTTCTTCCAACACGACTACTTATTTCCCTGAAAGATAACCCACAATCTCGGTAGGCCACTATCCTTCCTCTGTCGAACTCGGATACTTGATCAAAAGCTGATTGCTGTTTTCTACGAGACATAAGTGATCGTTTTTTGAAAAAAATTACAAAAAAAACACAATTGCCGAACTTGAAATCGTCAAAATCTCCAAGCCTTAAATAGCACTTTGAGTTGGCGCCACAGGCGCGCGGGATGTGTGTCTGCGCTGAAATTATAATTATTTGCATATATCACCTCCGCTAATGCATGTTGTAAATTTCATGTTATTTACATGCTTCCTTCAGTGTGTTGCATTTACGGTGGCCAGCAGTGTAGTTATGTATTATGTATTTATTATATGTTTAGAATTATATATTTTTGTATTATATATTTATTATATGTCTAGAATTACATATTTATGTATTATATATTTATTATATGTCTAGTATTATATATTTATGTATTATATATTTATTATATGTCTAGTATTATATATTTATGTATTATATATTTATATGCATTTGTGCTTAAAATTTGCATATGTGTACACTTTATACATATATATATATATACTAGCCAATACTAAATGCTTCTAATTCATGGTTAAATTTTTCCGTCCATTACGCTTTTGACTCCAGAATTCCCAACCGCTTAATCCATTGGGGAAAATTTAACGGACCTAAATGGGAAAGGAAACTTAAGATTCTTCCATGACCAATCCGAATATGAGAGACTGCACTATCAAATTAAACTCCGATGGATCCATCATATCTCATCAGCGTATCATCTTCCCCGTCCACGGTGGAAAGGCAATTTATTTCAAGAGAGAATGCGATCTACTAATTTAAAATGAAAATTGGTTCGTATTGAATCGGGAGCCTGCCTACCCAAAATTCGTTCCCGGCCTCCACGCCGGCGGAAATTGCAAATTGTTTCATCATAACAGAGGCGGGAGTCGTATTAATAATTGCAGCTTCCAGAATGATGGAATTGTCAATCGGAGGAAGTTTTGCATGCGTTTAGCTGACCTTTGAGAGGTTGGTTAAGAGGCTTGTAGCGGGTGAGGGCAAACTTGGAAAAGAGGGTGTATAATTAGAAATATGTAAATAGGAGCACTTCGTTCCTTTAATTTTATGGGGAGAGCATCATAATGAATTTTCTTGAGCCTTGCCTAATCTGGATTATCAAGGATTTCGGAGATATATCTTCGTCTATAACACGTACCGTATTTTCTTGTATATAATCCGCGGATTATGTTTTAAAAAAAGTTTTAAATTTCAGCCTGAACATTATACACCTTCGAGATTAATGTGATATATATCATTCTTCATCAGAAAAGGTTAAAAATAAAGTTTTGAAATAAATACCATTTATGTTTTATAAAATTGGCGCTGAGAAAGCTTTTGCGACTCGACTGACGTATTTCACCTACAATTAGTTTTGTTCAATTACGCTCAAAAACGAATTCGGTTCCTCAAAAATATATTACAAATGCTAGTCGCTAGCGTCATTTTGCATTCTGCCTTGACCTGAGCTGTTTCGTCCTGAAAATATTCAAGTTCAAATATCTTCATATTGAAGTGAAAGCGTAAAAATTACACGGCTGATTTTGAATTAAACGTTATAGAGAAGGCTACCAAAGTAGAAAATCGGTAAACCGCAAGATTGTTTAACGTAGACGAATAAACTACTCAATTGTGAAAAACAAGGCTAATTTTAAAAAATGTGACCCAAAGCTTTTAAATAATGGACTCGATGAAGCACAGCTTAATGAGAATGTTAACAATGCCATGCAGTCAGCATCTGCAACTAATAGAAGCAGGATTGACAAAGAAATTACAGCCTTTAGACTTCAGAACTAACAGACATTTAAATAGAAAGTTCAGAAATTAAGGAACAATAAATCTCCAATGGAGAAAAGAATTTTACAAATAAGTTTTTTTTCTGTACAATTTAATACTTAAAATTTTAACCATATTGTGTATTTCTTTTTCTTAAATTTTATCTGACACTATTATTAGCAGTATATATTTTGGATTACTCGTCGTAAAAATTGCCGTGGGTTATATGGCGCTGCGGATCATGCAACGTTTTTTTTTTCTTTACATGAAAAAAAGGCTTTGCGGATAATACGCCACTGCGGATTATATACAGGAAAATACGGTACTCATTGCTGTGCATAAAAATTGTTTATATTCTTTAGTAACTCTAGCAAATTATTATACCACTAAGTTACAGAGTAGTGAAGATATGTACTATATTTTAATTTTGCATATTTCTGAGAAAACTGGACTGTTTTCAGATATATATTATTCTCTGATATTATAGAATCTTTTTTTTAAAAGGAAATATTACCTCCTAATGAGGCCCCGATTGAGAAGAGCAATGTAATAATTAGTTTTTCAGAATAATTTTTAATAGTAAAATAATCGCCAACATTAATTTCTTCAATAGCCAGAAAATCTGGTAAAAAAAGTATTCTCGGGTAATTTTATTATGCCATCAACAAATATCGTCAAATCAAAAAGAATTTGCCAAATGCCGCGATATGCAGCCAATAATAGAAACCATTCCTGCGCATGTTTAAACATAATAACGATGGCAACTGAAAGCGGTTTTTTTAAATTGGCATCATCCTTTGATTTGGCGAATTGGTCAGGATGCTTACTCAAAAAAAAATACAAAAAAAAATCACAAAAGATTCATAAGATATTGATGAAAATTCATGAAATATTTTCACTTGTATACAAGATCAACAAATCTAATATAATTTAAAACCAAAATAACTTATTATAATCTGAAAGAACGACTCAAATATATTCTGCAATACGATATAAGATACCAGTGATCTATCGTGAAAGATTTTACGAGTTATGACGACCTATTTCAGTTTGATCCTATATAACAAGTTTATTAAAGAATAATATAAGGTAGGATTGATTACTTATTAGTATATTTGAAGATTAGGTGGTTCAATTGAGATTGCTCTGAATTATATTGTGTGTTGCGTATTGTGTCATCGTAGATTCTCTCATTAATTATTAATATTATATTGTTCAAAAAAAGTTTAAGTTGAATATCTTAATAAAGTCATATTAAGATAATGTGTGATCCGAGTTCTTTCGCAAACCCTACACCTCTAGCTCACGCTGATGCTTCGAGGGATGTACTTTCAAGGGGAGGAACATCACAGAGTTATTTCAAATCCAGTTTTCTTAAATTAAAAAATAAATTGCTTCTTTACAAAAGTCTTGTACGATCTGTCCTGACTTATGCATCAGAGACTTGGCCATTGACTTTATGTGATGAGGAAGCTTTGGGAATTTTTGAGAGAAAAATCTATCTCTGCTTCTTGATGGGTTCTAAGTGAATGAACCATGTAGAAGATCTAACTTAGAACTCGACAAATTTTACAAACAACCCGATATTGTAAAATTTGTCAAATTACAGAGACTTAAATGTGCTGGTCATCTGGCTAGAATGAATGAATATCGTTGTTGCAAGAAAATCTTTCTGGCAAAACCCGCTGGAAATAGACCTCTGGGCTGACCCCCGTTAAGTTGGATTGACTTCGTTGAAAAATACCTAAACATTTTAAAGGTTAAAAACTGGAAAACAGTTGCCAAAAGTATAGATGACTGCAGAAAACTTCTAGAGAATTCCAGGGCCCACCCAGAGCCGTCGAGCCATTGAAAAAGGTCTAAAATTATCTATTGTTAATTACACTCTATATATGAGGAATATATCTCCCCCTCTAAAATTAAATATATTTTGACAAGTTTAATTAACGATTTCATATAAAGAATACATATTGTTTTTTTTTATTTCTTATGATAAAAAATCTAATGAGATTTTGAAAGATGACAAAATTTTATTGTACAACTATTAGTATATTTACGCAATAATTTTAACATTCTGTATTGAAAAGAAGAGATACATATTATTTACTTAATTGGGAAATATTTTCCAGATATAATTTAGTTCTTGAATATGTCATGAAACTTATTTAAAACTCTCAAGATTTGATTATCTATACCGCACAAAATTCATTATTTAAATAAAATTCCACCAAACATTAAAAAATCGTACATAACTTTCTTCTTTTTTTGATTACTAAAAAAGAAAATTTTGTAGAAAATAATTTATTTTTTTATAAAAAATTACTATGGCGATAAAATTTTTATATGTTTCATGAAAATGTGAAAAATTAATTATAAAATCAGAAACCATGTTTAAAAATTTTAAATAACTAATGCATACAAATTTAAATAAATGTATTAACTTAGAATATTATGAAAGTTTAAGGGGAGAAGTTCTGGGTAAAATCTTCATCTGTTTTTTTTTTAAACTGCAAAGCAGATGAAGTAATGTTTTGCTGTGTGTGTTTTATTTTAAAATAAAACTTATCCATGTATTTTTTTAATTACACGTTGATTAACAGTTATTCCGCTACGAATAACTATTTCATAAATGTAGTTTTGTTTTACAAATGTTCGTTGTCAAATGCTGGTTCGTGTTTTAACTAAAACGTTGCGACTTTTGGACTGTAAATTGGTTTTATTACAAGATGGTGCTCTTCGCACGCTGTTCCAAGATGGAAGCTACAACAACAACTGAAGCGGAGGGTTACATCAAAACATTGGTGGAGGTGCTCAGTCGGCGGATGGCATTCGAGACAAAAAATAGATACAATTAAGGACTGAACATCCTCCTCCCGTTGAATTACATTCAATCAATATACAGAATCACATAAATCAAAGATATAAAACATAATAAACAAATAATGCTTTACATAAATCAAGGAAGAAACACACAATTTCACAAATTACATATTAATTGTCCAAAGGCAGAACACACACCTTCCCAATGCTGCGTTTAATATTGCCCTTATTAGTTTTTATTTCCACTACGCGAACCTTCCCATCCGTACCAGGAACTAGCTTGGTAATGCGACCTAAGCTCCATTTATTTACAGGAAGGTTATCATCCTTTATTAGGACCATTGTATTTAATTTCACGTTATCTTTGTGAAATTGCCATTTGTTTCGTTGCTGTAAATTGTTTGAATAATCGCGAGACCATTTTGTCCGAATATGTTGAACTATTTTTGTTAATTTTTGCCACCGAGAAAGTGTGTTTTCTGTCTTGTCTAACAAATTAGGTTCAGAAATGGAAGTAATGGGTCTTCCAATCAAGAAATGGCCTGGAGTAAGCACTTCCAAGTCGTGAATATCTTCTGACAAAGGAGTGATTGGTCTAGAATTCAAAATTCCTTCAATCTGTGTTATTATGGTTAAGAATTCTTCCAAAGTCATCTTTAGGTTTCCTACAGCTCTTTTTAAATAAAATTTGAATGATTTAACTCCTGCCTCCCAAAGTCCACCAAAATTTGGTGCTCTAGGTGGCATGAAATTCCAAGAAATCCCTTCAGAAGAAAGATAAGAAGAAAGTTTTTCTTCGGGAAATTTTAGGAGATTATGTAATCTTTTTAATTCTCGATTAGCTCCAACAAAGTTTTTGGCATTATCTGATGATATAGTAGCACGGTTCCCGCGTCTAGCCACAAAACGCTTCAATGTAGCAAGGAAGGCGTCTGTCGTCAAATCCGAGACAATTTCGAGATGGACGGCCTTTGAGGCTAAGCAAACAAAAATGGCTACATATATCTTTTGGTAAGTACCCTTTCTCTGGTGTTTATACCTTATGAAAAAGGGTCCACAATAATCAATTCCTGTATGCAGGAAAGGAAAACTATGGTTTACTCTCTCTCGAGGTAAAGATCCCATAAGTTGGTTTGCTACAATAGGTTTATTTTTGAAGCAAACTACGCATTCGTGCACAATTTTCCTCACTATTGATCTGCCACGAAGTGGCCAAAATCTTTGTCTTGTACAATAAAGCAAAGCTTGAGGGCCTAAATGAAAATTTCTATTGTGTATATTTATCATAATTAATTTGGTGAGAAGATGATCCGCTGGGAGTATAGCTGGATGTTTCTGACTATAAGTTAAATCCGAGTTTTGCAAACGTCCTCCAGCCCTCAAAATTTGATTTCAATCGAGGAATGGATTTAAAGAGAAAAGTTTCTCTTTTTTTTGAATTACAACTACTCTTAGCTAGAAACTCGATTTCTTCTTGAAAGGCAGAGGCTTGAAGATTTTTAATGAGGCATAATTCTGCTTCATTCACTTCACTATAATCTAATTGACCAGACCTTTTTACACTAGGATTTCTAGAGTTGTGGAGGAACCTGAAAATATAACTCAAAATATGCAACAATTTAGTATAGTTATTAGAACGTTTTGAAAGATCATCTATAAGAGAGAATTTACAAGAAGTTAAAAGCACACACATTTGCGGGTTTAAGTTCCTTTAAGTAGTCACTGTCAGAAGTTATCCTTTCAAAGTCAATTGGGTTTGCTTCAAGTTCTTCCCTTAAAAAGTCTGGGCCATGCCACCAAAGTTGTTTAGAAGAGATGTCCGAAGCATTCAATCCACGTGATATTAGATCAGCCGGGTTTTCATTAGAGGATACATGATTCCATTGGCAGTTCTGGGTTAGTCTCTGTATAATTTTTATTCTATTGCCGATGAACGTCTTAAACTGCTCAGGGGATCGCTGAATCCAGGCTAACACAATGTTAGAGTCAGTCCATAGCATTATTTGCTGTATAGGTAGCGTCAAGGAATGTAAAACCTTATCCAGGAGCTGTGACAATAACACACAAGCACACAATTCCAAACGAGGGATAGTGATTGGTTTCACCGGTGCAACACGGGATTTGCTGCACAAGAGTCTTGTAGATACATCCTCTTCTGAGATCGATTGAGCATATAGTACAGCACCATATGCTGCTGTTGAGGCGTCGGCAAATCCATGGATAATAATTCTGCCTTTTCCTATTACGAGTCGAGGGACATGGATATTTTGAATAACTGGCAGGGTAGACACGAAGTCGCTCCATTCTTTAGCTATTGGATTGGAGAGAGGTTCATCCCATTCTAATTTGAGAACCCAAAGTTTCTGTAATATTAATTTGGCCTGAGTTAGAATTGGCCCCAAGAATCCGAGGGGGTCAAATAAACGTGCAATAATGGATAAAACTTCTCTTTTTGTATACGACTCACGGCAGTTCACAACGGTCTTAAAAGAGAAATAATCAAATTGTGGACTCCAAATGATTCCTAGAGTTTTAATTGTTTTTTGGTCTGATGATTGGCAATGGAAATCCCAAGATTGCTCTTCTTTAGGTATTGAATTCAATATTTCTGGAGTATTGCTACACCACTTATGTAGGCTCATACCCGCTTTTTTAAATAAACTAATTAATTCTAATTGTAGCTTTTGAAATTCTTGAAAGTCTGAACTACCTGTTAAAATATCATCCATGTAAATGTCTCTGAATGTAACTGATGCAGCCAAAGGATAATGTTCTCTTTCGTCCCTAGCTAATTGCTGAATGGTTCGGGTAGCAAGATAGGGTGCACAAGTAGTCCCGTAAGTTACAGTGTTGAGTTTGTAAGTTTGTACAGGACCACACACACATCAACACTGTCTTTCCATAAAATCATCTGCAAATTTCGATGACCGGGGTTAATTAAAATCTGTCTAAACATTTTTGAAATATCCGTTGTAAAGACAAATGTGTGCTGCCTAAATCTCAAAAGAATTGAAAATAAATCTTGCTGCAAAATCTCGCCTTTATACAAAATGTCATTCAAAGAAAGACTTGATGTTTTCGAAGAGGTATTAAAAACTACTCTAAGCTTGGTAGTTTTACTATCGAGGCGAAACACTCCATGATGTGGTAGAAAATAAGAGAAATATTTGTTTCTAGGGGGTCAGCTACTAATTGCATGTGATTTAAATCAATATATTCCTGTAAGAACGATTTATAAAGGGTTCGTAATTCATAATGTTTCGAGAGTTTTTTCCACAGTTGATTCAAACGAACTTCAGCCAAGAACCTTGAACTACCTAAACAGTATGGATCTTTTTAAGGGGTAATTGTACAACATAGCGTCCTTCTTCAGTGCGATAATGAGTGTTTTGATATTGGGTTTCACAAATTTCTTCTTCTAAACTATGCTCTAATGAGGTTTCATCTACCTTTTCAATTTCCCAAAATGCTTTCAATTGTTGATTAAGACTATCTGAATTTATTTCCGCATTAATAGCTAAGCCACAATATGATTTTTCCTCAAATTTATCGAAACTCCCTACAACAATGTACCTGAAAACAGTCTCTTGAAACAGCCATTTTTCGCATGGCGATCGAAATTTATTGGGTCTTAATAATTCAAAAAAGAGCTCGCACCCAATAAGCATATCTATTTCTCCTGGTTTACCAAAATCTTTATCCGCGAGATCAATGTTCGAAGGAATGTTTACTTTAGTTGCATCCATGCGATGGATAGATGTTGTGGTAATATACGAGGCGATTAATAGTTCTAACGGCGCTGAAAAGTCTCCATTTTTATTTTGAATCACCGTACTTACTTTTTGTTTAACTCTAAGGGTTATTTCACCTAACCCCGAAATAGACGAGTTTATTTTTTATTTTTTCAGAGGGAGTTTATTAGCCAGCCGTTTTCGAATGAAGGAAAGATGAGATCCTGAGTCTAAAATCGCTTTGCAGGGGAAAAGCTGATTCTCTGCCCCCTGAGGTAAACTATTGCAGTCGGGAGTAAAATATTTTTCTTTTCTCCCACACAGTTCGAAAACGTATAAGAGTGATCTGGGGTTGTTGACCCTTGCAAATCCGGTAGGGGTTTCAGTTCGTTAGCTAATGTCGTGGAGAGGGGTAAAGGAATCGCTTCAAATATATGTAACGATGTATGATGACGTTTTTTACAAACGGAACAAGAGTTTTTCGATTTACAATCCTTAATTTTATGATGTTCCTTTAAACAATTGATGCACAAATTAAGGCGTTTTATTTGATTAAATCTATCGGATACTTTCATATTTTGATAAGCGCTGCACTTATAAATCAAATGAGGCAGTTTACAGATTGCACAATAATTTGATGAATCATTCGAATTAAGAAATATTTTACCTTTATGGAAGGGTACTTGTTTTGGTTTATGAGTAATAGGAGCAGAACGATTAATACTATCTATAGTTTGGCTTCTTTTTCTAAAAAACATTATAAATGTATCTAATTCAGGAATTTGATTTGAATCAATGGATTGTTCAAATTGTTTACGAGTTTCTCGATCTATTTTTTTCAGAATGATATTAAGCAATATAAGATCCGATAAATTATTGCGTTCAAAACCTAAGAGTTTTAAAGCTCTGATTGATTGATTGAATATCTGTCATGGTTCTAATATCTCGAGCTGATTCGCTTGTAACTTTTCTATTTTTAATATAGCATTAATATGAGTCTCAGTAAGGAGACGTTTATTTTCAAATCTAGTTTTTAATGCTGTGATGAGCGATTCAAAGGAATCATCAACTGCTTCAAGTAGTTTGGCATCACCTTGTAATGACGCTTTCAAATAATAAAGTTTTTGTGACTCGCTCAAATCATTGTTATTACTTATAATGTTATCAAATTATGATTTAAAGCTAGGCTATTCGTCGTATCTACCTCTAAATACCGGTAAAGGTATTTCCGGCAGTTTTATTTCTAATTTCAGTTTAGAATTAGTTTGAGATATTGCATTTTCATGATTATGAACAGAACTAACAGAAGATTTAGCAATTAAAGAATTGAGAATATCTCTAATTCTTACCTCCAGCTCCTCTAGTCTGTCCTCCATACTTTGTATGTCAGATTCTATCACTTGTAGTCCCGATTCACTAATATCCTTGATATCATAGTACTGATCCTTTAATTCATCAATCTTTCTGTTCATTTCTTGGACACGTTTCAGTTTAATATCAAGTTTTGTCGGAGTATGATTCCCTGATTCTTCTACGAAAGTTTCTATCTTAGTTATGGTGTCTTTGATTGCACGCTTCAAATTATTAAGTTTATCCATTTTTTTTCCGGTTAGACGCTCCAAAAATGTAGTGTTGTTTTACAAATGTTCGTTGTCAAATGCTGGTTCGTGTTTTAACTAAAACGTTGCGACTTTTGGACTGTAAATTGGTTTTATTACGAGATGGTGCTATTCGCATGCTGTTCCAAGATGGAAGCTACAACAACAACTGAAGCGGAGGGTTACATCAAAACATTGGTGGAGGTGCTCAGTCGGCGGATGGCATTCGAGACAAAAAATAGATACAATTACGGACTGAACAGTAATTAACTAAAAGGAAACAAAACAATTTTCGAAATACAGTAGAATCTGTTTCTGTGCGGTCCATTTTTATGCGATTTTACTTTTGTGCGACCGCATAAAAAATGTCTGCGCTACTTCAACGATTTAGCTTTTTATGTGTAAGAATTCATGAAATTTTCAAATTTTTTTTGTACGGTTATTTTTATGCGATTTTTAGTAACCACACAAAAACAGGTTCAAATGTATCGGATCGTAGTAATGTTATTTTAGTTCAATGTGCGCGAAAAAATGCTTAGTTTTTCTTTTAAACTAAGACATTTCATGGTGTTTGGTTCTTATTTATTCGTGTGAAACCACTTATGCAACAATCAAAAACCGTCGTAATAATTCTTAAGTGTAAAATCCTAGGAGAGCCCACACCCTTGGCGACTAACCGAAAAAAGCGCCAAGTCAGAACAAGATGGTGCCAAGCGAACCCGACAATGGCGGCAAAGGAATATAGCATGATGAGGAGGAGGATGTGTAATGAAAATATATGTAAACAATACAGAAATTAAACATTTGAGATAAAAAAATATAAAAACAGCACTTACTTTCTTACTGCTGATCTTTTTCGAGTGGAGGGTACAGTGTACCAGATTTTAAAAAAGCCTTAAAGGTCCCGTCGCTAAACGAATGATCGTGTTAGTGCTGCCATATTTATTCTGCGAGATAATGGTCGAACGTACATTCGTCGTGGCTAGTACGATTTCGAAGAAAGCGTTTTATTGCCGACCATGTTACATCATGCCGATCATTACACTTACGACATTCATAACTTGAAGTAATCAATCCTTCTTCCATACACCATGCAATCAATTCTTTCTTACATTTCGCATTCAACACAGTAAAAAATTCCAAAGTATATTCCCGCACACACGCACGAACCCAACAACAAAATGGAATTCGAAATGCGCGCCCACAAAATACGAAAATGCTAGAAATAGTTAGGGTTGCGATATGTAGTGTTTAAACGTAGGGTTACCAAGATGGCGCAATTATCGCCAACCAAAGTAATTCCCGCCAAGGGTGTGGGCTCTCCTAGGAGTGAACCTTCTTAAGATTATTATGAAAAAATGTTCTCTGTTGCACACATGTTTAAACACAGTAACCTTATTTATAAATGAAGCTCTTTGTTTTGTTTTTATTAATGAGAGGAGTGATGAAAATCAATTTTGTTATACTAACAAGTCGTTTATATTTATTTAATAATAATAATTAACACTAGAATGACAATTTTTATTGTATTTTTGATTTTTGTACTTCATAGTTTTGTTTTTGATTCAAAACTTGAAGTTAACTTACTTTTTCATTTGTGTGTTTTATTGGAATGAAATTTCTTAAGACTTTTGATTTCGCTATAACGACGTGCACACATTGCCTTGATTTATATTAATTCAAAATTTCGTATAACACAATTACGATACAACTCGGTACATGTATAATTAAGTTAATAAATAAATAAAATAATATAAATAAATAAAAATCGTTTAACTCGGTTTCGATATAGAACGGTATGAATTAACCGTGTTGTATGAGGGATATATATATCTTGTTCAAATTTTTAATCGTTAATAAAATACTTTTTTTTCATCCACTCAAGTTCACATACATTTTTTTAAAACTTGTAGTGGATAACACTTGCTGTTAATCCATTTTTAAATACTAATTCATTAATTCTTTTTAATTACTGAATAAATAGTAACAAACAAAAATAGTCCAGCACCCTATATAGAAAAAAAAATGGAAAACTGCGAGGAAAATCGCTTTCTATTTTATGACTTAATATTGTGATTCTGTCATATGCATATATATATTTATATTACTTGAAATTATTTAATAAAAAGTTACAAAAATAAAATTTTTCTTTGTAGACCTAAGTAGGAATTGACTTAATTTTTTTTATATTACTTGTTTTTCACAACTATGACACCATTTCGAAAGAATTATCACTTTTACCCTTTAAAATTTAAAAAAAAATACCTCTGCCATTATTAACACTTTCTTTCTTTGAATGACAAACCTACGAATATATATAGACTCGCAAAACTTTACAAGACTCTTCTAAACTTAAATATTTTCTTAAACCATCTTTTACTAAAATGATTCCCCATGTTTTCTTACCCCATAACGATTCCCATGCAAATAACTAGATGCTCTTGGCGAGATATTGAATTACCAGGGCCCATTGTCTTTTCCGGCCAAGAGTAATGTTGATGTCCTCTAATTTCACAGTCATCATCATTACCAGGAAGAGGGAATTGCTTCCCTTTCCACAGAAGCAATGGAGATTTCACTGATTTCTCGTAATAATAAGACACTTAGGACTGTGAAAAACGCTGTGCATCATAATATATCAAGAAAACCAAATGCCTCTATGCTAGCTTTCGAAGTTCGTAATCATTGGGAATTGATGACTGCAATGTTTACTCTTTGGAATGATTTGGAGTGTTTTGAATCAAACTTAAAGATTTCGCAAAATAGTTATTAAGAAATGGAGAATTTTCAGAAGTACAAGACCCAAATGCATTTTTGAATAGGCCGACACAGAACCTTTTTTTTTCAATTCCTACTATTAGTTCACTCTCTCCCTATATATATATATATATATATATATATATATATATATATATATATATATATATATATATAATATCTTGTTCAAACTTTCAATTGTTAATAAAATACTTTCAACTCACCCCTTCAAGTCCAAATACATTTTTTAAAACTTGTAGTTGATGACACTATATGTTAGCACAGTTTTTTTCAAACATGACTTCATTAATTAAATTAAAAAATTAATAAATAGTAACAAGCAAAAATAATAGTCCAACAGCCTATACAGAAAGCAAAATCATCCACTGTGTCTTTGTAGCGTAATAGATAGCGTGTTGGACTTCTAATCAAAATGTCGTGGGTTCGAATCCCACCTAGGACGGCCTAGTTTTTGAGAATGATTTATTTTTACTATACTATTTTATTAGAATAATTAAATTTATTTAATGAATAAATAGCAACAAACAAAAATAGTCCAACACCCTATATAGAAAGGAAAATGGAACATTGCGAGGAAAATCGCTTCCTCATTTGGCACTTAATACTGCGATCCTTTCATATGTATACACGTAATTATATTAATTATATTTATTTCACACAAAAAGTAACTAAAATTTTACTTTGTTGACATAAGTAGGGATTGACTTAAATATTTTTATATCACTTGTTAAAAAACATTTAGATGCAGAATTTAAGAAAAGCTTTTACAATTATTTAATTTTAAAAGAATTCCTTTATCAAATAAAGAAAGGGAAAGAATAAGTAGTTGGATCAATTAATATTATAAAAGTAATGCAAAAACACAGGAAATTCACAATATTTATAAAAATAACGCTTTTATCGATTTATATGTAATGAATAATCAAAGTTAAAATTTTATACCTACTCCTAATGTGACACTTGATAATTTTAAACAAATTTAATACGTTAGATTTATATACATTCTTAACTTGAGTAAATATATATCCGTAACAACATTTTATGAAAACAAAGTAGGGTAATATATGCAATATCAAATGAGCAATTTTGCCTAATGGGGGATTTTTCATAGTTTTTAACAATTCAAGAATTCAAGAATTTTTCTTCTAACTCTGCCATAGAAGATGTATTGAGTCTTATGATAATTTCCATATCCTTTTTCAGAAATTTTATAAGAGAGGTTGTTCATGTTGATACGTATCCCATTGAACGAGGGGTATAACTGTTCCTATTTTTAAGATTCCCTGTTTCCATTTTTTCCAGTATGTTCTTTGAGCTTTTGTAGGAATCTCATCAATAATTATATCTTTATACATAAAAATCTTCTGTGTGTGTGTTTGTCACTAAACTCCTCCTAAACGGTTGGACCGATTTCGATGAAATTCGAGAAAATTCGAGAATGGTTTAGATTCACTATTCGGTCTGATATCGCAATTAGTTAAAACGATATTAACTAAACACTTTCAAAAAATACAACTCAACATTCACCTGCATTGTTGTAACAACGCTATTGTTATAAACAAGTAATATATAAAACAATTTTAATCAATGGACTCGATTCACCTGACGTCATAGTCACATGTCATCGCCCAGCGCGGATATCAACAAATAGCCATGTGCTTCCTTCGACTGAGTATTTAGCCGCCATTTTCGGATTTGCACTTCTATCGAGCAGCAAAATGAGATACCGCAGCGCATTAAATTGTGGTAATGCAAAAGGAAAGTCTGACTGTAGGTCAAAAACCTTTTTTCGTTTCCGCTAAAGGATCCATGTTTATTAAAAAAGTGGTTGCAAAACTTGGGCAGAAAAAAATTTCAAAACGACTAAGTATTCCTCAGTATGTTCCGAACATTTTAAAGAAGCATGCTTTTTGTACCAGACTTTCACTAACAGAAGGCAATTGAAACCGAATTCAGTGCCCACAAAATTCTGTTTTTTCGAGTTACCATCTAATCAAATTTTGCAGAGAAGGAATAAATCTTCAATGTCACAGAAATTAAAAGATGTTCCAAAAGACATTTCGACTGAAATGTGTGATTACTTTTAATTATTTCGTTTTCAATATTTTTTGTTTTTATCAAATACGCCGACGATATTTCAAGTTTCAAAAAGTGATATATTTTCTGAGCATTTCGAATTCGAAGAATTTTAATTTTGCAAACGTAAAGAAACGCACAGATTAGCGTACCACTTCTGTTATCTATTCTGGATGCTCTGTAACTGGTGAGTAAGTATGCAGTTGATCACCATTGTTTTTTTTTGTCATTTTAAGATTATTTTCAATAATAACTATGGAGAAGTTCTACTTTGTAAACAACAATATTGACCTGGAGACCAACAATACTTCCGGAGTAATGTTCAGTATCTTTGCAAAAATACCTTGTAAACTTTTTTGTTTCATATTATTTAGAATATAATTAGATATACTGCATGTACTTATTTTTACATATAAAACTTCATTATAGATATAGTATTACATTTTTTCCCTATTTAACTAAAGAAAAATAGCTATAAATATGTGAAAAGTACTTATTTTCATTTTGTTAATTTTTGGCTGGTTTAAGATTAATCAGTGTGTTTGATTTCTGAATTGCATGCACATATTTCACCTTAATAACTTTTTTATAGTGAAAAATATTGATAAATACATAGAAAATGTGCATTTAAGTACCTTCTTTATTCTTACTTTACTGTTGAATTAGTGTATTTAATTGCTGAGAGAGAGAACTGTCTCATCCACATCAAATCCAAATTCTTTCTTGTACTTAAAAAACTAATGTTTGAAAAATTTTCATTTCAATTTTGTTTAATTTTATGCAAATAAAGATTAATTATGCTAATTAAGATTAGCAATAATTTTAATAGTTATTTAATCAGTATTCTAAATCTATAATATGTATTGTATTTTATAAATTATATCATGTTTAGAAAAATAACAATATGTGCATATTAATATCTTAATTTATATAATTTGTAGATAATGTCGAGTGATTATAAGGAATTGGAAACAATATCAAAGACTAGATATGATGAAAAATCAACAAGCAATGGGAACAAACTTTCCAATCCATTTGTTCAGAGAGACAACAAAACATGTATATAATGAAAAGCTATTGTTTCCAATCACTTTTGGAGACATTTATATGCACTTTGTGTAAAAAGAATGTACTTATACCAGGGGGGGAATAGACTAAAAAAATTAAATTCATTCCTGTATATTGTATAATTTAAATATGTATATAATTTTGTACAGTCAAAATTCCCTCACGAGGGGCTGCTAAGAGAGTAAATCACTGCAAAGTAGCAAGTTTAGGTAGTGATTATGAGGAGAAGCACAGACTTAATAGTGTCAATGAACCTGCTCTCTTGTACTTTTAAAGAATATTAGTTGTATGTAATTAAATTCATTAGTTTTGTAATGCTGGCCTTAGTCATGGAATTCTGTCAATGACAGATTTTTTTATAAAAGATTTTTACAAACTGCTTAGAAAGTTTATATGTACATATAAATAGATTTCTAGACATAAAATGAAATAAAAACATTTTTAAATTTTATTTAGTCATCTTCTTAAATAAGACAAAGATAAATACACTGTTAATTGCAATAAATTAAGGTTATATAATATTAATTTACGACCATTTTGAACAATACAATGACATTATTTGCATAAATTGGAATAATATGTTTTTTATTTGTAAGTATTTGAAGTATAAAGTGATTATTTGTCAAGTCTGAATATCCACTTAACAGTGGACCTTCCATTTTTGTGGTGAGTAGTCTTCTGCAATCTTGACCATTGGAAATTTAAAAAATTGCTTACTTGCCATTGTTTTGAACTAATCAGTGTTTATTTACTATTTAAACTACATATTTTTCTATTTGTAATTGTTTGAATTACATACTGTTTACTTGTAATTATTTGAATTACACACTGCTTATTTTCAGTGGTAGGATTACACAAAGGTAGGATTTAGAAAAGAGAGCTCAAGTATCTCCCATAGAACCAAATTTTTTTTAATTTTTAGCACAAATATCACACCTAGATGCTTTCCTCAACATTTTTTAGAAATATAACTTCTCCCATGAAAGTAGTGTGTGTACTCCACTGTTTATTTTTATTTATTTGAATTATACAATTCTTTGAATTGCACAAAGTTAATATGTGGTTACTTCAAGCAGTGCTTATTGTAACAATTTAAATAGCTTAGTGTTGATCTGCATAAAGTTTTTATTTGCAATTATTTGAATAGCACATTAATTCTTACTTTGTAGCCAAGATGTAGTTTGCATTATGATATCACATTTCTATGTTGAAGTTCCTTTGTTTTGAAATATTCTAATTATATCAATGCTAATTATGTTATCAATGCTAATCAATTACCCATAGATATTTTTTTGGTAAAATTAAGGATTGGTATGTCTACACAGATGTACACAATAGATTACTAGAAATTTTATTTGAAATTTTCATCGTAACAGTATTTCAAATTTTTAATTTGGTTACAATAGTTTTTCAAGAAACATTTAAATTATTAGACACTTTTCCTTACAAAGAAAACTGTTTTGGAAACAATGCCAAAATTTTTTGTTTGTTTGAGAATAAAGGTTATAGAGTGATCATTGACTATACAGAATTTCCAATTAAAAAACCTAACCGTCCTTTACAGCAACAAAGAACATTTAGTCATTACAAAAATTGTAATACTTTAAATGGTATAATAGGTATTCAGGGGCTATCTGCTTTGTATCACATTTACATTGTGGCAGAAGTTCAGACAAGGAACTTTTTCTTTAAAGTAAAAAAATGAATGAACTAAATGATGTTTTTATGGCTGATAAATTCTTAATTGAAGAAGAGTTAGACAAAATTGGTTGTAAATTAAAAAGCCCCCTTTTTTTTCAAAGATAAAATTCAATTTTATGATTCTGAAATTGTTAGTAACTGCAAATTGTCTGACAAGCGAGTTACTGTGGAAAGAGCTGTTTCAAGAATCAAACAATATAAATATTTTGATGGTGCTCTTCTATATGAAAGTTTACACAATGTTGACAGTTTATTTATTATAACATGTTTGTTGTGTTATTTTCATGACACTAACAAATGTAACACAAGAAAGCTCTTAATATAATGTTTCACTTTAACTATATACTTATTCTATGTATATATACAAACATTGAAACTAATTAATCGATAATTGAATTCCAAATATGGTAATAAATTCAGGCATTAAAATTTTCAGATTAAAATGTGTGTATAGTAAAACATAAATTTGTGTCCATATATAAAGTATAGAAGTCCTGTACATCCTTACATGATCAAAATAAAAAAAGCCATTTTTGAATCTAATTATCTTACAAAAAAATAAAAATTGCAACATATTTGTGTGGTATTTATGAACACAACATTTGTGTTTTTCAGAGTTTGAATGTGGTATAAACCTATCAAACAAATGTAGAAATTTTTTTACTATATACAACAAATATGCATTTGTTGGTTTTTGCACAATTTGGAAATTTATCACTATAGATTAGATTTATTTTTGCATAAATATAAAAGTCTGAAAAAAGACTCATGTATATTGATATTATCCTGCTTATAAGTCCAGAATGAATTTGTTGCATTGAGTTAGTTACAAGTATTGACTCAAGAAGAGAACTTGGAGCAATTGTATATTTATCGAGAATTAGGATCATGAAACACAGTAATAATGTAATTTTTTTAGGTTTACTTTTTAACTTTAAAGTACTAAAATATAGTACTACAATATATATTATCGTATAGTTTGGTACATCATGAAAATATTCAGTTTTATCAGCAATACTAGAATTCAAAAGTCTAATTGCATTATCAGCTGAGGGTGATTTTCAGATGCATCATTTTCTTTTCAATAGTGTTCCATCTCTTTGAAATATTGTTTCTCAACAAGAAAATATTAATGATAAAGCTTCTAAGTTATATAAACAATTTTTAAAACAGAAATTGGCCTTGAAATCAATCTTGATTAAATAACTATGAGAATTTAAAACATAATCGAGCAGAAATGCTTTTAGTAATGTTAACCGAAATAATTAATCATTTCACACTGCAAGAGTCAATTGTGCTGAAAAATATTTTTCATTCAATTTAAGAGTGGAAAATTGATTTAAAATGAAACTGAAACCAAAACCTAAGCCGTAGCCTTAAAATAGTATGATTTGTACCAATACAGTGTGAAGCCTTTAAAGATATGTTATAAAATAATAATATTTGGCGCTTTGATAGTGTTAGTAATTATCACCTATAAATGTTTGAAATTTATTTTTTATAAATCATTGTCTCCTTAGTTGGAAAAAAGAAATAGAAATGAATCATACTAAGATATGGGATTATTTTTAGGAATTGTTTGAAACAAACTATTACACTATAGGAAACATCCCAAGTTATTTTCGAGAAAATTTTTGTTAGATAGCTAGTTTAAATTAGTAATTAAAATTTATTTAATATGCATTATTTATCAACATTTATTTTTAATATTACATGATTATAATACAAGTGAAACATATGAAAATTTTATTTTTAACTAAGAAATTCATTGTAGTAATTTATAAAATGCTTTTATCATATTCTGTTGAAAGACTATCAGTGACATCCCTTCATTGTGTACTCATGAAGAGTATTTTTCTAAGATCTGTGACAAAAGAGGGTTTTTTTTGTGTCAGTTTCAAACTTTATTTGATTTAATATGGATATATAAAGTTTAAACATTGTTATTGTATACTAATTCTTTTGAAACACAACTGTTCTATAAAATTTCCCAAGACATAGTAAGATTTTTTGAAATATACAATGACTCTGTAATGTGTTTTTGATTGTCTAACTTTAATTAATAATTATCATTTATGAAGGTTTGAAATTTCTTTTAGAAATGACTGTCTTCAAAGATCAAAAAAGAAAATACTCTTGGTTCAAGAAAGGAATCATGTTAATACATAATTTTTACAAATAATGACTAAATTTTATTGGATTATTCTTTATTACAAATTATTTCTTATGAGTTATTGAATTACATATAAATTGTCTAATAGATGTAAACTACACAAATATTTCCATACACTTTTAAAAAATAAATCAATGAATAATATTAAAAGTTTTGATATCCTAACAATAATACTGAAATGGATTTCCAACAAAAAAAGGAAACTTTATATGAATATTAAAAAATAACAAATCAGGCAATTTTTTCATAATTACAAGAAGTTTCTATGTAAAAAAATATAATAAAATTTGCTAAGGAATAGGTTTGCTTACAAAGAACTAATGAATATATTTCAGCCGATCTGCTCTGAAACAAGACATTTTAGAATGTAAAAATATTGTTCGGAGTTCCAGGATTTAATGCTATCAATCCAAAAGAGCAAGGCAGTCTTCAGTAGCGATGAAAATTTATTGTTTAGAATCCTTAGAAATGCCAGATACAACTCTAGAAATACAAATAACTAATGTATTCCATTAGCAGTCACTCGTTCTATTCAACAGCAGAAGTATTAAATAATCGTTGGCTGACTTTTCAGTAGTCAAAACAATACTTTGTTTTGGCGAGCACCACGCCCTATTTAGTCTGCTGGAATTTTTCTCAAAAATTCGTTTACATCAGAGACTGTGATATTAGTAGATTTCTTTTTAGAAGCATCAATATATGTTCGCCAGAAATGATGCCAACTTGGCTATGCTTCCATTGAATCGCTATTTTTATGTAACGAACGGAATTGCTTGCGATTTTAACATAAAATAAATACAACAGAAAGTAATATTAACGAATTACACATTCAGAACTAATTATTTACACCATTTTTAGCGTTCAGTGCACAAAGTTTGTAACAATATATACATATTAAGTAACAGCAACAAATAACTTGCAAAAAGAATAATATAGCTATACGAAGTAACAAAACAAAGTACGAAAGTGTTTTGCGTTAGGCGGGAAACAATTGAAAGCAAATATCACTAGATCATAATGTCATATGAATTTAGTCCATTATAATATTTTACATTTTCAAATAAGTAATGTAAAAAAAAATTAAGACAATTCCTTATCAGGGTCAACAAAGAAACATTTTACTTTAGTTACTTTTTACTAAATATAAATTAGTATACATATATGACGGAATCACAATATTAAGTGGCAAAAAAATTTTATTCAATAGAGCGTTGCATAATTATTTAAATCACAATGTGGCTGGCACTAATAAAAAAAGACTTTCTGAACCTAAAAGTATACAAAAACACGAAGCTTAAGAATAGAAGAATAAACTTAAATCTAATACTATAACTAAAACTATATATATATTTAGTCACGAAACAAAAACTGAAAAGACTAGAAAATATATTAAAAATATTTAACGTACTAAAAAGAATTTAAAGAATATAAAATAGCAAATTCGAAAGTTAGCGCACAACCAGAAGTGTAAAACGATCGGCTGTTATTGTTTACTTAAACGCACATGGAAAATCACGTGTCATCGGAATGATCGCAGCGCCCTCTAGTGATGAATCGAGTCCATTCCTACTTAGATCAACCAAGAAAAATTTTATTTTAGCTACTTTTTATTAAATAGTTGCAATTGATATAAATATGTAAATACATATGGCAGAATCACAACATTAAGTGATAATTTTTAATAATTATCATTAAAATATCGTATTTCCATCCAAAACAATCGTGTATATAAAATTTCCTTTCAACTGCATGCTTTAAAACGTGAGAAAAAACCTTTTCAAATTTTGACATAAGTCGCCAAAAGGGTCGCTAAGTCGCCAAAGTGGCTGTATTTGTAATAATATTTAGTTTTAATCAATAAATTTTTATTAATTCTAATTAAATTATTGTGTTGTCATCCAAAAAACAATCATATACATTACATTTCAGCTCAATTGAGCGCTTTAAAATGTATTTTATTAACGATTGAAAATTTCACCAAGATAAATGAATAAATAAACAAAAAACAAATAAAATATGTATAGAGATCGTAAACTAATAGTAGGAATTGTGTGTGTGTGAAAAAGACGTAAGTTGGCGTCGAAAATTGATTTTCAGCCAAACTGGCCAAACCCGGTCTAAATTACGAAAATGCGGACGATTCACGCTTTTTAGCGTTTTTAATTAATATATTTTCAAATAATCTTTACAGTGGTGGCAAAAAGTCCCGAACACACTCATTTTTTAGCGTAATTTTTGTGTTTGACTTCATTTTTCGTTGTGAAATTATCGCACTATCTTAAGTACTGGTATTGATTTTAATGTATTTTTTATGCTGATTTCAAATCTACTTGTTTCTTAATGATTAAAATATTTTTTGTAGCAAAGCTGTGCCTGAACACAATAATGTGAAATATGTGCAGAATAAAACAATATAGAAAAACATAATATACAAAGAAAAATAACACGAAAATTGACAAATAAGGTATATCTAATATATATATAAACATTTTGAAAATTACATTGTTGTCAATGTTGTAAAATCAATATTTTACGGGCCAGCCGTTTGCTTTAATTACGGCTCTACATCTTTTTGGCATGAAATGCACGAATTTCAAAAGAAGATCTTTCGTGATAATATGGTTGAAGGAAAATATTAAAGCTTCAAGTAATTCACGTTTGTTTGAAGGTTTTTTCTTTGAAATTTCATAACCAATTTTAAACCATAAGTTCTCAATCGGATTAAGGTCGGGAGACTGTCCTGGCCAGTTCATTCTATTCACAGTATGGTCTTTCAACCATTTCTGGACTACCTTTGCACGATGATAAGGGGCGTTATCATCCTGAAAAATTAATGACTGATTCCCAAAAAGATCTCTCGCAGTTGGTAGCAATTTATTTTGTAGTATTTCAATGAAATCCATGGCTTTCACTGTTCCGCTAACGACGTGAAGTCTTCCAACACCATGAGAAGACATGCAACTCCATACCTTCACTTTTGTCGAGTACTTTACTGTGGGCTTCAGACACTGAGGTCTGAATTCCTCATGAGTGCGTCGTCTTACATAGGCACTACTTTGGTTGCCAGAAATACAAAACTGACTCTCGTCACTAAATATTACTTTTCCCCCCAGTCTTTAATAGTCCATAATGAATGTTCCCTTGCCCACGTCAATCGCTCTTGCGTTGAAATTCAGCCAGTAATGGTTTTGGGCGCGCTTTACAGCCACGTAACCCAATTTCCAGCAGTCTTCCTCTAACAGATCTTGGGCACACACTCACATTTGATGTCAAAGTCCATTGTTTCAAAATTTGCGAGGAATTAAGCTTTCTGTTTGAAAGTGAAATTCTGTGCAATAACCTGTCTTCATGTAAAGATGTTTTTCTTGGTCGTGTCCTGATCGCCCCCTGTCCGCAATAAAATTTGTTTCAGAAAATCTTTCCAAAGTTCTCACAACAGTAGAAAGACCACATGGTACTTTAGCAGCAATTTGGCGCATAGAATAACCTTCCTTCAAATGTATTATTTTGTACCTTTTATTCTCAGGAAGATATGAAAATTTAGCCATAATTCCAATACTTTCCACAAACGCACTTCAAATTGCTTTCAATGCACTATTTTCCACAAGTACACACAACTGCTTTCAATACAATGAACCACGTTTCACCTTTTTCTTTCAACCCTTTATCAATACTGCTCTCTGATTGGTTAAAATAACGGAGCATTTCATTGGTGGAAAGCACACTCACTCATTCTTAGTGATTTTGTGCTTTCTTGTCAAGGTTTTTTCAACATATCAATGAAATTATTTACTTTAGGTGAAATCTACAAACAAATTTGAAATCAGCATGACAAAATACATTAAAATCAATAACAATATTTAAGATAGTGTGATAATTTCATAACGAAAAATGAAGTGAAACACAAAAATTACGCAAATAAAGAGTGTGTTCAGGACTTTTTGCCACCACTGTATATATGTAATTCTTTTGTGCGTGTGTATGTAACTGAACTCCTAAACGGCTGGACCGATTTTGATGAAAGTTTTTGTCTGTTCCAGTGGCTTCGAGAATGCTTTAGATGTATAATTTGGTTCAGAAATATTTAATTAATTTTTTATTTATAAACTGTTGATCTTGGAATGTTTTACATTGGATCCGGCAGACTGCGCTACGATCACAGTATAGAATATTCAAAAATATTTTATTATAATTCAAGTTTGTCCCGACAGTTGGTGCTGTGATCATTTCAGGAAAATATTTTGTCACTTCGTGTTATTTTGTTGAAATAAATCGTGTGTTAATTAAATTATTACATTCAAATGTAATTAGTGTTTTACATTTTACTCAAATTTTACTCAAAACGGTCCAGATTGTTAAAGCTTATTCATAAAATTTGGAATTTTTGAATTTAAGATGTGTGTACAGGACAACGTCTGTCGGGTCCTCTAGTACTCATATAACTATCTCTAAGCAGCTATTTTTATTGCCAAATTTTGCAACTTGATCATATTTGACAATTAAATTTGTCGCGAAATCTGGCGCCAACGTCAATTCAAAATGTTCAGTTTACTGATGGAATATTCACTTTTGTTTGCAAACTATCTTTCTGGCTATAGTTTTTTTTAACAGAGAAGCCAAGAAGATTCGGCTTGACTTTAATTTACATCTCATTTCAAAGTTTCACGAGAGTTATTGGAGGCGGACCTCATGATTTGGAATCACGGTCAAATGACAAAATGAACTTAACTGACACCTCTATCCAAACTTTCACACTCCGCCAGCAGACGAACGAGAGGCTCAAACGCGTTCCGTAATATTAAATTACGTTTAATGTAATAATTTTGAATAAGCTATAAACGCGAAATCTAAAGTGTTATTTGTGTAAAGTATGTATTTCTGGTTTGCATTCGATAAAGATGGAGTTCGGCTGTGTATGTATATTCAATAAAAAAGTTAGAAAACCTAAATTTAATTAAGATGTTTTTTCACTAGTTTTAATTTTAATATTTACGTTGAATGCACAAATATTTTGTATATGTTTATAACGATAATTTAGAAATGATCTGGGGCCTTCTGTAATGAAATTCATAATTTAAAATTTTGATCAAATGATAAAACCTTTGTTCATTCTAGAAATTTAAACTCTATGCCTTAAGAAATTTAATTTTCAAAAAATCACACTTCAGCATTGCTAGGGTTATTGTGGCGAGTGAGTGAGGGAATATTAACGTCGCACTGTTCAGCTACACAAAGACTTTTGGTGACGGACCACGTAATTTTGAACCATGGTGAAGTAACGTGGATGACATCTGAGATGGCACCCCCTCTCCTAACTACTACACCACACCAACGAGAGGACGTTTCAGCTCTCGACAGATTTAACGTGCATGGCCACCCTATACGGCGGGTCTTTTGTGGTACTGGGCTCGAACTCGTGACAAGGAAAGCCACAATCCGATACCTTGACCACTCGACTACCACGGCCATCGGGGTTACTGTGACAACTGAATTTATAATGTTGCACAACAGTTAACCTTTATGAGTCAGTTTTATAAAGGGACTTATTTAAGGTAGGGTTTTTAGAATGTTACTTCCCTCTTTTTCTTCAATGATTGACGTTAGTATGTCATCAGAAAATGGGTAAAAGTTAATGTGTTTTTCACCTGTTAATCAGCGGTGATCTTTACGATTACGGAAGTAACGGAGGAGGATCCTCTCTTTTACATCACCCTCATCAGAAAAAAAAAAGAGTTCTACCAAGCAATTAACATTTATTGGTGTTGGTATACCACTTAAAGAGTCCAGACTGTTATTAAGAGAAACAATTATTTGCCCGATTTTTAAACTAAGCTTATTCTTTAAGAGAATATCCCAAATGACTAGAATATTAACCACAATTACTGTAAATATTAAGAGAAGGGAAACAACGCCATGCAGATGTAGACTCAAGTACAAGTAGCTTGAAATAATTCCTATTCCATATAATAGTCTTAAATGGAACAGGTGCTTGAATCAATTCTGGAAAACCAGAGCCTCGGAATTTCAGCTACCAATGAAGCTACTACCCCCTCGAAAACTTAGATCCAAATCTATATACTCAACATGTTGCAATTCTTTATTATAATTTATACAGAAATATTTTTGGAGAAATCAAGACTCATTACCTCAGGACGATTACACGATAAAATATAGGTATATATTAAATAATCTGAAGCCAAACATGCTATTGCTTTGTTATATATTCTAAATATAATTTAAATTCACCTTATTTCAATACTGCGTCCTTCATTTTGCCAAATACCCATTTTTATCTTGTTGACATTATTTAAAAATAGAAAATTCAAATTTCTTCACAAATATCAGGGAAACAAAGTCATAATTAAACATCATCTCTCTGAAAAGAACCCTCCCATCATTAAAACTTATGAATTATCTCTTAAAAGTCTATATCCATTCTTGTGAAAATGAATTTAATTTAATTCTGAATTGAGAGAACGTCTTTCTTTTGAAATTGAAATGTATTTCAACTCAAAAGTTGTGTCTTCTGAAAATGTGTTCTCGGGTCAAAACCCCTGCTTTCCTCCTCAGTAACCTTCGCTCTGATCGGGTGTTATCATCCCAACAGTAATGAGACTTTGTAATTGGATCATTCCATTGTAATGGTAAAACGCCACGTTCAGGCGGATACGCCATATGTTTAATGTGCACAAAGACAAATAGTCGCAATACTTTATTGTCTTCTGCAGCGCGCCTGAGCGTTGCATCTGAAGCATGAATAATTTATGATTGCAATAGCTTTTCATTTCGCTCCTACTGCATTATGAAGACACAGCTCTATAAATTTTCAACCGTCTTTAGGCGAGAGGAAAGTTCAATTGAATGTGCATCGGGTTGATATTAATGTGATTTGGATTCATGGCAAAAATAGGGTTAGCGTGTTTATTTAAATGTATCGGAAGATGTGTCTGCCTGATTTTTTTTATTTCTTTTGGTATTGAATTAGTGGTTAGAGAAAGAAAAAGGGGATTGCAGGTTTTATTGACAATTCTGGTTTAATTAAAGTTTCAGCATTGATTTCAGATTATCTCCGAAGTTTGATTTTTTTTTAACGTTTTGGTTACCATGTGTTTAAAAGTTCAATATAAAGTTAAATTTAGGAGTACTAATTTGTGTGTGTGATACCAATACGCGCCAAATTGTTTTATATTTCGCCGAGTTGTGTGGGCAATACTATTACAATACGGTTACATTAAATTTAATTTTATCTATTGATACCGTATTTGCTGCAGTGTTTAATTACATAATCACAATTTTTATTGTGGTAATTTTATTAATTTCAAGCAATTGATTCTATTTCCTTTAAAAATTTATCTATTCCTATATTGCACACTGTTATTGCAGTACAGTCAACACTCCTGTAACGCGGTGAGTGCGTACCGCGTTATATGGAAACCGCGCTATAAGAAATTTGGATTTAACCGTACAAACCAGGCTAATTCGTAGCGCGTTCTACGGAAACCGTCTACCGCGTTGTATGGAAACCGCGCTATAAGAAACTCAGAACTAGTACAAATCACATCATTTGTACCGCGTTATATGGAGACCAATAAATAAAGGGTGTTTTTTTAGAGGTATAGAACTTTAAATTGCAATAAAACAACGATGTATTATTCGATTGACATGAATTTTTTTTATTCGAAAGATAATCTTGTGGCATTACATTTTAAATATGATTTCTGGCATATGACTGCCACGGATGTAGTCCAATCTGGACGTCCAATTTTCGATGACTTTTTCCAACATTTGTGGCCGTATATCGGCAATAACACGGCGAATGCTGTCTTCCAAATGGTCAAGCGTTTGTGGCTTATCCGCATAGACCAATGACTTTACATAGCCCCACAAAAAATAGTCTAGCGGTGTTAAATCACAAGATCTTGGAGGCGAATTCACAGGTCCAAAACGTAAAATTAGGCGGTCACCAAACGTATCTTTCAATAAATCGATTGTGGCACGAGCTGTGTGACATGTTGCGCCGTCTTGTTGGAACCACAGCTCCTGGACATCATGATTGTTCAATTCAGGAATGAAAAGGTTAGTAATCATGGCTCTATACCGATCACCATTGACTGTAACGTTGTGGCCTTCATCGTTTTTGAAGAAGTACGGACCAATGATTCCACCAGCCCATAAAGCGCACCAAACAGTCAGTTTTTCTGGATGTAACGGTTTTTCGACATACACTTGTGGATTAGCTTCACTCCAAATGCGGCAGTTTTGTTTGCTGACGTAGCCATTCAACCAGAAGTGCGCTTCATCGCTAAACAAAATTCGCTTATGAAAATCGCGCGCGCGCGACCATAATTTTCGAAATAAAATTGCACAATTTGAAAGCGTTGTTCAGGCGTGAGTCTATTCATGATGAATTGCCAAACCAAATTGAGAATAAATCACTTGACAGCTGTTAAATCGGTCCCCATCTTGGAAAGTAATGCCAACTTAAACTTCTATACCTGGAAAAAAACACCCTGTACAAAAGACGAGATTAACTCCACCGTCGTTACTGATTTAATATAGGAGTGCAACGCGCCAAGCGCTTTTTGGCGCGATTTCTTAATCCTTTTGTTTTTTCTACGCCATGCCTCAGTGCGTGCTCCGCTTTTAATTTATTCCTGGATTAGTGTAATCACTACTTTTTTTATTTTCATAATAAAACTAGATTTCAAAGGGAGAGGTGGTGACAAGATTTTAACAAAATAAATACAACAGAAAGTAACCTTAATGTTTACGCTTCCAGATGTAAATTATTTACACTATTTTTTAAGCGTTCATTACACAAAATTTGAGACAATGTGTTACTTTTGCTGAGCAGAGATCCCGCGAAAAAAAAAACTAACACTAATATACGTTATCCCTATCGGAAAGAACTCATGGGACGTTGTTAAACGGAAACCGCGTTATAGGAGGGCTGTCGCAATTTCAGCTCCGCGTTATATAGAAACCGCGTTCTGAGAGTACCGCGTTATAGGAGGGTTGACTGTATTTGTGTTCTATTTTTGAGATTTTTTCCGTGGAATAATGGACTTCGGAAGTTATTGGTGAATACCAGGACCTTTAAATAAAAAATATGATGGCTCTGCGTTCAAGGTGGTAAAATGAGGGTTAAATTCGCACTTTTGATTATTTTTGTTTTATAGATTTTTTTTTCTTTCTGGATCTTAGTTAAGAATTTTCTAATTGCCACACACACACATTTATGAATTGTGATAGAGATAATTATTTTTAAAAGGTAAAAATTGGATGCAAAATTTTTAGTGCAGATCTTGCGATGCAAATTACCATAATAATAAATCTGTCAAGCATAATTCCGATTTTAATTGTAAAAATTGTGAATTATACCACTGTTTTAATAAATGATTTCATGCTTTTCACATTCCAAAATAACTCGTGACTTTTATTTTAATTCTTCAAATTATTTTTTCTATAGTTTTTGCAACATCCCTTGTTTATTAAACTTTTTTTTTTATCTCTTTCGGCATGTAGAAATTTCTCATATTCTATTTTTTTTAATGTTGGTATTTTTTTCAGCGGCATTTTCCATGGAAATGAAAATTCATTTTTCTTATTTCATTCTTTAAATCATTTTTTAGTGGAAGAAAATTGTAATTCACAACTGCTGTGTGAACTAATAATAGTAGGAACAGAAAAATAGATTAGCGAAAAAAATTCGGAAAGTACTCAATTAAAAGAAATGTCAATTTGATATTTCTAAAAGGAAAAAAAAATTTAGAAAGCATAAAAAACACGAAGAAAAGTACAGACTAACCAAAATTACTTACCTTTTAGAAGCGACGAAGTGGTACTGGCAGTAACATTGCAATGCTTCGAAAGTTTGCAACAGCAACTTTGCAGAAAATTGAAAACTTTTTGTATAATAGTAAATCAGAGTTAATTTGTAAGTTCCTTATTTTATGTCACAACAGTGCGAAAGTCCAGTTTTTCAAATGCTTTGAAAGTATGCTATAGCTACTTCGTAGAAGATGGAAAACTTTTTTGTATAATAATAAATCAGAGTTAACTTGCAAGTTCGCTACTGTATTTCACAAGAATACAAAAATCCAGTTTTTTCAAATAAAAGACCTGTACACTTATACAAAATATACAATATCATGGCAGTATTTTAAATTGTAAGAAACAATTGAAAGAGTATTAAAATTTAAAAACATTTGAAAGTTTTACTGACATGCCAGTTGCGTCTTGTAAGTGATCAACGTCAGAAATTTCAGGCATAAAGTTTCTAATACTACAACTAATGTATCATTTGGTTCTCTAAAACATTCTCACTGGCAGAAAAGTTAGTTTTTCAAACAGCGATATAACATATCAATTGCGTATCTGAAATAACATACATCTTGTGTATCTGAATTCACGTCAATTATTTTAATCAAAACGTTTTCAAGCTATCACTGACATGCCAATTGCGTATCTGAAGTGTTCTACTTCAGCATTTTTCGATACAGTTTCAGTCACAGTGATGAGAACTATGGTAGCCTAATGGTATATATGCGAAATTCAAATTCGGTGACTTATAATATCTAGTACCAAATTGAAATCATTATTATATTTCACATGAAACAAACTGAGTCTGAAAAGTCCACTAGGAATACATGTGAAATTTCTAAGGACTTCATGTTTTGTATTAATACAACCTAAGCAAACTTAAATAATGATTACTGATGATGGGCTGCTCAAGTTTCATTCCCAATAAGTTATGTTATTAGGGCAAAAAAATAGCCTTAGACCTTTAAACTTTACTCACGCCACGTAAAAAGTTTGCTCAATTGAACTTAATGGGCAGCAAACATTAATACTGTTTACAAAAGTTCTTGATGGAATCTGGATTCGAATACCACTATCTGAGAATCATCCATACTTAGACACATATCAACTGAGATCTCAAATTTTCTCATATCATTACGTTATTTAATAGAGGGGATTCAGAAACTTCCGGAAGCTGCGGTGGCCAAATGGTCCTTGTCGGGAACTCGTGGCCGGGTTGTCGAGTCTAAAGTTCAAGTCATAATGTCACTGAAGACCCTCCGTGTAGAATGTCTGATGTACTTTAAATATCTCGAGGGCTCGAGAGTGAGTGTTTATTAACTTCTCACTACAAAGAAACACAATTACCGTTGGCAAAGGTCAAGTGCCACATCTGAGCTAGCACCCTCTCCAATCTATCACATTAAGCCAAGGAAGGATTTAGATCCATCGCAGAGAGAGAGGGTTTCGCATTTGTTGTGTTCAGGAGTGGTGTTGAATCCGAGAACTTGCAATTTAGAATTCGTGATGAATGCACAGTTTTTGTAGCTGAACTTTTATGTTTAAATTTCGCCGTTAAATGGATCACTGAGCAAAATAGTGTCATCTCAGAATACCTCATCTGTACTGACTCTCTTTCCTCCTTGGATTTTCTTAAATGTATTTCTTCATCTAACAATATAATCGTCGAGATCCAGAAGCAACTTAAAAGCCTAAGAGATAAAAAAAACATCTCAATAGATTTTGCATTTGTTCGCGGACACACGGGCGTTCTTGAAATGAGCGAGCCGATTGGCTTGCAAAGCTGCAACCAAGCGCAAAATTGACATTGACGTTAATATTCCTAAATCGTTTTACAAGAAGATCACGAATGAAAGAATGATGAAGTCTTGGAACCAAGAAAATATCTCATTTCTAATAAGGGGAGCATAACAAAGAAATTTTTCCCCACCATTAATAAGAGACTATCATGTCATCATTTTTACACTAAATACAAATTAACCCAATTTCTCACTGGTCATGGTAATTTCAAAAGCTACCTGAACAAATTTAATTTAGCTCCTTCATCTTTCTGTGACTGTAATATTGGTGGCGAGGAAAATGTAGAACATGTGATCCTTCTATGTTCCAAGTATGTCAGAGAAAGATCATAAGACTGGCGTTCAAAAGACTCAACATTAATTGGCCACCGAATTTTCACCAACTTCTTTCCACCAGAAGTGCTTTCAATAATCTCTGTAAATTTGTTGTAACTGTTTGTAATCCTTCTTAACTTCATTTTTTAATTGTTTATTTCCCTTCAATGTGTGTTTAATACTTCTGTAAGCCCCGTGTGATACTTTGTGGTGCACGGGGATTTTATAATTGTTTTCAATTAAAAAAAATACTCAATACGTTGCTTTAGAGTACGACGCAAGTGAAAATCCAAACAAATCGAATTAAAGAACATAATTGATGGGATTGGATTGATTGATTCAGACAATTGACGAATTCAGAATCAACACATAGGTTATTAATGACTAAAATCCTAATTTTGAGCAATGATCAAGAAGTGAGAAGAACAATATCTTGCAAGAGGACTTTTTAATAGTTTTAACCTGCATCGAGCCCTTCTCGTCAGGAATTTTGAAGGGTACCAAAACTCGAATCCAGGATTTGAGGGAAATAATATCTGTTATCTCTAGAACTTGACCACTCCACCGACGGACCTCTTAGACAAGTAACAAGAATGACATTTGAGCTGGCACACCCTCTTATCGAACTATCTCACCACAGCAACGGGACGACTTTGACCCTCGACAGATTTAGCGCACATAAGTTCTCTACATGGTAGATTATCAGTGGCACTAGGGCTCGAACTCATGGCACCCCGGAAACGATTACTTGACCATAATCTCTAGCCTACTATGGCTACGTACATTGGTGTGAATGGGTCTTAAGACACCAATATTCAATGCACAGCTCTTGACCAGCTTTAAGTCAGGATGCAGGAACAAAGGGGTTATGGTGAGGAACTTATGATCGTCATTGTTTCTGTTGAATCAGAAGTTGGAATTACAGTGCCACTAATAACATGTGGCCACAGTAGCTTAGTGGCCAAGGTATCGGATCGCAGCTGGCTTGTCACGAGTTCGAACCCAGTACCCCTAAAGACCCACCGTGTAGTGGAGCGAATATGTTGAGAACTCAAACGTCCTCCTGTGGTGTGGTAGGAGAAACGGTTACAGCTCAGGTGTCAACCTCGTCACTTGACCATGGTTCAAAATTGTGAGGTCCGTCGCCAAAAGCCCTTGTGTAGCTAAACATTGCGACGTTAATATTCACTCACTCACGCCCCTAATAACCGCAATGTAATAACCGTAAAGCTGTTAATCGTAAAGTATGTTAAGGTCCAAAGTCTTCACGTTGGTAAGGTGGAAATTTTAAAAATTGGGTGCCAACTCAGGTGTCATCTTCCTGAGTTCAAAATTCCGAAGTCCAACGTTGATAGCTTTTGTGTAGAGTTAATTTGCGACTTTAATAAGGAAATAATTCACACCTACCAAGCTAGAACAGATTTGCCCTTAGATTGATGAATATGATTAAATTCATATTTCGAGTACAACCTAAGTGTAAGTACTTTACAGTTATAATTTCTTATAATTACGTTTAGTGAAATAAATTCCGTTAAATCAATCCAGGCCTCTCCTCTTCAAGGCCCAAATACATTTCGATATGGGATGGAGGAACGTTTCGCGTTCCATTTCCGAAAGATGTCAAGCTTTCTTTCTTCTTAAATTCCCTTAGTAAATGTTTTTGACATTATGCTTTCAGAGTGAGAACAATTTATAATGCAGCATTATTTCATATATTAAGTTTGAATAAGTGTCAATAAATTTGAAAATGCACTACTTTAAATACAGAATGACGCGAAATATTCATTTTTCCGCATTGAGCTACTTAATCTCCTGCCATTGAATTTTGGAATAATATTCGTAAATTTACATCGAGAAATAAAAAATTTCTTGTTATTTAATCAGCGCTTGATTGATATTTTTTGTAATATTCTAGTTTTTTCACTTACAATTTATAATTACAAAATTAAAATTTTAATATATAATAAATTTTAATTTACAATTATAAATTTTGACTTGATATGATTTACTGTCTCCGTGCTAGAAATATCTTAATTTAAAGCTTTTAATTTTTTTAGGAATGAAAATATATGAAATATATTAGGATTTATTTGAATTTTATTCTTTATAATTCAATTGTATGTATGTGATACGCTCACTTTCACTTGAGTTTTACTTTCTAATACTGAGAGTTCGGCAATCAACAACTTTTATCATTCATAAATTTATTTTCTTAAATAACTTACATAAAATGGATATGCTAATCAGAAACTTTAATGCACTTTATTCTCATCGTATAAATAGTGTAAATTATTCGAATCTAAAATGAAATCTCTTAAGTATTTGATAAACAAATCATACAGTGTGATTGGATGCAAATGTTTTGGTATAATTTATATGCAACGATGCATACTTCTTATGGCGTATAATTTTTATTTTGTCAAATATTTGGAAATATTTTTACGGGATATAGGAAATAATGTTACAAATTCTTATTTATCTGTTTCCTGCTAGAAATTTCATAATACCACCGTGTAGATGTATGTATGACTAATGCACTTTTAAACTAACGAGGCTCAAAATACTCACTTTAGCGTGTTGTAGAAATTTTGGCAAGGGGTTGCCAAGTCTAGTGTTATTCTCGTTACTTGACCGCAGTTCAAAAGAACGATATTCGCCGTCAATAACCATTAGCTAAATAGAAACAGCTTAGATATCCTTACCCATTCAAGATAAATTGCTCAATTCTTTACTAAGCAAGCCCACATGATTCTTGTATACATCGTTTTAAAATTAAAGGTTTTACCAATTACCTTTACATTCTGTTGGAGAAGCTGAACACAACGTGTTTACATGTCCTCAAAAAAATTGTCTTATTTGAAAATAATTAAAAATCTCCTTTCATTCTGAGTTAAAATAGTCTAAGATTGTATCTGCAATCCACGAACTCTTTGATGAAATTAGATCACATTTTAGCATATGAGGGGGTTAATCCAGTGCTTCTGAAACCTTTAATATTTGCGACCCAATAGTCAATCATAATTTACATTGCGCCCCCCTCCATACAACAATGATGCATTGAATTCCATAATACTGTACTTTAACCCAAAGCTAAATGTCTCGCTCAGGCAATGCGTTAGTGGCCGCGGTAGCCGAGAGGTATAGATATCGGATCATGGCCTGCCGAGTCACGAGTTCGAGTCCAGTACTACTAAAGACCCGTCGTGTAAGGCAGCGATGCACGTTAAATCTGTCGACAGCTGAAATGTCCTCCCGTTGGTTTTAATGTGGTAGTTAGGAGAGGGGTGTCGTCAACGTCACTTGACCATGGTTCAAAATTACGTGGTCCGTCACCAAAAACCCTCGTGTATCTGAACAGTGTGACGTCAATTTAATCAATCAGGCAAAGCGTCATTTGTACTGGACGTATATATACGTTTTCTGAAGTATGATCTTTTTTTGTCTACTACTATCCATAAAATTATTCCAAAGGCTTTAAAATGTAAAAATAGGCCCTTGACAGTGTTTGTGAAGGATTAACATATTTCAGAAGATTTGTTAATTTTTCTTTTTTTCTCCCCCCCTCCCAATACATCCCATACGCTCACCTAAGTAGAAAATGGTGGCATTGGGGAGCAAATCTTTAGTTTTAATCGTCAGATAAGTGTTCATTTTTAGGTAACATGTTATGTAAGACACGCCCACGGAGTCACTGGTAGTTATTGAATTTGCTCTTAACTTATCAGAGACTTCTTAACTTATCATTAATTATGAAAGACATTGTACAAGGCTGATGCATTTATGAGTGTAATGCGTATTTCATTTTTTTATTATGTAAGGATGTACTTTGTTCACTTCCAGTAAATGAATATTTTTTTTTTTAAATCTTGTTTTCGAATCTTCAATATTCTTGCGCCCCCTATGGAGGCACGCCGCACAGTTTGAGAAACACTGGGTTAATCTTATCTAAGAAACGGGGGGGTTCTAAAGGGAACCGTCTTTCTTCCAGTATAGTGATTCGTTTATATAAAATAGATTCAAAAATAAAGAGGAATAAGTATTTACACGAAGGGGTAATATATCTGAGTTAACGAGACAAATTGTTCTCAATTTTGCTTGTTTTACTTTTTTTTATTTTGGACCAGACTATACTTGTGTGTTATAGAGATTCTAATTGTTTATGCACTCTTTAAAAACACATTGTAATGTAATTTTTCTTATCCAGTATTTTTGTCCTAAGCTTTGCATATTTTTCATGCCAATGAATCTTAAAACTGTGTAATGCAGGTCTTGTAATGTGAAGGTTACAATCACCATAGTTGCAAACACGTGGCTTCTAATCGGGACTTCCAGTCCTGGCGCGATGAAGACCCGCAGTATAGAGAGGTTAATATACGATAAAGGTATAGTTCAAAGTTTTCACAATGGCGGGATGTCGAGTTTGGAGATAAGGTTCCATCTCAGATGTTATCCTTGTCACTTGACCTGATTACGAAGAGGTTTTTTTCTTTCTTTTTTCTTGAGGTATGCATATTTTTCATTTCGGTGTATTTTGAAACTAATTCCACAGTGTAATAAGTTTATTAATACTTACCTGATTTGGAACTGTGTATTTTATCTTTCATGCAAGTTTACATAACTTGCCTTCGTGTACTATAGCAAAAAATGTGATATTATTTCTTTCAATAAAGGCTGAATGTTGTTTCTGACCTGGGGGGATAGGCTTATCAATTGAAAACCTTAGGGGGAAGGGCAGCTATGTCCCCTTATACATTCAGCAAACAGCCCTCGTGTAGCTTCAAAGTGCAACGTCGATAAAATAAAATTATATTTGAAATGAAATGTTATGAAAAAAATATATTATATATATATAAACATTAATTTTCAAATATTATTTTACTTCACATTTTCTATTGTTAACGTTGTGTGCATGCTTGGAAAGTAGGGTATCAGCTCAGGAATCGCCCACGTCACTTGAACGAGGATCAGAATTACGAAGTCCATCGCCAATAACCCTCGTGTTGCTATACACTTCAAAGCCCATAGAGACAATTTTTAAGAGGAGGTAGAGGACATCATAATTCAAATTTACATAGCAACTCATGGTTGAAATGTCTTCATTCGCCGCTAGGTGGCGTTGTTCACACGAGCACTTAAGTAAACATAATTAAGAAAAGCACTTAAGAAAATAATACTGCAGTCTTTTGAGTTGTCATTACGACGGTAACAAAAATAAATTTTGTTTCACGTATGGAGCAAAATGTATTTAATACCATTTGAATCACTCGTGGCACGCCCTTACTATACCCATTACCTCGTAATAATCCATATTCATACAAATTATGACACAAATTAGCAAACCACTGGTGGTCCAACTCATCTCTCGGTGGGTACCTCTCGCGATACAATCATTCTACTGCTCGTGCATTTTCTCTAGCCAAGCCGTAAATCAGGTGCATATCTGCCAGCTTTGTGTTTGTAAAACAATCCGTACTGATTTTCGGGCGATGGCAACTAAAAGAACTTGTGAAGGTCTCCTTGGACCTCACTTTGAGAACGAGAATAAATAGGAGTCATGAAAGAACCAGTAGCCATTTTTATAAACAACTTTCTTTATTTGGTTATCTTATCCAAATAGAACCAAAGACTTTTTAACAAATATATCTAATTAGTATTATGAGGTTTTTAAAGGTAATATCCTTTAAATTAACTTAATGAATTAATGATCCAATTAATTAATTAAATAACGATCACGCAGAGATTACCACGATAAGAGATCCCAGAATTATATTTAATAATGTTCCTATTGAACATTTAACTTTAATCTCACTCTTAAAACTTTAATGAGACATTAATTATAAATCAATAATTACCAACGGAATCTCAACTCTTCTTGAGATTAAATTATCTCCAACAAGAATTCTTCAATTTAACTTCACTATAACTTTCTGCTTCAATCTCTATCTCCTACTGCTCTAACTTTACTATTCCGTTTAACTTAAATACTTTACCTAATCTGCATAACAAGGAATCCTGTCCGCTTTTTGGAGTTGATTGGAAATAGGTAGGGAATTAAATTTCCCTAAAAAGGACGACTCAGAAGGTTAGTGATAAAGTTCCGTATAGATTTGTCACAAACTGCGGTAATACAAGTCTGTTTACTTAAATGTTCTTGTGAACAATGCCAGCTATCGGCAAACGAAGACATTTTCGACCATGGGTTGCTGTGCAAATCTGAATCCTTATGTCCCCTACCTTCCCTTAAATTTACCCCTTCGAATTTGAAACCCCCCGTTGATAAACATTCTCATTCAGGTTAACTATAACCTAACTATTAATTTAAGAAATTATATACTTAACTTATTTGAGGAAAACAATTAAATAAACTATTCTATAAATCAAACTCTCAGACGAATACACAAAATTATTTTTCGAAATAATCTTTTTTTTTATTTCGCGGAAAAATCAACTTCTAACAAAAAAAAATAAATAAAGTATACAAATGCTTTAATTAAGCGCATGGCTACCAAATTTATTTCAGTCTTAAATTTAAAATGAAGATCTCTCTTCCGCAAAAACAACATAATTATGTTGTTTCAAGTTTAAGGTTTAATTCAGAAACATAATGGGTTTCATTGGCCTCTGGAGAAAAACTGCTTTTCCAAGAAGCGTATGACTACTTACAGAAGTCGTTTATCATTTCGTTATAAAGAAGAAAGAATTAAAGAAAGTGTTAAAAATAAAAGGGCACATAATTTATCCGAGTTCTTTAATTTACTGAACTGCACGCATAATTATACGCAATTTCCTCGAAATATTCTAAATAAAAATTCTTTTAGAGCATTATAACTTTTTGACATTATTTAGAAATGTAATATATTGTTTTAAACTAACTTAATGTTCTGAAAATAAGAAATGAATAAGTGTTTATAGAATTTTTTCAGAAACAAGTGTTTGCGTTTCGAAGTCATTATTTATAGTAACCTGAAATTAATTCAAAAGTCAGACTTTTTTTGTGTGTATGTAAGTTGTTCTTAAATTAATTCAACCTTCAGAAGATTCAGATTAAAATATTTGGGAAAAATAATATTTAATGTGAACTCTGAAAATTTATCGTTGCATTTGGGAAGATAATTCTTAAGAAACGAGAGGGATTATAAAGGATTTTAGAATTGTTTTACATTCTTACCTTTAACGTGTTACATTAAACGGTAAGGATATTGCGTTATAGAGACTGGTACTTATAAGTATTATTACAACAATTGCCAAGCCTATTAATAACTCGCCAAGCTAGCAGCCCCGATTTCCTATGTGCAATACGCGCTGAATGGGCAACCAGGGGCTTCGTTTCATATGATGTCACCAGCAGTGTTCCGCAACCCCCGGTCTGCGGACCGGTACTGGTCCGAGGATCAAATACTACCGGTCCGCACAAGAAAAATTGAATTATTTGTCTTTTATTCACTGCGGTATATTTTTCTTAGGTTTGGGCTACTTTTTATGAAAATCACAATATTCTTTGTTAAATCACTTTATATTCATTTTTTGGTGTTGCTATATTTTATTCAGAAGTCACGATTAAATACAATTAAATTAAAATTATTAAATCAAAACAGTCTAAAATATAAAGAATCAACATCCTCCCCAGCAGCGGACCGCGGTAAAATTAACAAACGTTGACCGGTCTGCGGAGAGAAAAAGATTGCGGAGCACTGTTATAGAGTAGTACTTGCAAGTATACTTAAGTACCTTCAAACTATAATGCGAATACATGGCCGCGGTCACCTGGTGGCTGTAGTCAAAAACCTGTGGCTTGTAGTGTCAAGTCCCGATGTCACTGAAGTCCAGCAGCTGATGCACGTTGAATCAGTCGGGGATCAAAGTCCTCCCGTTGGCGTGGTGTGGAAGTCGAGAGAGTTAGGTGATGGTTAGTGTCGTCCTCGGCACTTGACCATAATTCAGAATTAAGAGGTCTGTTGCCAGTATCTCTCGTGCTGTCTTTTTACAGCGATGTTATGGAAAACATTTAAAGAATATTTTAATATAATTTGCATCAAATATTATATTTAAAATTTGGTTCGACTTTTAATAAATGGATAGTTAAAAACATTGTGTCGCCGAGGTAGCCAAGGGGTAATGGGTATTAATTTGTTTCTTAGGTTTTCTTTTTCGTGTCCTGATGCCACTCAAGATGTATTGAGTAGCGAGCCTAATGCACGTTAAATATATTGCAGCTCAGTGCTTCTTAAACTTTCAATATTTGCGATCCAATATTCAGACATAATTTTCTTCGCATCCCTCTCCATACCGTAACGATGTATTGAATTAATAATACTGTACTTTAACGCTAAAGTACGAATTTAAGCTGTTAAGTGCCACCGACGTACATAAACGTCTCGCTCAGCCAAAGTAATTGCAGTGGACGTATATATGCGTCTTTCCAAATTACGATCTTTTCTGTGCACTGCTATGCATAAAGCTATTCCGAAGGCTTTGGAATGCAATGAAAGGATTTTGACGGTGTTTGCGACGGGTTTACTTAGTTCTGAGGATTTACTTATTTATTCCTTTTCTACCTCTCACTTCCCGATACACCACATACGCCCGCCTACGTGTAAAACGTACTGGGGAGCGAATCACGTAATTTTGAATCGGCAGTTAAGGGACAAGCCGTACAAATTATCAAGATAAGCACTAATTTTTGTGTATAATTTTACGTATGACAAGCTCATGGGGTCACTGGTAATTATTAAATTTGTTCTTAACATGGTATTGTTAAATTAGTCATAAAATATACATTGTGCAGTACTGGTTATACATTTATAAGTGTATTGTATGCATGTCACACAATGTATTTTATTTGTTTACTTTCAATAACTTAATATATATATTTTTAAAAATAATCTTTTGCTTTCGACTTTTCAATAGGCTCGCGCCCCACATTTTGAGAAACGCTGTAACAGCTTACAGTTTTCACGTTGGAAGTCACGAAAACGTGGTGTCATCTGAGATGCCTCCTTTGGCACTAGATAGAAGCTTAAAATTACATGATATGACACTTATGTAGAAAATTTTAACCTTAAAAAAACTTATTTTCATTTACCCTTTAACTGTTTTCTGCGTATATATCCGTCTTTCCCAACCGGTGCTTTAAATGCCTGTGACGTATATAAAAGTCCATTCGAAATATGATTCTTAGAATGCAATAAAATGACCTTGACAGTGTTTGCGAAGGATTTACTTGTTTAAGCGGCACTGGGGAACGTAAGTTTTAAGAGGTTAAAGATTGAGTTCGTTGGTGGCTAAATCTCTGTTCGCTTGATCTATCTGTTAAGGCTGTTTTCGGTGTAAAAGTACAAGAGCTCTAACTAAACACGAAGCACATTTTCAGACAGAAAAATGACCCAATTTCCATGGAAATTTGCAATATTATAACTGGTACCTCTGTTAACAATATAGTGTTTTTAAAAATTTCAAAATATTCCGTGAACGCTTTCTTCTTTTGGTTTCAGTACGTGAAGGCAAAGCCCATTTAACGTTACGGTATAGGATAAAAAATGCGAAACACACTTTACACCAGAAAAAATGAATCAACTGGGTTAAAAATGCTGCCTCTAAAGTATAGTGAACCCAGAATATATCATATTAATTTTTCATTTCTTTTATATCTGAAACAATGTTCCAAATTCGGGTCTTATTCTTTAACATTAACCGAAAACAGCCTTAATAACTTTCATGCAACTTAGTATAGAGACGTTAATAAAGAATGAGTATACCACTCCGTGAACTCCTTACTTTAAGCGGGATTACCCTTGACTTTCGCAATCTATTATTTTAAAAGTAAAAATAATTCTGTCATCTCCCTTTCGTAGTGCCTTTGTATTAATTATAAAATTCATTTTGAATAAAAAATAAGTTAAAAACCCCAATGCTTTTAATACAGATTTTGATATTTTAGAATCAGAAAACAGTTCTTTTTTATCCGTAAATATTTTATATAAATCAAATATACCTCTATATAATAACAATTATTTTTATACATATTTTGAAAAGGAAAAAAAATATAACTCCTGTTATACTTGTTTTTGAAATGACTTTTTGAATTTGCGTGATACTCAACGAACAGATTGAAAGATAGTTAGGTCTTAGATTTTGAGCATAATAAAGCCATTGATATATCGGTAGTTATATTCCAAGTCGTTAAATTATGCAGTAATCTAGTTAAATATGCATTACAACATTCAGATCGCAATTACTTCTTTCTTATGTTAACATAAGATGTGACATTTTTGTCCCTTAACTACTAGATTAATTTTTAATGCATGCATTACATTGTGCTTTAAATATATCTTCTGAGTAAAAATGATGGATTGCGTCACATGATTTATTCATACAGTATGAGGAACAAGGACACAGAGCAGTTAAAAAAATTTGGAAAGTTAAGTTATAAAAGTCGAATATCTGTGCCAGAGATATGTATCTTCCTTGAAGCATGTGATACTTGTTAATATCATTTCATATTACACTGCAAAACATTGCCTAACTTATTAAAGGAGTAATTACTTCAGAAGGAGCATATTTGCTCTTAGATAAAATACCTAAATTTCTTGTTCAGTCAGCGAAAAGTTCGTTAGACATGAAGGATATGATAAATTAATCCTTCAGATTTCAAATTATAAAAATTAATGATTTATACTACTTTAATAGCATCTTCATTTCGTATAGAATAGGAAAAAAATTCTGGTCTAAATAGCTTAATATATACAGGAGAAAGAGTATTGGTTTTTGAGAATTTTAAACTTGTGTGTGTGTAAATTTATTTTTAATTATTTCATGTCTTATATATAAACATTCTTAACTTGCTAAAAGTAAATTAGATGTTTGTGAAAGGAATTTAATTTTTGTTTACATAATCCATTTATAAAAAAAAAAAAACTTACATCTATAATAATCTTATGTGGTGTATGAAAACATTTAAATCGATTTACTTTAAAATTGGATCTTAATACGTATCGAATTCTATATACATTATTTTCCTAATTATTAATTTAATAAAGTAATCAAATTATTTACTAATGTAAAGATTTAGTTTAAAAAATTTAACCTTCATTTCAGTGTTAAATACTAAAAAACAGTTACAAGCATGACTTGTAATTGTGTGTATTTTTTTATTCATAACTTGAGTATGTGTGCAATAAGTAAGGATCTTAAGTGATTCTTAGTGCAGTGTTTTTCACATTTTCAATATTCGCGACCCTATATTTCATCGCCCGCCCTCGTACAGTAATAATGTATTGAATTCAATAATAGTGTACTTTGACACTAAAACTACGATACACCTTTAAACCGGCGTATATAAAGGTCTCGCTCAGCCAAAGCGTTAATTTCGCCGGACGTATATATACATCTTTCCGAAAAATGATCTTTTCTGTGTACTGATATCCATAAAATTATTCCGAAGGCTTTGGAATGCAATAAAGTGAGCTTGACAATGTTTGGGAAGGATTTACTACTTTCAAATTCTTTTTGCGCCTTTGCTTCTTCCTTTCCCCTCAATACATCACATACGCGTACCATCGTGGAAAACGGTTAGCTTTAGGAAGCAAATTGTGTAACTTTTAATCGGCAGTTAAGTAAGTAATTAATTATAAATCGTACAAATTATCAAGAGAAGTGTTATTTTGTGTATATAGTTTTATATATAACTATCCCATGGGATCACTGGTAATTATTAAACTTAGTCTTAACTTTGTATTGTTAAATTAACTGTAGAATACACATTGAGTAGCAGTGATGCATTTATAAGTGTAATAAATCAGTGTAAATGTGTATTTCATTTTTTATTATGTCAGAATGTATTTTGTTTGTTTACTTTCAGTAAATCAATATATTTTTTTTAAATAATCATTTGTTTTCGACTTTTCAATATGCTCGCATCCCCTTCGTAGAGTTGTCCCCCCCCCCAAGGGAGGCGCGGCCCACAGTTTGAGAAACGCTGTCTTAGTGTAATATATATAATATGTGCATTAGTGTGTGTTTTCATGTTTCTGAAAGAAATACACGTAGAAAAACCTTCTTCATGCAGTCGGATAAACATTTATTTTAAAGTTTTATACTCATAAATGCGTTCCAACGATAAATATCATCGAACAATATTTTGGGAAAATTTAAAAATACTTTTTAACGTTCTGAATGATGTCTTCGAAAGTAGTTTTATCTTACTTTTTGAGTAGCATTATAATTAATTATTGGCAATAAAAACCCTAATTTCCAACCGTAATTAGAAAAAATGGCACAAAACTACCACTTCAATCATCCATTCTACACTACTTGAATATTTAGGTACCTAATGGACAACAAATGACCTTGCATATTTGTCTGTGAAAGCAATCTTAACGGGTACTTAAGGGAACCAGGACATCATACACCTTCAAAAAATCAATTTTTAATGTTAATATTAAAAAAATAGTGCATATTTTTCTGAATCTAAAAAAGTATAACACTTAAATGATCATTGATAAAGTAACCTTAAAATATGAACAAAGTAATTGACAAAAATGTAAACGTTTATAAATGTTTACTTTTTCACTTTTTCTATAAAGCATAATTTTTTGCTTATAGGTACACTTTTAAAAAAAATATTACCCTATATGGTTTTAAATTTCTTATACTTCTATACAGGGATACCTGTGCATCTAGTGAATCTATTTTTTTTGTTGAAGTAGTACACAGGTTTTTAAAAAATAGTTTTAGTCATAAAAAAATAGGGAAGGGAAAAAAATTTTCAAAGTTACAAAATTTTGCAATTTTTTATTAAATAAACTATCTTAATATTTTACTAAAAAATACTATACTATATCACTGTATTTTGTGTATTGTTTTACATATGAGCAAAAATATTTTACATATTTAAGAGATACTTTTTAAAAAATGGTACCTAAACATATAAGCATGTATTATAAGATCTCTAAAATTATGCCTAATTTAAATTAAATAGAAAAAAAAATAATTTTAATTAAAAATTATTTTTTTGTATTTCCACGGAATAATTAAAATCTTTATTATGTTCACAAAAAATCTAATCTCTATTAAAAATTTTTAAAGATATATGTCCCATAAATAAAGTCTTATTTTAGGCGTTTTAATCCTTCGAGCATGTCCTGGCAACCTTAGGGAATAACCTTGTGCCACATGGGTGACTTACGGTAAATTTCAATCTTCTTTTTATGAATTAAAGAAAACTATAGTAATTTTTTGGATGGTATCATATATGTTACATAAATCGGAAGATAGTTAGCGATTAATGCCTGACATGCAATTAATTTTTGGTGAAAAATTGCTGGCATGGGTTTAACACATAAGTACCCATCAATGGTACATTAATGGTGAAGACTGCATATAATTTTTATCAAGCAAAATATTTTTTGTACTAACTCTGAGATTAAAAAAGAAAAAAACAAGTCGTAATAACGCTTCTGCCACATGAAAATGAAATGCAGGAAATCATTTTCTTGAAGATAGTTGTATCAATCTACCTATTGAAAAGTTATGTTAGCTTAAATTTTATTTACATAACATGAGATTGTGTAATATTTTAAGTCATTTAAACCTTTTGCATACCAGTTTATCTTACAACGAGAGGGCACGACTAAGAAAATTCATTTGGAGTCGAGACTTGGTATAATAGTAGTACTCCTTTACGGTGTTCAACCCTCAATGTAATTCCGCCGAATGGCCTGTCAATTCGGAGAAAAAAGCTTTCGAAATTCATGCTTAGCTTTTATACAATTAAATTTCAATTTTCCCCAAAGATTTCGTAGCTTGGTTGATATATCGTCTGCATACTATGAGCGAGATCTGGGTTCGATTCATCGGTCAATTTCTTTTTCATTTTATTTAATTTTTTAAATTAAATAAACTTATATATTTATAAAAGGTTGATTAAATATTAAATATTTTATGTAATTATTTTGTATTTTATAAAGTAAAACAATGAAATAAATGTATTTAAATTATTTATTATGAAAATTATTTAAAATTATTAATAAAAATATTTAAAATAATTATTAATTAAAATTATTAATAATTAAATTTTTTTAAATTATTAATAATTAAAATTATTTAAAATAATTATTAATTAAAATTATTTAAAATAATTATTGATTAAAATTATTTAAAATAATTATTGATTAAAATTATTTAAAATAATTATTGATTAAAATTATTTAAAATAATTATTGATTAAAATATTTAAAAATGAAAAATAATTAATAAGAATTATTATTAAAATTATTAAAATTATTATTGAAAGTATTAATTTATTTTTAGAATTATTAATTTATTATTGAAATAATATTAATTTATTGTAAAATTATTAATTTATTACTAAAATTATTATTGATTTATTATTAAAACTATTAATTTATTATTTAAATAATTTTTTTAAAATTATTTAAATTGTTTTAAAAATGACTTATTAAATATTTTATAAAATTATAAAATAAATAAATTAATAATATAAAAAGACATTTTTATAATATTAATTATAAAATAATTAACTTAATAATAATATGCTTTATAAATTATTTTATATTATATATAAGATTTTATTTATAGTACATTTTATTTCACATTGTAAAACTATTTGTAACTAATTTTTATGTATATCATTTAATATTTATTATATATTTTATTATAAATGTTATTTATTAATATAAAAATACATTTATATAAAATTTAATATAAATATTTATATAGTTACAGTATTCAGTTACTTTATAAAATACAAAATAATTACATAAAATATCATATTTATATTTAATAAACCTTTCATAATTAAGTTCATTTAATTTTAAAAATAGTTAAATGAAATGTGAAAAAAAATTGACCGATGAATCGAACCCTGATCTCACGCATAGTATGCGGACGATATATCAACCAAGCTACAAATCTTTGGAGGAAATTGAAATTTAATTGTATTTATAAAAGCTAAGCAGGAATTTCGAAGGCTTTTTTCTCCGAATTGACTGGCCATTCGGCGGAATAATATTGAGGGTTGAACACCCTAAAGGAGTTCTACTATTACACCAAGTCTCGACTCCAAATGAATTTCCTTAGTCGTGCTCTCCCCTTGTTAGTAAATTTAAATATTAATAAACTAATGATTTGATATAGCCAATAACTTAACTGATTTTATTATTTTTTAGAACCAATTAATAGTATATTATAAATTTCATAAAGACTAACATAACAGAAAGTGTAATTTGGAGGAATGATAGTACTAACAGGTTATTTCTTGACAGTTTACAATACTTTTTACAGCATTTGCTATCAAATTTCTAGAGATTTTTAACTAATTTTCTACTATTAGGTTTTAGATAGTGGCAACAAAGAATAATTTTTCGATTGTAAGAGAAATATTCTTAAGTAATATAATTTGAGATGATTTAAATAAATAATTTGGTTCTAACAATCGAATTGTATCATATACTGAAAAAATTCTCTCGGTCATGACAATTGCAGCCTGATGAACTGACAGCATCTTGAATTACTGAATTATTAAATTTTGATTATTCTTTAGTGAAGGAAATAATATAGTATTACATTATCCACATATAGTCTTACTGCTCTATTTCCAAACTAAGCTTTAGTATATCTTAACTGTTGCCTGCACATCTCATATCGTTTTCAAATCTACTTCTCTCCCACTCCAATCTCTACTTATACGAGCCTTGTATTTGAGGCGATAATAAATTGGGGGGAGATTCGCTCTTTTTTTTTTTCGAAAAAAATTGCCAGACACGAAGAGGAAGAAGAAAAAGAAGGTTCTAAAGGCAAAATGAGATTGAGTTGAAATAGGGAAAGTTCTGTCGTAGAAATACCGTAACTTGAGTCACCTTGGAAGAAGAACAACCATTTAAGTCGCCGAATCACGATAAAGTCGGACTCTTTTTCAAGACAAATCACATTACCTCAAGTTCCCTATGTGCGAGGGGAAAAGGGAATTCCGTCGTTAAAACCCTCCATAGAGTCTTCTGGAGTCACGGGGAGACTTCCTGGGACATTTACTAGGGGCTTGATTCACGACAAAGATTGGCTCTTTCTTTTTGTTAGAGAAAATCGTGTATATTATGAAAGCATTGGTATTCTACTTCTAGAAAAATGAGTTCTGATTTGAGTTTAAAATAATAGCATAAGCGATTTTCAAAATAATGTTGATATGCTTCTTTGCAAATTTTAAAAAAATATAACGTAAATTACTTTTGCAAGCTTCCATTTAACGATGCTAGTTTACATCACTATCGAAATAAATCAATTGCTACTTCAAATTTTCAGTTCAATATAAATTTGTATATTATGAAAACGTATCCAAAGATATTTTATTTGAAATCTTTCTGTTGGATTTACTTATATCTTTCCACACAATACCTCATAGTTTTTCAACAAACTGGACAAACAAATCTTGCATCAAAAATAAATTGATGTTCAACTCATTGAATGTAAAATAAAAAATACAGATTTAATTTCAATTGATATTCACGCACATCAGAGTAAATAAAAATTGACATTTTATTGATTGAATACAAATTAGTATTCTGCAAATTCAAAATCAATATTCGGCAGATTTTATTAGTATCAATAATTTTCAGTTGTTTAATAATATTTTTCCAGAATTTATTTTTAATTTTATAAATTTACAAATAATTTTAGAATGCTTGTTTAATACTTTTATGAGGAATCGTATCTAAGGTAGTGCTTCTCAAACTTTCTATACTTGCGACCCAAGTTTCAAGCATAATTTTCATCGCGCCCCCCTTCCACAAGATAATTGAATTCTCTCAATAATAGTATTTTTTGTTGTAATGCTGCAATACGACTTTAATTATAAACCGTTCAAATGATCAAGATCAGCATTAAAATTTGTATATAATTTTAGGACATGCCTGTAGGGTCATTGGTAATTATTTTAAACTTGTTTTTAACTTAATATTGTTAAATTAATCACATGAAACATATTGCACAGTACTGTTACATTTATAAGTGTATTATATTAGTATCTAAATGTATATTTTACTCTTTATTATGTCAGAATGTATTTTGTTTTGCTTTCTTTCAGTAAATTGATAATTATTTTTAAATAATCTTTAGTTTTCGACTTTTCGATATGCTCGCGCCCCCTTGCAGGGTTATCATGCCCCCCTAGGAGGGGCGCGCCCCACACTTTGAGAAACACTGATTTAAGGCCTATAACCAGAAAAGTTTTATGTCTATAAGTGTGTGTGTAGCATTGAATATATTTAAATGCTGCAAATAAATTCATCCCTATTAAAATATTTCGATTTATATTTACAACGTTGAGTCCTGCTGTAAAATAAATATATTTTTAAATGTTAAAAAATAAATGAAAATTCTGCGAAACACTGCTTCATATGAAAGTATTTGTTTTCAATATAACAAATCTTTTATTTTTTTAAACATTTTTCTTGTATATCTATTTTTATTACTTTCCTTCGCTATACAGAGTATTCGAGGAGTAAATTCATAGGTACAGCCCCAATGAACCAATGAATAATTTATTATGGTTTTATTCAATTATAGCGGGTCTAAAGTTACGCTCGTGACATTTCTAAATAAGGGCAGTTAATTGTTTGACAGCCTTCATGAGTGATTATTCCTTATTTAGATGTTCATGAGATACCATGTTTGTCTGTCACAGATTGTAATCTGGTAGATAGGGTAATTGCCAAATGAACTAAAATCTATAGGTTAGCAATGAATAATGGTTTTTACTATATTATGAAAATATTTCGTATAAAACAGAGAATTCGTATAAAACAGAGATTTGAATTCATTTCAACATTCTCTAAACTTAGGAATTCGGTATTAACTATTAGATACAGCGAACAAAAAAAATTAAATTATTTATAAGTTGCTGTTATGGGTTTTATCCTGGGATCCATACGAAAGACGAGAGGTGAACAGAAACATGCAATGCAATCACAGAAATATATAGACTTTATTAAAAACGATGGCCCCAGCATATATTAAAAGGGGCATGCTGTTTTCCATGCGAGATGAAATCCATTTCAATCGAAGGTTTGACTTCTTTTCCCGAAGATACATACATACGTGCCTTATTTGGGATTCGAACCCAAGACTACTTGATTACAAGCCGTGTCATAACCACCAACCACACTGGTTGGGGCAGCATTTATAAGTATTATTTGTTGCATAAGTATTAGTAAATGAGTATGCTATTAGTTATATATATCCTTAATCCCAGGATTATTGGGGAAAATGAGGGAGACATCACAAGGATTTAGATTTGAGAAGCAACTTTTGGTCGGAAACGTCTTCGTTCGGTGCTAGATAATGTTGTTTACAAGATCATTGAAGGAAACAGACCTGCATTATCACAGTCATGTGTGCTGTCATCGCTCTCAGAGAAGTAAGAAAAGCTTTACAATCAACGAGCTGTCAGAAATACTCCTGATTTACGGATTGGCAGAAGGAAATAAATGAGCAACAGAAAGATTGTTTTGCGAAAGGTACCCAACAGAGGTTCCACCGAACTACCGCATGATTACTAATCTGCATTACAATTTGCCAGGGTACTCATTGAAGATAGTATGCGTGTAATGGTTTGTATTCACGTTACAAAACAAGATGATCAACTACAACAGCAGCGATAGCTCGTATGCTGGTACTTGGATTCCTTTGAACGACATACAACACGTTTTTTCTGCGCTGGAAGTTCGAGTCACTTGGGGTCCACTAATGCTATTACCTTGCAATGATCCCTATTTATATACACAAATTGTGATGCAAATTAGTAAATATACGGCAGTGCGGTGCCTTTCTCTCTGCGGATACCTTTTGCAATACAATCTTTCTGCTGCTGGTGCATTTTCTTCTGCCAATCCGTAAATCAAGTACATATCTTCCAGCTCGGGACCTGTAAAACTGTACCATACTTCTGCTGGTGATCACAGCTCAAATGACTGCGGTATTGCAGGTCTGTTTCCTTCAGTGCTCTTGTGAACAACGCCCTCTAGAGCCGAACGAAGACATTTCCGACCTCTGGTTGCTTTGTGTTGCACAGGTAAATCTCGTGATGTCCCCTAACTGCCGTTTAAGGTTTCCCAATGATCCTGGGGCACCCTGTATATATTATATATTTTACTTCTTATTACTTTTCTTTTAAAAAATGAATATTTATTAATCGTTCAAGTTATAGAAGTGGTATAGTAAAGTTTAGTGCTCTACTCAAATTATACCAAAATGGTGGTAGTGTCGTGCTCATGGTTATGGACTTGTGGTCTGAGGGTCAAGAGTTCGAGCCTAGTACCACCAAAGACCAGCCTTGTATACGGGCTGGTGCACGTTAAATCTGTCATATCTCCAATTTCTCTCGTGGTTGTGGTGTTGAAGTTTGCATAGAAGTTTCAAGCTCAGGTGGCACCTTCCTCATTTGAACTTGGTTCAAAATTTCTAAGTCCGTTGGCAGCAACCCATTGTCTTTTTCCTTTATATTGCGAAGTTTTCAAACACTCACTCATTAAAATTCTTATTTTTGTTAAATCTAAAAATTCTGCTCTAAAGAATTAACCCATATCAACACTTTATTGCCAAAGATGATTATCATACCAAGGATTAATCCCCTAAGTTTTAAGTTATAGCAATCTATATGACATCATTGTACTATAACTGTTGAACAAAATTAGTTGAAATTAGCTAATGTGTGTGTGTGTGTTCGCCAATAGCATACAGTAAATACCTGAACATAGTGCAAATTCACTGAACATTTAAATTTATGGAATGAATTAAAAGGAAGAAAAACAAAAATTTACGTGTTATCCATTTTTTAATATAGGTAGAAAATAACTCTTATTAAAAATACTGAATGGGTTAAAAAATAGTTCTCTATGGTCCCCAGAAGAGATAAAAGTATGAATATTATAAAATGCAATTCTCTCTCTCTCTCTCTTTCTTTGCATATAAAATTTAAAATATTCTCAAAAGATTTAATAAGTTTGGAGTAAAAATATGATTTTTTAGAAAACAGATAGAAATTCTGATTTTTAAATTTTTTTTATTGCAAGGAAACTCGGAATTTTTTAATGATGTCGTCATTTTACAATTTAAGTTTTCTGACATTTAAAAACTTTAATTAAAAAATTATAAAACTTCTTACTTTTTAGCAGAAATAGTTTATCATTTTTCTAAGACTTTATTTCACTAACTCTTTCGTTTGAATCGTATCGAAAGCATGAAAGACATTAAATTTTAAAAAGGTAGTTTCCTTTTTAAAGGAAACTGTTCTTCAGGGTGGTAATTTCGGCTACACGCTTCTATACCCCTTTTCTGTTATGGCCCAGTAGCCGAATGGTCATGGTCACGAACTCTTGATCAGTGTTGTTGAATCAAGAGTCCTAGCCTCAGTGCTGCCGTGTAATGGAGCTTATGCTCGCTACATCTGCCCAGGCTCAAAGTCCTCCTGATGTTGTAGCATGAAAGTTAAGAGGGTGAGATTGAGCGCATGTGTCATCCTCGTGACTTGACCGAGGCTCGAGATTACGAATTCAATAACCCTCGTGTTGCTTTAACTGTGACGTTAGTAAAACACTCACTCACTCTCACTCCCTTTTCTATCAATGAACGATAATAGCACGTATTCAAACAATATCATCATAAGATAATGTGTTGTCTAGGGGGGGGATAATCTTTGCTTCAGAAAATAAGTGAAAAGAGGAATTTTTTAACCCACTGGTCTGAGAAGAAGAGAACCCTGCCAAGTGATTGACATGAATGGACTTTGACAAGTCACAAGGTGTTCAGAAATTCGTTAAGGCTGTCTTCGGCTAATGTTAAATAATAGGACCCAAATTTAGAATATTTTTTCAGATATAAAAGTACTCAAGCAATAATATTATATTCTGGCTTCACTATCATGTAGAGAATCCCTAATTTTATCATACTATTCATTTTTATCCGAGTTGAGACACGTTTTTTTTATTTTATAAAATGTGTTTCTCATTTTTTTTCCTATACCGTAATGCTAAATGAGCTATTCTTTTACATGTTAAAAGGAAAAACTGATTATTTATGATATATTTTGAAATTTTAAAAGCAATATACTATGAACAAACGTATGAGTTACAATGTCACAATTTTTTACAAAAATTGAGGCCCTTTTTCTGTTTGAAAATGTGCTCCCGCGCTAAGTCCACATTGTCTTATACATGGCGAAAACAGCCTTAAGTGAGGAATAATCTACTTGGGCGGTTTTTGAACCAAGCCTCACCTATAGGAGAGTCGCCATGGTAGCCTAGTGACCAAGGTCGTGAACTTCTGGTTACTGTGTCATTTCAAGCCTAATGCCTTTGAAGACCCACCTAGGCTTCGGTAGCCTAGTGGTCAAGGTGGCTGGCGTATCCTGAGTTCGAGCCCAGTACCTCTAAAAACCCGGGAGAAATGCACTTTAAATCTGTCGAGAGCTCAAACGACCTCCCGTTGGTGTGAGACGGTAGCTAGGAGAGGGAGTACCTGCTCGGATGTCGTCCTCGTCACTTGACCATGGTTCAAAATGACGAGGTCCGTCACCAAAAGCACTCGTGTAGCTGAACAGTGTGACGTTTTTCAGTCACTCACTGAAAGACTCGGCATGTAGAGGGGACCTCTGTATGTTAAATCTGTCGAGGCTCAAATCTCCTTCTATTAATGTGGGGAGGAAGTTAAGAGATGAGGTTCCAGCTCAGGTGACTTCCTCATTATTTGACATTGGCTTAAAATTACGAGGTCCGTAGCCAATAACTCTTGTGCAGCTTTGTTGTGCAACTTGAACATAACTCTCGCTCACAGTCAATGAGTGACAGTACCATAAGTCTTTAGAGAATTTCATCGCAAGCCAAAAGGTTGTGTATTAGAGATATTTGTTTCAGAAAATAAGAGAAAAGAGGAAGTTTTATAACCCCCTCATCTAAAAACAGGAGAATTTCGTCAAGTGATTAACATTTACGGGTTTCTAAAAACCCCGAGATGTTGAGAAATTGGTTAAGGCACGAACAAAATACTTGGTCGATTCTTGAACCAAGCTTTTCCAATACGGCATTATTTCTTTTGGTATAAATATCGACTGTTTGTTTTGTAAAAGTTAACACATAAAATCCTTAAATATTAATATAACCGTCACAGAATTTCTTAATATTAATTATATTTAGTTGTCCATTCATAAACATAAATTATAATTATGTTCAACAGTGTATGAAATAAATGAACACAATAATATATAGATCATAAAACATACTTCTAAATAAATCAACGAGAAATAGATCTGTCTAAAGATGAAATAATTTTAAAATTCCTCCTTTCCTGGTCTCTCTTAAGAACAAACATCATTTTATTTATGCAAGTGTTGACGAATTTATATTCTCGGACATAAACTCATAATTGCATCCATAAACAAGAGCTGAAGGCAGTGCCCTAATTAAGTTTGAATTAGGTACATCTACCCTCCGAACTCTAATCCTCAGAAAACTCGGAACTTATTCTGGCAAGCCTAATTTTAATACCAGCTGTGACAAAGTCCCGCTCAGTGTCGTAGAAAAGGAAACAATGTCGGGAGCTTAGTGAAGCTGAAATTCTGACGTCTATTCGCACGTGAACTCGCGAGAAATTTCTATCTCGCAGTTTCAGGTTAATTTAATCAATCAGCGCTTTCGGTTCAACCACGTGGGCATTTCATTGGATGTAGTTGCTGTAAAAGTATTGTAATAACCCCCATTTTTTTCTGTTTGGATCTTAATTGATACTAATTATAATGAACAATCAAGAGGCTACTTTTTAGCGAAGGATAAACTGTATCTGACTTTTTTCCGCATGCTTTTCATCCAAAATGAGCTGAATTTTAAAAGTTATAATAGTAATAAATTATTGACATGATTCATCATAAAGAAAAATAAAACATACAAACCAAACAATTGTTGTGTATCTTGATATATTTTAGGGCCCGTCGGTTTAATAGTAGCGTATCGCGCTTCCACGTCACAGGTCTGGGTTCTATTCCCGGGCTGGGCAAGGTCGACTCAACCTTTGATCCCTATTGCAGTGGGTCGATAAATTAGTACCAAGCTTGCTGGGAGACTTAAGCATTGGGCGTCTTGCTTCAGACTGGCCACCTTATCGGGACATCTGCTCATGCGCCTGAGTGCACAACGGTCTCGTTTTCTGGGATGGGCACAGTAGGCCCTGCCCCTCATGGGCTGTTGTGACACTGAGTTTGAATTTATATATTTTAGTAATTAATAAATAATTGGAAATTTTAGAAAAGACGCGGACCCAAGGTAGTACAGGGGTTATAATCACGGACTCGTGGTCAAGTTCAAATTTCGAGCCTTGTGCGTCTGAAAATTTGCTGTGTAATGGAGCTGCTGTACGTTAAATTTATCGATTCTCAAAACCTCCTTTGCCGCGTTGTGGGTGTCCGCGGTAGCCAAGTGGACAAGGTAACGGACTCATGACCGACGTGTTATTCGTTTCATGAGATCGAGTCTAGTACCGCTAAAGACCCACCATGTAGGGGAGAGATGCATGTTAAATGTGTCGAGAGCTCAAACGTTCTCCCGTTGATGAGGTATGGTAGTTAGGAGAGGGGGTGCCAACTCAGTTGTTGTCTCTTCACATGACCTCAGTTTAAAATAACGAGGTTCATCTCCAATAACCTTCGAGTAACTAAATAGTGCGACGTTAATATTCACTCACTCATTGGCGTGGTGTGGAAGTTCGGAGAGGGTATCCCAGCTAAGGAGTCAACCGTGTCACTTGACCATGGCTCAAAATTACGTGGTCCACTGAACGCTTTTGTATCTTGTATTACTTACGCGTGTTTGTGTTGAGTTTCGTAGCGTCCTTTTATGTGTGAGTAAAATGAAATGTTAATTTAGAAAAACCAGCAATTTTTCTCATTGATCCATTCAAAGAATGCAACAAGATAATGCAATTGCAATAAAATTCTTTAATTCCCATAAAATCGCTACATATATACTGAATATATAAGAGAATTTACTTGTTCCTAGAATACATCATAAAAACTCGCATCATTCCAAGGTTTTATGTAATATACTAAATAAAACTTTGCATGGTTTTTTCCCCCTTTATGTATTTTTTATTACTTGTTTCATGGCTAAATATACAAAATTTCAAAAATGCATTAATTTTCATTTTGAAAATTAAATAAATTTACTACACATCTTAGATATAATATTACACACATACACAATTTTACAAAATATTTTTCAGAACATATATAAAAATTTCAAAATCCAATTTCAATTGTTAAAAAAAAAAGTTTTGGATTTCGAATGTTTGGGGGAAAATTGTTCAAATAAAAACTCAACAAGGCGAAATATCAATTTCATCAATAGAATCATATGAAAATATTTCAATCGTCAGAAACATTTTAAGAAATATTAAATAACTTATTTAAAACTGCTTCCCATAAAAACTGAAAATAATTCTAGAATAAAACAGTAAGCTTATAAAATGTGTACATGAGGTATGTAAATTAAGTAATGAGACTGGCAACACTGGAGTTTGATCTGGCAACACTGGGAAAGTAGAACATGGAGAGGAGGTAGGTAAACATGGATGCGTCATCAGTATGAGTTTGAAGTCGCTGAGTCAAGTTAGTTGTCTGTAGTGATTTGTTTAGTGAAACAGGTTTTAGAGCAACGATGTGCTATCAAGTTTTGCTTCAGACTTGGGAACAACGCAACGGAAACATTTGCAAAACTTCAGCAAGCCTACGGAAACAGTGTTTTGTCAAGGGCCTAGGTCTTTCGGTGGTTTAAGGTATTTTCAGAAGGAAGAGAGTCAATTGAAGATGAACCTCGGAGCGGAAGGCCCTCAGTTTCGAAAACCGCTGAAAATGTCGTTAGAGTCCGGGATCTTGTGCGTTCAGATCGTCGCTTGACAGTCAGAAAAATTGGGGAAGAGTTGAATTTGAATCACGCTACCATTCATTAGATTTTAACCAATGAATTAAAGATGAGAAAGATCTGCGCCAAAATGGTTCCGAAAAATCTTTCTCAGGACCAAAAGGACCCCTTATTTGCCCGACTTGAGTCTTTGTGACTTCTAACTCTTTCCGAAATTGAAGGGAATAAACAAGTGAAAATCAATAAGTCTCATTATTTAATTTACACACCTCGTATATACGAAAAATAAATATTTCTTATGGCATTATAGTAATAATTATAAAAAAATACACATCTCAAAGCTGATTTTATATGCAAAATTTTACTCTTCATATAATTCACTCCATGCACAAATATATAATGTTACATTGATCCGAGGTTCATGCATTTTATGCAAATCCGTCGCAAAGAGCAAGACAGTTCTTTAAGAGCGATGAGAATTAATTGTTGAAAATCCAATCCTTGAAATACAGGGTTCAGCAGCTACATTCGTAGAATGAATCTCAAATGGTCTTCACACCTTCAGCAGCACTCACACAATCATCGGTGCCTAAAATACGCGTATATAAAAGGTTATTCACAAGTAATCCCTCGTTCAACAGCCGAAGTAATCACTAATCGCTTCAACAATCAGAGCAATACTAATTGATCGCTAGTCAAAACCAGGGTGACTTTCGGCGACTATCAGTCTATATCCCTCGCGGATAGTTAAAAAAATACCCGCTTGCGGCATATGTCTTGAAATCAGTGTATTCCTCTACTAATTTCTAGAAGTATCCAGAGGGTCTCAAACTCAACAAAAATGCTCACCAAAGTCGACGACATGATCGCCAAGTCACCAAAATGGTAGAATAAGTCGCCTAAAATGACGCCATCTTAGCGCTATCGCCAAGATCTCGCTAAGTTACCTTTGAATCACCATTTTAGGGTAAGGGACGGCATTTGCTTGTGAATATTACAATTTTAACGTAATTTAAATCTAATTTAGAGCAAGATAAAGGCATTAAACATCCGAATACGAATTATTTACACTATTTTACTCAAAATTCGTAACAATATTTATACTTGTATATTTCATTATTTTAATCCATTCTTTGCCAGGCAAACTTCATACAACTTGTCCTGGGTGCCAATGTTTAATTTGAAAGAAAACAAAATTTTACAAATATATAATAATACTAAGTAACCGATGTAAATTTGTATTGACACACATTTACATTAATTTTATTAAAACAATACTACAAGGCAACTCGTAGCCGGCGCCACTGAATACAATTCCTGTGTTGAGAGCCACTAGCGAGTTGTATAATCGTTCTTTGTGTAAAACAACACGAATATGTAAACTAACTTTTTCCGGAATAGAATTGTATATAATATGACATGCAGCAGATATATAGCTCACAAGGAATCAAAACAAAGTGATAGGCACAGGAGAAAAATAATGAATTAATTGCTTAGAATCAGGCTCGCTTCAAACAGACGTTCGCAAGAATGTAAGACGCACTTTTGTTTAATCTCCTGTGATGAAACGAAAAATGTTTTGTAACTTAAGAAAAAAAGCTATAGAGCTTCACTAATATATATATATTGATTCAAGTTATCACATGAACAAAATTTGGTGAATTTGAAGATTTGTTGGGAATAATATTGTCTTTAGAAAATATCCTTAAGTTTACAGATAACATCTTATAGCCGAATATGAACCATAAGCCATATTATAATAATAAAGATAAGAGAATCAATATCTACAAAAATCTCCTCTCCTTTTAAGGTATCCGAACACGTTCGAGGCACTTTTTAACAAAATAACATATTTAAACATTATAAATGCTGTCTTAGGGCTCAGTACCAATAAATACTACTATTTAACTATAACAATATTTCAAATAAATTACCTGAATTTTAAAAAAAATCACAACTATAAGTTAAATTTTAGCAACATTTTTGAAACACTTCAAAACAATTAGAGAATAAAAGTAATAAACACATATTAGTAAAAGTATTACTAAAGCAAATTAGATGCATTTATTTACATGTAATTTTTTTATTTAGATGAATTTTTAAATTTGAATGTTTTATTCAAATTTTAAAATTTTATAGCTGGTTGAGTAAACATTATAGAAATGTTACATTCTTTATGAGACCATTATTTAAATAACAAGCCATAACTCAAAAAGTATTCATTCAATAAAAAATATTTTAGTACATTATGTAGAAAATTACATAAATATCAGGTTCAAAAAGTTTTATAAAAATATATTCGTAACCCTTTGAGTTATATGAGGCTTGCCGTGATTTATGTGCCCACTTCTGTTAGATCAAAGACCCACTGCCGGTTTTCTAACTTTATAAAATTGATTATGACTTAACCTCTAGGTAGCGTAGTAACAAAACAAAGTATGTTTCGTAAAGCCAAAAGTTAATTTTTTCAATAAAATAAAAAAACAAAAATATATATCTGTCTTGGCCGAATTTGGTCATTTTCAACGTGTTCGGGCACCTTAAAGCTAATTTATTTGAAGATTTTTTTTGTTAGTTTTTGTTAATGCGAGATTTCTCATGATTCAATTGATACAGGAATAATTTTTTTACACTATTATAAAATCAAATTGTCTGAAATCTTTTCGTATTCTGAGATCAAAGTTTAGCATGTATTAAATATGAAACATCATAATCTCTTTTTAATGTACGAGTGTAAGGATAATTTTGATGATCTTTTTCTTCATCAGAAAGATGAGTTTTGATCTTCCTGAAGAGATTAAACTCTCAGAAATGTGTAAGGAGTATTTTAAAAAGTGTTCAAAATATGTTCAATAACAAGTTTTTTTGACAACGAAAGCAACAAATTAATCAGCAATAAATTATTCTGCAATAAATTTTTCGCACTGATAAAAACAAGAAAGATTGTAAAACTGTTTTCTCTGTAAGACTGAAATAAACTTTTAAGTTAAAAAATTGGTTATTATTTTTTATGCAGATATTTATATTGAATTTCACAAATGAATTTGATAGATACAGTACTTGAAACATTTTAGTTTCGAAAAAATTAACATTTAAAAGCATTTTAAGGTAAATCAACTGGAGACTGGTGAACACAGGATATCACGCACGAATAAGTATAATAAGTATATGCCCGCCAGTTGAGTAAGTCAAAAACTGCGTACGGATAAAATATTTTGCATTTTCGAGTTCAAGATGGAACATATGAGGGCAGTTCAATAAGTAATAAGACTACAATTATATTTAAAAAAAAACAGAATACCTTTATCGTCTTCATTTACACGTTTTTTTTAAAAAAAAAAAACTTCCGTGGCACGTAATGCATTTATCCTAAAGTTCTGTCCACTTCTTAAAAACATGTAAAAGACCGTTTCGTGAGAGCTATTTCAAAACCACCTCCGCAGCGTTTACACATGCTTTGTTCCTTGCAAAACATTTGCCTCTTAATGGTTTCAGAAGTTGAGGAAACCGCCAGAAACCGTATGGAGTGAGATCAGGAATGTAAAGAGGGTGTGGCGAAATCTCGACGTTGTTCTTCTGCGAAACATCCAAGGGCTGCGGTAGCCCAGTGGTCCAGTTATCGGATCATGGCTGGCATGTCATGAGTTTGAGCCCAGTACCACTAAAGACCCGCCGTGTAGGGCAGCGATGCACGTTAAATCTGTCGAGAGTTTAAATGTCCTCCCGTTGGTGTGGTGTGGTAGTTAGAAGAGGGGGGTCATCCTCGTCACTTATATATAGTTACTTTTTATCGAATAATTATAATTGATATATATATATATATATATATATATATATATATATATATATATATATACATAATCTGACAGAATCACAATATTAATGTCAATTAATTTCTATTAATTATCATTAAAGTATCGTAAAGTATGGAAGATATTAAATGACTTGATGAAAGAAGGTAAGAAAATAATATTTGAACCAAAATAATCGTGTATGTAAAATTTCAGTTCAACTGAATGCTTTAAAACGCGAGGAAAAAAATCCTTTAAAGTTTTGACCCGTGTCGCTAAAAATGAAACCAACGTGGCTGTATCTGTAATTTTTTTAAATAATGTTTCAGTCAATTATTTTTAATTAATTATAATTACATTATCGTATTTTTACCCAAAACAATAGTTTATAGAAAATTGCAGCTCAAAAGAACGCTTTAAAATGTCAGAAAAACACTTTTTCATGTTTTGACACGTCGCCAAAAATGATGCCAATGTGGCTGTATTTGTAATTCTTTGAATAATTAGTTTTAATCAATTAATTTTTATTAATTATAATTAAATTACTGTATTGTCATCCAAAATAATCATGTATATAAAATTTCAGCACTATGGAGCGCTTTAAAATGTATTTTATTGACGATTGAAAATTCCACGAAGATAAATAAATATATAGAGAGTGTGAGCTAATTGTAGGAATTGAAAAATGTACCAATCTTTTTTGATAAGATCTTCATTTTTGTAATACTCGAATTTCTGTCTTCGAATTAAGAAATTGCATATGAGGAAGCTGAGTAGCTAAAAGGCTTTACTAAAATAGAATATATATTTTAATACAGAACTTGTATATATACTTAAGCGTTATTTATGCTTTCTTCAAGCAAAGGATAAAAAATGTATTCGTATTTTTGTATAGCGTCTTTAAAATTAAATTATTTACTTGTATTGTATTTGTTGAAATTCTATGCAGAAATTAAACCTATTTTTGAAAATTATGTAGCAGTCATCCATAAAATATCTCCAAAAACAAATAATACATATAAAAGAATTGAGTCAATTGCTACTGAGATCAACAAAGAAAAATTTTATTTATTTACTTTTTATTAAATAGTTACAATTAATATAAATATGTATATACATAAGACATAATTGCGACATCAAGTGGTAATTAATTTATATTCATCATCATTAAAGTACCGTATTGTTATCCAAAACAATCGTGTATATAAAATTTCAGTTCAACTGAATGCTTAAAATCGTGAGACAAAAACCTTTTCAAGTTTTGACACAAATCACCATAATGGTCGCTAAGTCGTAAAAAAGGATTTTAATGTGGCTGTATTTGTAATTCTTCAAATAATTAGTTTCAACGAATTAATTTTATTAATTAGAAATATGTGTTGTATTGTCATCCAAAATAATCATGTATATAAAATTTCAGCTGAGTGTTTTAAAATGTATTTTATTGACAATTGAAAATTCCACCAAGATAAATAAATAAATAAATATTTAAAAGTGTGAACTAATAGTAGGAATTGAATAAAATAATAAAAGGGGATGTAAAATATTCTCTCATTTCTCTAATTGGTGAAAAGTTAAAATCAAATCATATTTAAAAACACCTATATATATATTATATATATAAACTGTTTTAAAATATAATTTTTTTAAAGAACATTCTGTGTTTTATTTTGTTGAGTTTTTAAACATCTTCATAACTTATCGGCCTTTATTAAAATCGACAAATATTTCACGGAAAATTATTAAGAAGAAATGTTGTTGAATTTCATCGACTCTAGATTAATGCAACCACGTGTTTTCCGTTGAATTCAAAACTAATATTAGTCTAGAATTTTTTGTTGCACTTGTAAAATCCAAATGCAATTTAGAACTTGAATCATTGCGTGAAAATGTTCATATAATAAACCTCTTTAAAACGCTTTTTGAAATATTTTTTTTATTTCATACGGGTTCATATAAACCAAGAGCATTTTTTATCTTAGAGAGCGTCATTATTGTTAACAAAGGATATACCTTTAAAAAGTTTCTGTAAAAGTTGGCAACAGTTAGTTCCGTGAATTGATTAACTCGGAAAATGAATTTGTATGTATCACGTGTTTGTGAAGGAACGTAATCTTAGCCAATTGAATAAAAAAACCTTAATCACTTGAATAACGTATAATAGTATTAAGCTCATTTTTTATTTCATAAAAAACCCGTCTGTTCAAAACATTATCAATCGTGAAAGTAAAAAACACTTGATGATTTCCTTACTTATTGAAATGTTTTATTTCAAATTACGAGGAAAAGATCCCGAAAACCTTTTTTTAAAAAAAAAATTTAGCACAATCATTATCTCTCTTTTAGCTTAAAGCCTTTTAATTTGTTAGAAGTATTTTTTCCCTTCAATATATAATGCAAATTCGGCTTGAGATTTAATTGCATTTCTAGTTCTTTAATAACAAAAATGCTTGGGAAACGTATAATTGATTTTGATAGTTTCACTTTTTAAGCATTTCGAGAAAAATACTGTAAGATCTGTAAAACTAATTTCCTGTATTAGCCACTTATAAAGGAAATAGTGTTTTTGTGTCACAATAACTCAGAATGTGGATCAAATAAACGAAAAGCTACTACTCAACACTAGATGGCAGTGCACGACAGCTCGAAAGCCAAACTTCACACAGTCAGTAGAGTTTTTTTCTCCTCCTTTCCTCCCTATTGTTTTGATGAAATAACAATAGCATGCGCTGTAATAACAATATAATGAAAAAAGTAACATTCACATAGCATCTTGGATGGGGAAAACCATATAAAAGATAAAAAAAGTACCTGTAATATTCAGTAAAAGCATTCATTTATTTAGTTTAGCTAAAATACAATTATATACAATCATTTCAAGATTGTGTGTATGTTTTAGAGTTTTGTTCTGAAAGTTTTTTTTTGTAAGGTAATTAAACTCAATATAAGTAAAGAATAAAAGTGTCCCTTTATAGTAAATTTCTCACATTGTTTTGATTTTTCAATTCTTACTATTAATTAACACCCTCCCTATATATATATATATATATATATATATATATGTGTGTGTGTGTGTGTAACTTGTTCACATTTTTAATCGCTAAAAAAAAACTTTTTATTCATCCAACCAAGTTCAAATATATTTTTTAAAACTTATAACACAAAGTGTAATCCCCTATAATACAGTGTTTTCAAATATTAATTCATTATTTAAATTTAATTGATGAATAAATAGAAACAAATAAAAATACTATTTCAACACCACGTATAAAAGGAAACCATTTGTTTTGTCCTTGTAGCGCTATGGAAGCGTGTTAGATTTCTTATCCAAATGTCGTGTGTTCGAATCCCACCTGGGATCGCTTAACTTCTGAGAATGTGATTTCTTTTTAATGTACTATTTTATTAGAATAATTAAATTTATTGAATGAATAAATAGTAACAAACGAAAATAATAGTCCAACACCATATATAAAAAAGTAAAATGGAAAATTGTAAGGAAAATCACATTCTATTTTCCCACTTATAATTTTGTGATTCTGTCATATGTGTATACATATTTATATTAATTGTAATTGTTTAAGAAAAGTAACTAAAATAAAATTTTTCTTCGTTGACCTAAGTAGGAATTGACTTAACTTTTTTTTTAAATATTATTTTTGTTATAATATATTTCGAAGATTTTTACACTACTTGTAAACATATAAAGAAAGAGTTACTAATTTCATGATGCATTTATAGAAATAATTATGCAATATTTTTTTTCCAATTCAATACATATTGCCACACGCATAATTTGCTACAAGTCCCGAGAGCCGAGTTGGCAGAGCGTTGGACTGAACTTCCTCAGGTCTCGGGTTCGAATCCCGGCCACGGCAGATTTATCCAAAGACTGGAATTTTGTTTCCGTTTTTAATGTATTGTTTCTCTAGGTTCTAGATGAATCCAGATCATTCTTTAGAGTGCATACTGGTTATTTCTCGAATATTCCGAAGTGTATAAAAGCAGAGTTCATCGCCAGTTGGGCATGTTCTCAGTCCAGTGTTGTATCGAGCTCCAAGCGTTAGAATAAATCTAATTGTTTGTTTAATTGAACTGTATACTTCTTTCGAACTCCGTGACAAGTTTGGTGGAGGCGCGGGGTAGCCCGAGTGCACACTCTGAGAGCTCAAGACAAAGATCGTCGACGTTACGATTCCAAACACCAAACCATTCCATTGCACTGCAGAGGCACAGCAAACGACTTTACTTTCTATATATGCTGTTGGACTATTATTTTTTGTGTGTTACTATTTATTCATTTTTTAATTTAATCAATGAATTAATATTTAAAAAACTGCATTAACATCAAGTGTCATCCACTATAAGTTTTAAAAAGTATTTGAACTTAACTGGATGAGTAGAAATTATTTTATTAACGATTGAAAATTTGAACAAGATATATATATATATTTGAAAAACTTAATAAAGGAAAATAAGAGATTTCAATATCCTTCAATGGGTGATTCATTTCCCTGTTGTATAATTTTTAGAGAACGAATATCGGTTCAGTGAAAGATACATAGTGAATAGGACAAACTAAAAATATACAAAGTAAATAAAAAAAAATAAGAGTCCAGCAAAAAATTCTTAAAATCCCCCCAAAAAAACCCTGAAAAATTAAACATTTCGTTTGAATACTAAAGGACATCATTAATTCAGTTTCATTTCTTTAAGAAACCCGATAAGATATACCTACAAGTGAACATAATCAATGAATCGTTGATTATATAAAAAAATGACTTGTCGGAAAATAGATTGAAAAATTACTATTTCATGTTCAACTTGAATGAAATGCGATATAATATAACTTCTTCCTTCAAAATGTCTTATCAAACAATGGCAATAGCACTTTTTCATTTACTTATTGCCAAAAACCCAATAAATCGATCGTGAAATTATTTTAATCATAAAAAAATACACTCCCCCGAAGAGATATTTCCATTCCCATCACGTATGATCTACTAATTAAACAATCATGCATCTAAGATAATGGGATAATTTATTTCCAACGACATGCATCACTCCCCAATCCAAGGGTGGAGTGAGTCACAATCAATTTCAGATGGAGAATATTGGATTTCCCAGATGTCGAACAACGTCGAAGAACATCGAGGGGAGGGTGAAAAAGACACCCCCCAGAAAAAAAGTTACCATTAATGAGAGGCACACCCTATCTACTCGTTCCACCAACTGCACTTACAGTACTTCATTATCAATATTATCCCTCAAGAACAAAGCACGGAGACTCCGAATGTTCCTCGATACATCATTATCATCTCTCTTACATCCCAATCTACGATTTACTCCATGGATACAGGTGAGTAGAGTAACAATGCCAAGAGGGGGGGGGTTACCTCGTGCCTTGCCCTCTCCGCTTCAAGTAATCGTTTTTCTGGTAAAGGTGTCAAAGTAAAGCTGTGAGGTTGTAACTCAGCAGGGGTTGCCAGCACTGTAGGATTGGAGTGTTTATGCTGTTGCTTGTTGGATGTATAGGACTTTGAGATTAGTTTGCGGAAAGGGGTGGTCAAATTGATGAGAAAAGAACAAGAAGTAAAAATAGTGAAGGCTCGTGAGAATTGATTTGGATTGTTAGGTATGTGAGGCTTAGGTTCACGTAATTCACATTTAGTGTTCGTGGTTGTATGAAAGGGATTTTTGTTGTAGGTTTGTTTATTGCTTTTGGTCATGCAGTGGGGAGGGGTGAATGCATGAGCTGGGTTATTTAGTTAATAAGAACGAAGTAAGGAATATTTGTATCAGGGTGTGTATGAGGCAGAATACAGTTATTACATTTATGAGGAAGAGGACAAACTAAATAATATGAGTCATGCTAAAATGTTACATCTTGAAACTTATAAATCTGTTCTAATATTAGATAAATGGAGTAAAGTTGTACATATATATCAATGAAATGTGCTATCAAATGAACATATGAACAAGTAATCTAAAAAAAAATCAATTCCTGCTTGGGTCAAGAAAGGGAAAAAAAATATTTGTTACGTTTATTAAATAGTTACAATTAATATAAATATGTATATACGTATAACAAAATCACAATATTAAGCGACAAAATAGAAAGCGATTTTCTCTGAAATTTTCCTATCTATACACCGTATTAGACTATTTTTGTTAATTTGTTACAGTTTATTAATTGATTTAATTTAATTATTTTAATAAAATAATATAGTAAAAAAAAGAAATCATATTCTCATAAATTAGGCCCTCCTAGATGGGATTCGAGCCCACGGTCTTTGGATTAGAAGTCTAATGCGCTATTCATTGAGCTACAATGACAAAAAGAACAATTTTCCTTTATATATATATGCTGCTGAACTATTATTTTTGTTACTATTTTTTCATTAATTAAGTTTAACTAATGAATTAATATTTGAAAAAAACTGTATTAACATCAAGTGTCATCCACTACAAGTTTAAAAAATGTAATTAAACTTAAATGGTTGAAAAGAAAATATTTTATTAACGATTGAAAATTTGAACAAGATATTTATATATTATATATATATATATATATATATATATATATATATATATATATTTGTAATAATTCCAATAAATTCCCCATGTAAATATTGCAAAGAAAAAATTAGCTTTCCTGTAAAATTTCAGAATTGGCAAAATATTTTAAGTATTTTTTTTCTTTATGGCTCTCTTATATAAAAATTGTTTTAATACAAATGAAAATAATCTACATGAATTTTTTTCAAAATAATATTTTTCTCTTTACTTTTCACAAGTATAAAGTTCATTCAAATGAAACCTGGTCAGTGCGTCTAACTTTGCATTACACGTAAGGTGGCACCACGCAGCTGCGTGTTTGGTGACACCATCTATCAATAGATATACTGACGCATGTGCTACGTTTGACGTTTCATAGCGATTGTGTGGTTTCACTCGGAAGTGAACATGTGTGAGAACCCCCCTGGGTTCCACCCCGAACATCAAGATTGAATTGAGGCAAAGAATTACCAGACGACATTTTTACAATAACAGATTATAGTTATTAACTTGAATCAATTATCAACTTTCTAAATACAAAGATGAATCAATATGTCTACGTCAATGAGATTCAACTTTACTATTAAATTAAATAATGAAATACGATACTAATCAACTATTAAACTCAATATCGAACGGGTTTACCGTAAAAAGAGGACCGAGAGATATACGTACTTTGAATTACTAGCAATCAGGAATTTTCCACTAACTATATTATATATTTACTTTTATGATCCGATAATTGAAATTTAAATATCACCTGACTTTTACTACTTCACTCCTTTCCAGTCGGCTTAAACTTTCCAAATGTAGATCGCTGCCTGATAATCAGCCAGAAACTAATCACACAATCAACTTGAATCTCCTTAGAACTCCGTCATTGTGTATCTCTGGGCTCAATAGCCTTCTCCCTGCTAACTTACAACAAACACTTTCCATAAATACTTTGATTCATTCGCATATCCCGGTTTCTCCTTTTACAGCTGGTTGGAAATATACGCGAATTTACAATCCCCAAAGACGTCCAAGAGTATTAGTGATAAAGTGCCGTACAGATTCGTCACACATGGTCACACAAGTTATCGTCCATTACTGAACATGCAGGTGATTTAGAAGGAATGACGAGGATGAATTCGTTTTTTAGTGCAGAAGGAGTTGAAGGCGAAGAAATGCATCGGCGGATGTGTGAAGGTTGTGTACTATGAATACAGTCCGTGTCGTTCAAGTGTTGTGATCTGGCGCAAAAGATTCCTTGTGAGGTGCGAGTTACTGGACAGGCTCATCGCGTGTCATCAAACCGGAAATGATTGCGGAAATAAATGATTTAGTCTTGGACACAACCGCAGAACTTCTTGGATCACATTAAAACGAGCTATTCGCGGACATCGATTCTCAACGAACTACGAAGTGTTTGATTGGGTCCAGGCCAGGAACCAACAGCAACCTACTAGTTTCTACAAAAATGAAATTGACCGGCTAGTGTCACAATATCATAAATGAGCCAACGGTTTTGGGGACTATTTTTGAGTATGTGTACTGTGTATAACTACATTTTTGAGTTAAGGTATCCGACTAGGTTGAAAAAGTGCTTTTTAGGTGTTTGATGTTGTTTGGGTCATTAGGGAAAAAATTAATTATTGAGGAAGAAAGACTAATTCATAGAAATTGAGACTTTTTTAAGTTCTTTTAATAGCATTTATTACTTAATTAATAAAAATATTTTTTTAATTCGTTTTTTTGAAGAATGATCTTTTTATGATAATTCGTGTACGAAAAATGGGATATCTTCTAAATAATTCAATCAAATGCAATGAAACTTATAAAATATATGCTATGACCCTTCGGAATGTAACAAACCGCAGGTTTTAAGACAGCTACATTTAATCCCATTTTACAGCCATTTTTAGCTTAGAACATGCAGTAATTTTGACGAAAAATCATGACCATCAAATTTAAATGCTAATAAAATATTTATTTCTTAAAATATTTTTATCCTGAGGTTTGTGACTCTTCAGAGAGATCAAGAAGTATATCAATGACGTTAAAATTGTATGATGCGCAATTTATTTTTATTTATCACGTTTTTCTTAACTTAAAATATTTTGCTAAATTTTCCTAAAAAAAATTTTTTTTTTTTCAAAAAAAAGGGCAATACATGTTACTTATTTAATAGTTATGACTTTTTAAGCCTATTTATGTTCTTTAAAACAATAAAATTGTTCCGAAAATCAATTTTTGAAAAATTTATCTCCGAATCTAGTTGGATACATTAATAAAATCGTTACCGTTACTTTCTATTAGTGACCAGCATTCATTTGAATGCTCTTTATAATTCAAACGTATTTCATAAAATAAATCGTATCAAGCAAATTACTCTAGTTGATACTATTTGTATAATTCAGTCTTATTTATGCATTTAACATACATAGTTCTTGCTAATTCTTAGTATAAAATTGCGATATCTTGAAATCCTGTACATTTTTTAAAAATGAAATCGATTGCTTCCTTGAAAATCATGTATCTTTATTTAGTCTCCTTCAATAAATAAAACTGCAATTTTTTCAATTATATTCTTTATAATTAATCTTTTTGGAAACACTTTTAAAAATTTAAAAAATGGAAGTAAAAAAAAATACCAGGTATAATTTAATTAAATGTGTGCATATAAAGTTTGAGTCAATGTGGTATTTAAAAGGGGGAAAGTTTCAAAGAGCCATTTCGTAACATTTGCTTTATTGAGCAACTATTTAAATTACGCAAATGCAAAGAAAACATGCAACAAAGAAAATTTTACAAGAAAGAGAAGATTTAATGCAATGGAAAAATATACTTGAATTTTTTTTCTTCAAAAGCTTATGTTTAAGTTAGCTTTTTTTAGATTTCGTCTTCATTCAAATTCCAAAATGTTGAAACATCTTATCTAAATAGAAACGTAGAAATAACAAGCTCAAACATCGAATAAAGAAGCCCAGTCAGAAATTAAACATACACTTATTTCGAATTTATGATGCATGCGCATATTATTTTTGCTACATCTCTTGAAAGCTTTCTTATTTTTCTTAAATGCTCCGAAGAAATGGAGTGAAACAAATTACAGAAAGCATAATAAAAAAAACTAGTTTCTATTGTGACTTAAAATAAAACTCATTTCTTACTTTTTTTTCTAAATAAACTTAATCCCAGATCTCTAGTAAGAACAAATAAAGCGTCTCGCTGAGCCACTTGTTCTTGAGATGTTGAAAAAAAGGTACAGAAACAAAAGAAATTCATCGAATGCAATGTTTTTATTCAATTTGCATTGGCCGCCATGAATACCAGCAGTCTTGTTTTAAATTGAAGGCAAAATAATACAAAAAAAGTGAAGTGAAGTACTTGAAAATTCCTAAGATCCAGAAAACAAGTTCCCTGGGATAAAACAAATGCAAATTGCTTCTTTTTCGTTAATCCCAAGGTGGAAAAACAATCAGACTCCAGTTAGAGAGATAAAAAGCCTTAGATAGTAGATTAAATGCTTTTAAAGAACTATTGACGGATATCTCGTCCATAAACATGTGTGGAAATTCCTGTTTTTGAAAACAAAATCTACCGATTACTCTTTTCCTGTTTCTTCAAAGACTTCAAATCACATTTAAAATTGAACAAATTTCTATTTTTTGTGAAAGGAAAAATGAAATTATTACTTTTTCGAAAACTTTTCAGTTACGATTCGCTTATTTTTATAAATAAAATATACATTAGTTTAATGAAAATAGATTAAATATAGAAAGGGAAAATCATGCAAATTACGTTTAAGCATCTTATGCTTAAGCTTTTTTAAAAGGGTTATAACACTTTTTTTTATGTTCATGTTTACTTTATACGATTATGTTTGAGAGCCAACAGGTTCAAGCTAATTTCAAGCGGTAAACGAGTCCAGAATAATATTTAATAAGTTTTAAAATATAGGTTTAAGGTAGGGTTTGCTATCCCGTGTTATATTTTTTATCTCGGGATTTCGGGATAACATTCTATCTAAAAACCGGGATCTCAGGATTGGGATTGGACAATTTATTGAAATACTTACACATTTAGCATAGTTTAAATTGCATAACAAAACTGAAAGCATAAAAATTGGTTTAATATTAAATTTATTAAAACAAATCAGAACAAAACTTAATCCATCATTAAAAAAACAAATAAAAATAGTACATAAATGAAATTTAAAAAAAACCATTTCTTAATTTCCTGTAAATAAACTTTTAAAAAACATAGCTCTTCCAGCATTGTCCGGCCGAACAAAACGCTCGTTCGGATTCTATACTAGTATCGTGCTATCGTCATTAAATAGGAGTATGTTCTTTTCATCATCATCAGGTAGTCATCACTTTTCTCGCCATTTTCAAAAAAAGAGACATTTCTTTTTGAATTTTTGATGATAGTGTCTCAAATCTAATAGACTGCATTGATGTGTATACCTCTTCGATAACTTTATCTAGTTTTTTTTAAACACTTAATGGTTTTTGTGTATAAATTGATCCAGTTATTGAATCAGATTTTGAATCCATTTTAATTGTTACCTTATTTGAAATAGAAGATCGATTTGCATGATCCGTTAGTAATGCAATATGATTTGAAGTGTCTCAAGTCTTTCAGGCATCAATTAAGAGCATTTCATTGAAGAAGGAACTGTGACAAAATTTCTTCTTGAGACGTTGCTTATAACATTATATAAGTATTGCTGTAAGCCACTCAATTCTGTGCGACCTTCTCCAATACGAGAAAAGAGAGTTGCATATATATATATTTTACTTATAGCACTATAATAGCACAGACAAATTCTACGTAATATTTCGTAACCAAAATAGGAATTTTCTAAGAGTTAAATTCTTAGAAGATTTTGATGAAAAATAAATTTAAAATATATATACTTCAGACAAAATTAAACCTCAGAATTTCGGGATTGGAATAAACACTGGGATACCGGGATTTATGTGTCTTGGGGCTGCAAACCTTAGTTTAAAGGCAACTGTTACATTCAAGAAGGTTTCGAATATTTTCCTATGTCTTGGTGTATTTAATAAGTATTTCGTTCATGAGATTTAAAGTTTGTTTTTCTTATTCTTTTGTTGTGGTTATGGGACTTTGGACAATATTTTTGGGTGTTTAGGTATTTTACCGGCGACAACATTCGTCAAACCAAAAGACATTGCCACAAGCCGCTATATTCAGCCAAAAGTGAAAAACCGTTCCCTCTCATTTGGAGCATAATAACGGTGACAATAGTTGACAACACTTAACAAATTGGGAGCCTCTTTTGATTTAACAAAAATGATCGACCGTATAATGCATATGCACCGATTTCTACCACACTTTTGTCTGAGATATATGAAACTTTTTTCCCGTGTATCGAATATTTAAAAAATGCTCACAATGTTAATGCAGCATTTTATACAGTTGTGGAATTTTGTAATTATAAGAATTTCTAAATTTTTTTTATCGTTTTTCAAAATACAAATATTTTTAAAAAGGTACAGTGAGTGAGTGAATATTAAAGTCCCACTGTTCACTTACTCGACAGCTCTGATAGCGAGAGGGGAAAGGGAATTTCCATGACAATATGTTATGCATTTAAAAAATTTCGTGCAACGAAGGGGGGAAATAAACCTGTCTGACAAAGAAAAGAAGCGAAAAAATTTCGAAACAGGGAATTTTGTTATACACTCGTTAAAATTCTGAGCAACGCCGGGCTAAGTGGTGGAGGGGGTGGTGGTGGATGTCATTTTGAAAAAGAGTATTAGAAGTGCTGATTTTGTGAAGGAAAGGGAAAATTTATAAACGTAGAGGTAGCCCATGCAACGCCGGGCCATGCAGTTAGTAAGAAATCAATTCTGTTAAAACGAATAAATTGAAATTGCTTCTTTATTTATATAATAATCTATTGAGAGTTTTGAACGTGTTTTAATTCTTATAATATATGAGCATCATTTTATGTCTAGCATTATTTTCGCGGTTAATGCTTGACGTAGTCACCAGAAAGAGACACACATTTAAATATTGCATGCTCTTATTTAATAGTTCAGGTTTTATACTAACAGTTGATAGCGAGTATTTAGATCAGAGTTTACTGAGCAGTGGTGTGTTAGTTTGTGGGGAAAAATGCAGTTGACCCATACCTTTATTTTTAGAGATAATTAAGGAAGTTTTGGATTTCTTGAAAAAAATAAATAAACGGATAAAGCAAAATAAAACATTATATTGACAAAGGAAATGAGTTCACAATTTTTTTCTGTCTGTTTGCACCTTACGAATAATTAAAAAGGATGTACACTATTTAAAAAAATTTCTAAATAGTCTTATAGTTGTTATCATATATGACTCGTAAAAAGACGTTTTCATAATATACACATGGATTTATTATTTTTATTTCTTAACTTACGAAACAAAGTGTCCCCTTTGGTCCCTTAGAGGTAATTCAAAATTCTTCTGATAACAACTTTCTGATATATTGCTTGTCTTTTTTTTTGTAAAAATGGCGAAAAAATACTTTGATAAAAATAACAACTGATAGGAATATTAGCAAATATATATATTTAATAAAAACAAAAATAATTGAAAACCTTTTCCTAGACATAAATTTTCAATTTCATCCCATTTAGGTATGGAAATTATTCAAAACATTTAAATATTATTGGGGCAGATTTCTTACTGTTCTCGGTTATTACCGTTGCACACCGACATCTAATCCAACAAGATTATTTTTTTGTTCCTGGTAGTGTAGTACATATATTAAAATATGTAGAATACACAGGTCTAAATGTAATAAGTTTGAATTCAACCACATGGCAGTTAGGAAAATTGTATTAGAAACCCAGGCCTATTGAATTATAGAAGCATCAAATAACAGTTTGCAGGAGTCATAAACTTTCCAGCGAAAATTCTCCCAACGTTAATAAAAATGGGTTATGAAATCCTGTATTGTGGAATCAATTTTGTAAGATATTTATTCAAAAATGTTTAATTTTCAATTGCAGGTGAGAATTAATATATATATATATATATTTAAAGGTGGATAAAGAATTGTATTGCTAGTATGTTCGTGTATAGCAAAATCAGACACACAATATGTTCACTGTGATCTACATTCATACGTCTCGTGATTTTTGATATTTTACAGTAACCCTCATATTGAACTGTATTGCTACAATATTAATTTTTCTTTTTGTTTAAGAAGCGAATCTCGAGATATGCATACAAGGACCTTTTCCATATTTGGTTGTATCATCAATGTATACTTTATATATAAAAAAGCGCCTCTCATAATTGAATTTTACAAATATGTAAATATAGCCAGACATATACTTTAGAAATGATAAAGGGGTATTTTATTTTCATTTTTACACTATAAAATGAAATAAGACTGCAATATCTAGATATTTTCAAAAGTAGGTGGTTAAAAATATTTAAAAACAAAGTACTTGAAAGGAACACAGATAAGATAACAAATATATTTAAAAATTGATGATTTATACCTTTTTTCTTTATAGATGCGTTAAAAATTCAATGCTTCATTTCTAATCATAGTCATATTCTTAATTACATTTGTGAATTCATATATATGTAAAAGGAGAAATATACGTCTTTAATTCAATATTTTCGTGAAATAACATGACTTGTGACATAAACTTTAGAAATAATATAAATAATTTTAAATTGCGTTATAATTAAAACTTATTATAGTTTTATTTTACTCTGTGATATCGTATAAGCTTTTGCTATTATTATACGAGTATTTCATCAGTAAATAATGACTTATATTACGACAAATTAATTTAGTGAGGAATTATGATTTTTTAATTGGGAATTAAGGTTTAATTTAGATTACTTGAAAAAAAAGAATTTGGTTTAGAATTAATTTACGTTGTTTTTTAATTTATGAATGTAATTAATTTTAATCACTCAGCTAGCGTTACCACAACCCATAAGGGAGCTCAAAGATACAATATTAAATGTAATATAAGACATATACTTCATAGAGAGAAAAAATAACAATGTTCCAAAATTATTTAGAGCTGAATAGAAATAAATCTATTGAAGAAAGTCGAATCGTTGATTAAAATTATATCAGTTTAATATTTTTAATTCCTTTTTAATACCACATACAGTTAAAAGATACATCTACAATTAATTTATAATTAAATTCTAAACCAGGAAAAATAATGATTGGGAACCGTAATTAAACATTTTCTCTCTTTCGATTCTTTCAGGTAAACAATATATTTAAAATTATAAAACACATCAAAAGATGGAACGCATTATTGAAAAGGTCACAGTTAAGGTATTCCAATGGGAGTATTTTGCCTCCCATCAATTACATAATTTCACTTGAATTCACCTCCTTGAAAACACAAAATTTTAATGAGTTATCTTAGACAAAATCTTTCTTGTTTTAATTGCACATCAAAAGATATCGGATGAACCATATCAAAGTAAACAATTACACTGCTTTAATTATACTTAATATAAACAAAGTTTAAGGTTTCGTCTTAACCTATTAAAAATCAGTCCCTGACTTTCAGGGCCCACTAATAACGTTAATTAGAAAAGCATCATACATCGGAGATTGAGAGAGAAATCTTTTTTAAATCCTTTTGTTCGTCAATGTTTTGATATAATTTGAAATAAACTCTTTGGAAAATATCATTACCTGACTGTTTTAAATTGCATTTTTCTTTTATGAAAGACAAAACAAGATAGAATACTGTTTTAAGTTTCGAATTTAATCGGATTTGTTTCATCAATTTTCTCCCGAAAGCTCTGTGATGAGGAAGAATTTATGTTTAGAGTGAGACGAGTTCTTTAGGACAAAAAGTCGAGTTTCTTTATTTTAAATAGAGTGCAAACAGGATTTTTATTGGAAATTTTTCCAACAAATTCGGCTTCTATTTAATAAGTTTGAGATCCAAATGTGTGTGTGTGAAGCATGTCTCATAAAACTCAATTTGAATAACATATGATATTTTTTTTAAACTTTTCAATTGATACTTAATTTTTAACTCACAGATTTGCCGTGCTAATTTAAATGCAGAGTACTATGTTACAATATTTTTTGTGACTATGATGTTAGTATTATTTGTCGTAGAGGCAAATATATTTTGCTAAAAAGTTTTACATATTTAACTTATTTTAATTATATCTATAAGTTCAGTAAGTTTATGACATTAGCCAGCTATCCTTTTAGACGTGGGAGTGAATAATGGACTCATAATGTTTTAACCATATTAGCAAAACAATTTAAAAATTTAATTCTTTTTTTGTACATATGTTTACTTTTATTTCAATATTTATAACTGATCCACTTTTATATTAAAGATAATTAAGGTATTAAAGATTTCGGTTATCCGCACACATTAAAGCGTTTAAAAATTGATATAGGAATGCATAAATATGCATTTTCTTTAAGCGGATTTTGTAAAGCATTTTTCGTATTTAAACACATATGTTTGAGTAAAGGTAGATAAATACTATTACCATTCAGGGTACCTTTTCGAAAAACTTGGAATCATGTTTTCTAGAGTCTTAGTACTTTAGAACTAGTATGAGTTAATTGTTTGAACTTTTTATTTAAAGTAAATTTCGGATTCGAATATTATTTATAGATTTTCATAACTACATAGAATTTCTTAATTATTTTTATTACACGTTTTTAATTTTACATTTCCTAAAGAGATAATTCGCGAAAATATTCCTATGGAAATATAAACTCAAACTCAGTGGCACCACAGCCCATGAGGACCATAGCCTACTGTGTCCATTCCAGTATGCGTAACCATTGGGCGCTGAGATGCATGAGCAGATATCCCGATCAGGTGGTCAGTCTGAAGCGAATTCCACAGTGCTTTAGTCCCCAAGCAAGCTTGACACTCGTTTATCGACCCACTGCTACATGGAAATATATGTTTGTTTAGTTTATTACTCCATCTGTTGCTTTGTAATTAAATGAGAAAGTATTGTGTAACCAACAATTTATTGAATGTAAAAAATCTTCAGCAGTACCATTCTTTCACTCTTTTTTAAAGGTAATAAACATTTTATTTATATTAATTTCATATTGTTAAAATTATCTTAGACATGCAATCATTGATAATTATATTCAATTACGTATGTAAGCTGACACTATATCAATGTTTAACGTAATGTTAATTTCCATCAACACTTTTATATTATTTTGCTTTTAATTGCTCACAATACAAACCGGAGAAAGCAAAGTAAAAAATGATGCATACAAAACCTGATTTCATCCATGTTTCATGTTTCCTAAGTTAGAAAAAAAGTGAAATAAAAGAAACATTTATGTAATAGATTGTTATTTATCTCGATACTTCATTAAATAATGTTTTAGTAAGGATTGCAAATATATTACAATAAAAATGATGAATCAATTTGTAAAACAATATATTAAATATGTTCCTTGATTAATAAGTGTTTCGAGAAATACCTAAATGGGAATAATTGTATTTATTGCATAATTCTTCAGTAAAGATCTTAAACATGTTGTAAATTGGATTTGTGCAATCCGTTTAACACCTAGAAGTTATTTTTTATACTGTCAAAGAATAAAAATAGTTAGAAAATTATTAACACGCACCATTTTTTTCTCGTTGTAATGTTTCCGTTCTCTTAATTTGATATATAATTAATAAAATGGGGAATACAATGTTTCTTTAATAATGTGTTATATTTTATGCATATGTGATGAAACTAAATATAATACAGGTATTTATGACCTATTTTATTTCTTGCGTGCTCCCAAAATTATCACTTTGATAACGATTAAATACATTAAGAAATGTAATATGTGTGTACATATTAATTCAGTTTTATAAGTCACAATAATTTTGTAATATCGCACAAATTTTTGTTTTTGCCGTAAGAGTAGCTCTGTTGAATTACATAATTTTTCTAATGATTAAATTATTATAATTTTAATTTAAATAATAAACAATATAAATGAATTAACTGAACCATTTCTATACAAATAGTTTTCTAATAAATAAAAAAGTTTAATTATTTTGTTGATATTTGAAGTTATTAATACCTGAAATAAAGGATGAAAAGTAAACAGCATATGCATTTTTTTTTCAAAACTCTCCAAGAAATATTTGATGCAATGAACTATACTTAACTTAACTCATTGGGGCGCAACAGCTCATGAGGGCCTCGACCTACTAACCCAACTCAGTATACACAACCTTGGGACCTGAGGTGCATGAGTTGATGTTCTGATAAGGTTGTTAATCTGACGCGGAACTCCCATTGTTAAGTTCGCAAGCAAGCTTGGTACTCATTTATCGTTCCACTGAAGGGATGGCTGGCTTAGTCAACCTTGTCCAGCCCTGGATTTCGTCAAATCTGTCGAGAGCTGAAACGTCCTCCCGTTGGTGTGGTGTGGTAGTTAGGAGAGGGGGTGCCAGCTCAGGTGTCGTCCACGTCACTTGACCATGGTTCAAAATTACGTGGTCCGTCGCCAAAAGCCCTCGTGTAGCTGAACAGTGCGACGTTAATATTCAATCAATCAATCAATCAACCAGCCCTGGATTTGAACCTCGAAACTGAGGTGATGAACTGTAGTCATGGAATATTATTTATTGATTTTATTACAAGGATAACTTTTGCATTAAGTATCTTGTACAAACTTTTCTTTCTAATTCAATCAAAAGCAAATTGAATTTTTTTCGTCTTACACAATTTCTAATAGTACTTCTTAAAATCGCTAAACTTTAATTCTGCATGGTTCGTAATATTCCTAAATATTGAATAAATAAAGTTATTTTCCAAATTCATTGCTGTGAGTAATGATTGTATTGTCTCTGTTACTGATCTTTTGCTTAACATTACATACAGAGTGTTTTTTTCCAGGTATAGAAGTTTAAGTTGGCATTACTTTCCAAGATGGCGACCGATTTAACAGCTGTCAAGTGATTTATTCTCAGTTTGGTTTGGCAATTCATCATGAATAGACTCACGCCTGAACAACGCTTTCAAATTGTGCAATTTTATTTCGAAAATAATGGTCGCGCGCGCGATTTTCATAAGCGAATTTTGTTTAGCGATGAAGCGCACTTCTGGTTGAATGGCTACGTCAACAAACAAAACTGCCGCATCTGGAGTGAAGCTAATCCACAAGTGTATGTCGAAACACCGTTACATCTAGAAAAACTGACTGTTTGGTGCGCTTTATGGGCTGGTGGAATCCTTCTTCAAAAACGATGAAGGCCACAACATTACAGTCAATGGTGATCGGTATAGAGCCATGATTACTAACTTTTCATTCTTGAATTGAACAATCATGATGTCCAGGAGCTGTGGTTCCAACAAGACGGCGCAACATATCACACAGCTCGTGCCACAATCGATTTATTGAAAGACACGTTTGGGTGACCGCCTAATTTCACGTTTTGGACCTGTGAATTGGCCTCATCTGGATTTAACACCGCTAGACTATTTTCTGTGGGGCGAAAGTCATTGGTCTATGCCCACAAACGCTTGACCATTTGGAAGACAGCATTCGCCGTGTTATTGCCGATATACGACCACAAATGTTGGAAAAAAGTCATCGAAAATTGGACGTCCAGATTGGACTACATCCGAGCCAGCCGTGGCAGTCCTATGCCAGAAATCATATTTAAAATGTAATGCCACAAGATTATCTTTCGAATAAAAAATTCATGTCAATCGAATAATACATCGTTGTTTTATTGCAATTTAAAGTTCTGTACCTCTCAAAAAACACCCTTTGTAAGCTTAGCTCTTTCATCATAAAAAATTCATCTCATCTTATCACATTTGTGCCGCTCCAAAGCCTAAAAACACTCAATATCCAAATTGCAGCCTCCAGAACTAAGTGCGTGTCAAAACATAAAAATCCCGTGAAACAATATAATAAAAAGTATCCACGAGACAAATTTTATTTAATTTTTAAACTTTATTGTTAATGTCATGAAATTATTTCTACGTATCGTTACATTTGTATCATCTATTATTGTTTCGCACAAAAATGTTTGACGAAATTCTAGCCTTTCGCCAATTTACAAATGCCTCCCTAACTCATCAATTACATCACTTATCTCTATATATATGTCACCTACTTCCCGTGGACATTTATGGCATCAGCATGTAACGCCTTTCAATGAACATTTTCACACAGATGAATTCACAATATATGTGCTTAGGTAATTTAACCTTAAAAAGTTCAATTGATTTGCTTGAATTTTGAATTTTTTTGCTTAAATAACTACAGATTAAGAATTAAATAATTATTTTCAATTAAACAAACTTTGTTGCACAATAGAATGTGAGAAATATAATAATAGTAAATCTGAACTTGAGAAAATTAAAAACACTAATAAAAGTTGAAACTGAAGCTAGAAGCAAGTTCTAGACGAAAGTAGGGGCCGTGGTAGCCGAGTGGTATAGGTATCGGATCGTGGCTGGCTTTGTCACGAGTTTGAGCCCAGTACCACTAAAGACCCGCCGTGTAGGGCAGAGATGTACGTTAAATATGTCGAGAGCTGAAACGTCCTCCCGTTAGTGGGGTGTGGTAGAGTTAGGAGAGGGGAGTGCCAGCTCAGGTGTCGTCCACGTCACTTGATCATGGTTTAAAATTACGTGGTCCGTCGCCAAAAGCCCTAGTGTAGCTTAACACAGTGCGACGTTAAAATATTCACTCACTCACTCACCCAAACGAAAGTAGATGCAAGTTGCAAACGAAAGTAGATGCAAGTTGCAAACGAGAGTAGATGCAAGTTGCAAACGAGAGTAGATGCAAGTTGCAAACGAGAGTAGATGCAAGTTGCAAACGAGAGTAGATGCAAGTTGCAAACGAGAGTAGATGCAAGTTGCAAACGAAAGTAGATGCAAGTTGCAAACGAGAGTAGATGCAAGTGGCAAACGAAAGTAGATGCAAGTTGCAAAAATTAAAGTAGATGCAAGTTGCAAACGAAAGTAGATGCAAGTTGCAAAAATTAAAGTAGATTAAGACGTCGTATTTCAATTTAAAGTCAAGTTAGCTACAAAAAGAAGAGCACATAAAACTCATGCCACAAACTCGCCCAATTTTTTCTTTCTAGAACTTTTGCAAATAACTTTGTCTATTGAAATCTAAAAATACAACTCACTTCCTTTATTAACCAATACACATAGACTTCAGGCAATGTAGAAAGGCTCAGTAAATGTGGAAAAATCAATGGAAAAGACAAAATCAGTAGAAATCTCGCATACGTGAAGCAAAAAAGTATAACCCAGACAGTTTTCTAAATTACCATTTTTAAAAAACTATTTGGATTAAAGTTTTGTCATGGACATATCAATCAGCGAAAGGGAGGAAAAAGTCTAGATTTTCTTAAAATAAGCAACGTGAAAACAAATTAGAAAATTAGCCTTACAGACACATGAATTTGATTCGGGCTCAAGATCTTAACATATTACAGAGTCTACAATTTCACAAACATGATATTTTTTTTCCAGACACAATAACCGGTTCGAAAACAAAACATGTGTCACTCCTTTTGAAGAGAAGATTGTGAAAGATCAATTAATCATCGTTCACTTTAACAAGCACGAACGGCCAAGAATAACAATAAGTCGCCCTGGCTCGTTCTCCCAAGATGAATTACGGCTTGAAAACACGCAGCAGGTTTTAAATAAAATCAGAGAGAAAGAATATGATGTTTATTTAAATGAGCCTGGCTCTAACTTCGAGTGGAAATTCTGCCTTTTTGAGAGAAAAAAAGTGATGAATGGTTCAGACACGAGTTTCTTCACTATAAAAGAATAATTATCTGAAAAAGGGGCAATTGCACAGATTTGGAGAGGTTGTGATCTTTAAAATGGGGAACTGGAAAAATGGAATGCATGTAAAGTCAACCGTTTAGTAGTTTTGAGTAATGATGGTGTTTGTGAGTTTGTTACAATGCATTGCTTCTCTAAATGGAAAACAGAATAAAGGATTGTGTGTAGTTATGTTTATGAAACTGGTATTATTCAATCATTTCGTTAATTAATTTTATTTCTGAACTTCTATTGTTACAATTATTAGACAATTAAAGTTCTTTGTGCTTCTTTGAAAAGAAATAAGAGTTATTTTGATTTATATTCCACGACTTGCACTCCATTTTGTTATAAGACGAGAAGTTAATTTTAATCGAGGGTTATTTGTGTACAGTAAATCGTGCACATTTTCGACATATCTTTTAAGGTATCCAACTACCCTAAAATCATAAATTTTTAAATTTTATTTTATAGACCATCTCATTAGCTTTATAAAAGTATCTAGTGTTTTATTTTCCATTCACTAGAACAAAAACTACAGGTTTTTTAGTAAAAGCAGATGCCATAAGTTTACATAAGATGTCCAGCATTAAAATGTGTTGTACTCCGAAATCTGTTTTTTTTTCGAAAAATTCAAATGGGGATAGAAATTTCTTAAAAAGTTTTTATAATAATTTGCTGAAATTTTTTGCGTATGTTCTGTATAACGGTAGAAGTGTTTCAACCTTCAGATTTTTTATCAACCATTGTTTTATTACAAAATTTACATTTCTTTACGTGAATGTAATACTTTTTTAAGCAATTTTATGTAATAACTAAGATAAAGGGCTCTAATTTTTGTAATATTTAAAATATCTCTTATCCTGAAATTCTTTTAAAAAAGGAATAGCAAAGTAATACATCAAAATTGAAAAATTGAGAATTTGTTCATTTACTATTTGTACAGAACGAGCTCCGTTTATGTTTTTTGTCAATTCTTACCCATTTTAGTAGTAATAATTTATTTTTCTCTTCTTAATTTTAGCCTTTTTTTTTCTTTAAAATGTACTAAATAATTCTAAAAACCACAAAAAATCTCTAAGGCTCCTTTTTTTTTAAAAAAAAAAAGCTGATGCAAGTAGTTGGATACCTTAAACGAGATAAACAACTACATTGTCCCCATCCAAACAAATATTAAGAGAACAAGCAAAAAGTTAAGAAACCATTGTTCACTAGCCATGCTCTGGTATGAAAAAAGAATACATGTGTAACCAAACGCAAAACAGACAAAAAGAAGTAAAAAACGATGTCTGGGAACTTTTGATTCATTGAAATGGTATAAAGAGCATGAATTGATGCTTCAAAGCAACAATTTGGTTACATTTAAAGGGCAAAAGACTTGTTGTTTGGCAATGGTACTGGATGTTTAATGCGGTGTGTGGTCCCTCCGAATTGCTAAGACTACCACGCACATGTTTTGCTTGGATACGATGAGGTTATCGAGGAAATTTGAACTCATGACGAAATCCTACCTTCCTGTTCTCCAAGTAACATGATTTCTTAGTCTTGCATCAACGCGTTGTCAGGAGATCATGCTATCCAACCCATACGCCATATTGTTTTAGCTTCAAGAAAATTCTTCACAAGACAAACTGTATGAAGTCTGGCATTATCCTGCATTTAATAAAAAAATAAATCACCAATGGCTGCAACCGAAGGCCCGACAGGGGGTCTCAGGATCTTGTCTGCATACGTTTTGCCGTCAAATTGCCATTCCGAATTATATGCAGGTCAGAACATTCTGTTATGCCGATTCCAGCCTACATTATCAAACCACCTCGTCTGAAATGTAATCTTTCCTGAACGAATATGGGGCTAATTCAAGTTCGCCTTTCTCGTTATACCAAAACATGCCTCTAAACTGAATTAGAACTCGTCTTAAAACATCACTTAACTCCAATCTCTTTGCTTCCAATCTCGATATTGGAAAGCCTACTTTCTTCAGGCTGCATGGTGTCTTGTGAACGGAATGCATACCATTTTCCTACGTGAAAAAAAGACCACCCACAAAAATCCTACTTCGGATTGTTAGCCAAAAGAATCTGTGCAGCATTTGATGTTCTGTCCCAAGGAATTGTTAACAGGATATCTTAGTCATTATTTGCTATCGTAATATGTGGACGACCTTGTCCTGGTCAACGTTGAACATGCTTTGTTTATTCGAATCGATTTCACATTCTTAAAATAACGCTTCTTGCCACTGCAACAGCTTCCGCTACAATAATGTGTTTGTATGGATTCCAGTCTTCTAAATATACCTCAAGCCATGGATTCCAGTAGATCATGTTGTTGTGATATTTTCCAGTCACCTTTTGTGAAAGCAAACAGCCAAAAGTTTGAATTTAAATATTGAGACAACGAAAAAAAAACAGTTTCTATGTTATTAATATTTCAGCACTTATATATATATATATATATATATATATATATATATATATATATATATATATATATTGATGTTTTATTTTGTCAGTTATCAGAAAAATATTTGTGTAAATCTGTTTAATCCATGTGCTCTAATAATTTTTTTGAGCAGTGTATTCATATAAAGCTTATAACATTCTAAAAACAACCTCTTTGATTTTAAGTACACAGTATCTGATTGGTAAATATTCTGAAAGATTCAAGTAAGAGTTTCTATGGAATGAGATTAAGGACTAAAAAAATTCATGAGCAATGGATTTGAAAATGTTTATATTTATTTTAATATACCTTTCTTGTAAGAGTATATTCCATACTATTCTAGTAAATATGTTTCTGAAAAATATAAATCATTTTTGAATAATACTTTAAAATGCTTCATATACAGGATATATAATAAAATAGAAATATAATTTTTACTACCGTTTGTTATTAGTTTGCAGCTGTGAAGAATTGGTATGAAATATATTCATTTTTGTATTAAAATGATACGTGATGAAATGAAAAGAAAAAATAGATTTACGTAAAAAAAAATACATAAATTATATTTTCTGTGTTTACTTTTTATTGTATCTTATTTTCTTTTTCTTTTTTGAGCCTAGCATCAGATAAATATTAACTTTTGATGTATTTCTTTGTGTATAATTAAAACCAAAATAATTATTATTTCATATATGTATATGTCTTTTTTTTATAAAAATTCTACATATATATATATGTTTAGTTACTTCAAAGAAATTTGTTTTTGCATTTCTAAGAAGTTGGATAACATAGCAATAACGTTATTTCCACTATTCACATTTTACAAACTTACAGTAGAATTTTTTTTCTTTAATTTTGGCAATCTTCAAGATTAATTAAAATTTTAAGCGAATTTATGCAAATAAGGAAAATTATCTTATACATATGCTTATTTCGATCTTATTTCAGCATCTCCACAGCATTTAAATTTCTTTCTTTTTCTATTGAAATCTTTCTAATTAAAACAAATACTTAAAAAGTGCCTTAATTAAGGGTTGATTTAGGGCAGAAGTAATGGAGATCAGATAATAAATCAGAGAAGGCTAATTACAGCACTAAAATTCTAATTTCGACGATTATCAATCAAAGTATTTCCGCTAATGGTAAATCAAAGTGAAGATTTTTTTGTTTTTCTTTTAAAATTTACATTTTGCGTGTTTTAATTTACTTGTGGTTCGCATTTACTAATTGGAATCACGGTAGCAGTGTAAGCATTTTAATGCATTTCTGGAATTTATGTCATAGATTATTTGTGAATTTCTAGCATACTTTGTCAGTTTTAATTGGTAATATTTAAGTGAAACAATGAGTTCGTGTCTAGGATTCTACTATATAGGGTGTTTCCAAATTCCTCAGACAAATCACCACACATCATGTGACGGATCTATACGCGTTCCTTCAATTAATTCTCTTGGGGAAATCTTTGGGTTATCAATTCGCGTTTTTCACAACCAGTCCTTCGGAAGAAGAGAATCGTGGTATTTAAATTAACTTACTATATATATAGTCGAAGTTTTGTAGCTTGAGGAGAGAGTAGGAAAGAAGATATACTCGAGTCAGGTGAGATTGCTACTGAAGGTATAATATTAGAATTATTGTGGTTTGAGACTTATTAGGAGGAAACTTTAAAGTGACAATTGTTCGCTGAAATAGAATTGGTTTTAGATTAAACCGGATGATAGGTAAGGATCAAGTATGAAAGTCTCCTAATCATTCGCGTTTTACCGTCACTGTTCCACTTTCGTGGTTAGCAATGAGACATTCTCTTACTATTATTAGTTGAATTTGTGTCTGTTCTTTGTGTGATAAATAAATAGATTAATTGGATCATGTCGAGCAGCGGCGCACACAGGAATTTTTCAAGGACGGGAGGGGGGTCGAAAGTTCAGCATTCTTGTATCATGCTCCTTTTGATTTTGTTGATTTTCGGGACCAAAACACAGTACAAAACTAATTATTGAATAAATAATTAGCATTAATTAATAAAATTAATCATTAATAACAAATACTTAATTAAATTTTACGTACTATATACTTAGAATAATAATCAATCGGAAAAATATCAAGGACTTTAGTGGGGGTCCGGACCCCCCAACCCCCTTGTGTGCGCCACTGATGTCGAGTGTTTCTTCCCTTTCCTTCCCACATCTAGGTACCCGAGAGAGAGGGGCGAGCTTCTCACAAGCATCAGGTCACTAACCCCATTTAGTCGGAATAATTCGTAAAATCTTTTATGAAGGGTCTGATGTCGAGTGGAGTCACATATCGATGTCAGAAATGCAGCAACCAATGATTTTAACAGAAATTGCTCAAAGTTGCTAGCGCGTAAATCATAGAACAGTCAACATCAAAGGAGGAAGGGATGTCGGACACGTTCAAACAAATCCGGTTTGCTGGCCATGTCAGCTGAAACGACGAGGATCCGTGACGCGAGATCCTCCACTGCAGCCACCGGCGTCTTGTACAAAAGCAATTTCAGTTAGCCCCAGAAGAAGTCTAAGGGATTGAGGTTTGGGGAACACCCGAGTACAATCGACCTCTAGGAATATGCAGCATGCAGGTGATTCCGTACCGCAATCGAAAAATGTACTGATGCATCCCCGTGCAATGTTCTGGTGCTCAGTGGCCAGAAATCCTTGCAGCAACTCCCGGGTGAAGTGGAGAATTTTTATACTTGCAGGTTTCTTCAACCTTACCACGGCACTCCAACTCCCCGCATTTGTTTGGTCACTCCCTTCGTCTAGATCATCGTCCTCCTGATGGTTACCATTACCGTGATTTTACCGAATAAACGTGGTTTTTAACCCTATATATGCTTTGGTGATCTGTCGTCCCCGTGCTGCCTACTATCACCCATCTGAGTTTATTCGGTGGAATTCGGCAACATCTTATATACATGGGGGTAATATTCGCTAAGCGGAACTAATCCTAAAAATTCCATTACAGCCTTGTATGAATTAGAACAGTGTGTGAGAATCTGCACGTAACCTTTCCACTAATATTCTTAGGCGTCTTTTTGGGGATTATAAATTCGCGTATATTTCCAATCAACTCCAAAAAGTGAACGAGATATGTAAAGTAGATAGGGTATTTAAGTAGAGAGTTGTAAGCCATAGCAAGTATGAAGGCTATTGAGCCAGCAGCAGGAGCCTCAAATTTAAAGGATTCCACTGGATTACGTTAGTGAATCCTTATTGCTGTTATTCTACGAAAGAACTAGAAAGATGATATACCAGGCGGTAAATATAATTTATTTACGCTTAAAATAAGCGTTAGTTTAGTAAAATTAGTTAAAGTTAATGAAAGCTAATAATTCGAGTACGTGTATTTCTCAGACCTCCTATTTCGGTAGACCTTACTTGATCTTGAGCGTAATTATTAATTAGTTGCATAATTCGTAATTTAATTTAATATAAAAGGTAAATCCCTTTATGTGACGTAACATAAAAGTATATGTTATTAGAGTTTTCTTTGAGACTTGAAATAATAAATAATAATTATTATTATACAAAATGGCTCTTAGAGACCCTTTGCCTCAAAATAATCTTTGTGTCCAGGGTGGAATCCAGGGGGGGTCCACACAAGTGTGACTCGATCAGAGTCATCTTTATCACGTGACTATTTGGAATGAGATTAGTTGCCTATAAGCCCACGCGTAAAAAGGAACGTCTTAAAGCATAGGCCAACTGGTCCCGTGCTTAGGGTCTCGGCCACATTGGAAACATTTCCTCATTCTCGATTTGGACCTAATAAGATTTAATTCGAATAAATTCAAGGGTCAAATGTTATTTCCAGTTGTATTCTACGAAAAATAGAAATTTTGAACTATATGTCAACTGGCTACATGTGATGATCGTCGTGTAAGCCTACCACCATACGCCATCATTACTCATTCAGTCAAAAGACGACAGTCACTATCAAACCGGTTTGTGCTGTTTTAAAACATGCACATTTATTTGTTTCGGGTTATTGTAAGAATATTCGACAAGGTATGCAATGTACTATCTACTTTAAGGGTCATAGGTGGGGCCTACATTTGTGTAGGACCCAGGGCATGCTTTTGCGTAGGGGCCTAGGGCCTCAAGAGGTCTTAAGACGTGCCTGCACCTATATGTATAGGTTGAATTAAAAGTCTTGCCCTGCTTATAAAAGTTCATTACAAAATAATTGTTTAATATAACAGAGTAACTCGTATAACTGGTTAGGTCCACTTCAGTAATTTTTAGAGCAATACATGACGTAAATATTTCCTTAAGATAGGTTCAGAACAAAATTTGTAAGGAAAACATTTTTTTGGCTTAAATGGTGTCAGTTCAAGGGAAAACCCCTTGTGTGCTTTTGTTTCACGAAACGTCTCCACCCATTAATTTTCTTTGTAAACTCCGACAATGTTATGGACGCAACCTTTCTGATACAAAATCCATAAAGCGATGGTATGAAATATTTAAAGAAACAGACAGCTCAACAGGAGACATGTTAAAGAACACTTAGAGAGAACTGAAATAGCGTCTATATAGACATTCTCCTAGCTACCAAGAGAGCATATGTTGCCATTTACTAAGGTAAATTGTTTTATAAATAATTAAAAACAGTACTTTACAATATATGCAAACAAAGATATTTATATCTATAATAGTTTAAGCACATTAGATAATAATAGTCAGAGCAAGACTTTTGGTTCTCCTTGTATGTAAAAATATATACCCTTCCTTAATTCAGCAGCTGTGATAGGCAACAGGGAAGAAATCTCCGTAGTTTCCGGACTAACGACCTGTTACTTTTTTTTTAATTTTCTTTAACAAAAATTGAATATGGGAATATCAATTTTTAATTCAAACTTCACCAGAAGCCTTTTTAGATATCTACTTTGGTCTTACACAATTTTTGCGCTCATGTTATTGTTTACAATGCTATTTAACATGCATCAAGTTTCTTTAATTTATTATATTTTATGTCATTTTTTAGAGTACATTCATACAAGCATCAATACAATAACAAGTATTTAGTCAGAAGTTTATGAAATAAAACAACATAATTTATAAAATATTTATTTTTTTAACATCCAGAAATAAAATCTTCTATATTTTTTAACATAATTTAACGTAATCTTGATCTTTAAGATGTGTGTGTGTGAGCATCTTTTCTTCCCTGATGTGTGTACAAAAATAAACGAGTTTTCCTTATGTTAAAGATCGTAGCAAGGACACAACATCCGGTCAAGATTCGTTTTCTCCATTTCTTGCACGTCTTTATAAAACCTTGATTTATTTATCTAATTATTTAAAAATGTAACTTTTTTAATGTATGATAAGTGTGAAATAAATAAAAACGCAATCGTACTGATAAAATATTAAAATTATAAATCAACTGGTATTTTAAAAGTCTATTAGTGTTGTGCGCCTCATGTTAAAGTATATTTATGCTGTTTAGTATTGTGAAGCATGCAGCCACCCCAAATGAATGGTGTCTTTTCTCATAGTCAAGACATGCACGTTCTTTTTCAAATGGACCAGTTCAATTTTATCTGTCTTCACCTCAAATATACTTTTAATCAAGCAGTGTCCTTCTGCAAGCCAGTCGTCAAAGCATAATCGCACATTCCAGATGAAATACTATTTCAATCTTTGTTACATCCTATGCACGTGACCGACCATTCTGGCGACTACCCTCCGTTTTACTAATCAGGCTGGCATCAAAATCACGTACATAGGCCCTCACATAATAGAACAACCTCCTCTGCTCACAAATGATGCATTTCGTTGCGGCGATTTCTTCCTTTGTTCTTTTATTTCCGTTCTTTTTGCTTATACGCTGGACTCTCCACCTCCTCCCACACTCTCAAAATTGTTTTCCAGTTCTTTCTTTCCACCCACCCCTATTCCACTTTGTACTATCGCCTAGACTACCCCCTGCTCTTCCTGTTCGATCATAACTTTGTAGATTTCTTACACCGGTTGCAGCCGTGTCCCCTCTTCTAAAACTACTCCTGTGTGATTTCGGTCTCTCGACTGGAACTTCTGCGCTTGCGCGGATTCAGAAAGTGGGGAACAGAACAAACAATATTTCGATAGAAAAAAAAGAAAAAGAATGCGAAGAAATATAGAAAAATTTAGGAAAAGAAAAGAACAAAGAAAAGAAATACGTTGAAAGCGTCTCGTAGAAAATTTGATCTTTCTTAGGTCTACTGGATCTGTTTTAAGTTTTTCTCTCAGATTTTCTAAAGGTTTAGATTTTTAGTTTTGGCTGTTTTCCACCAAAAATAAAAGGACACGTTACGTTTCTTCTCACAGTTTTATATATTTAAGAATAAATGAAAAAAAAAGAAATACAGATAAAAAGTAAAAGTAGATAATTAATAATATATTTTTAAGTGGTAATTTATAAATTAACGTAAATAGATAACAACGGAGGAACTTTTCTGGACTTATTTTCTCCACAATCTATTTAAGATGCTAATCCAAGGATTTTTATATCAAATTGGGGTTGATATATCCGGAAATAAACCAATAATAATTATTTCTACGAACATTTTACTTACCTTTTCATCCCACAACACATAATAACTTAAGGTAATAATATTTAAGACATTTAGAGTCACTTAGATTAGAAAACATATATAAAATTGTTTTAAGAATATTATCACAATAAAAAATTATTTAAGTAAAACATTTTGACAAAAAATGAACATAGAATGGCCCATTTTCAAAATATTCTCCTTTTATGAAAAATGCTTCTATTATAACAATATTTTGCCTGTATTTCCACCTCCTTCCTGGTGTCAGACCTATGTACAGAGGCTCAACTAGAATTTTTGATATATATTTCTTAGAAGTGGATTTACCCATGTTTTGCTGCAACAAAGGGGAGAAATTTAAAGAAAAAAAAGGCCAATAATTACTTCAATTGGTGATAACTCTGAAAATCATGTGAATTTTTCAAAAATCCTAGTTGAGACTCTCTGAGGAAGTCTTTACTTTATATAAGGAAAATATTATTATTATAGAAGCATTTTTTATAAAAAGAGAACGTTTTGAAAAAAAGGTTATTCTAAGTTAATGTTTTGCCAAAATATTGTACTTAAATAATTTTTTTTGTCATAATGTCCTCAGAAAAATTTTATGCATGTATTCTAATCTAAGTGACACTAAATATCATGAAAATTATCCATGTATGTTAGATTAGATTAGAATTAGAGTTAAGAATTTTGTTTTTAAACGATTAGACTTAAATATAGAATAGTACGCATCAAGAATTTTCATACAAAAGGAATTCAACAAAAGAAAGGACTCACCTCTTCCAGGTTTTCTATTTAATGTATATTCCAATTCTCACAGGATGGTACAAATCAGATATTATTCGATTTCGAATAAGAATTGATTACAACTTGTTATTTCGAATAAATGAATTACATTTGCTCAAGGCAGACAGTAAATATCGTATAGTAAGAATCTCAATATCTCAGAATTAAGAGTCCGAATCCGAATGGCGAATTTTTTTTCTCCTCCAGGAGTGCCTGCAGAAAGTTTCGGTTTCGATTCCTGGAGCCCTCTAGTGGTGGATTTCTGAATGAGTGAGTGAAGATTAACGTCGCACTGTTCAGCTACACGAGGGCTTTTAGCGACGGACCACGTGGATTTCTGAATCTCCAATCCATTTGCGCGCTTTTTTAAAATCACGGTTCCGAACGTAGTCAGATACCTTAAATACCCTCCTACCTCTTCAAGGCTCAATGTCCTGTTGATTTGGTGCAGTAGTTAGAACTGGGTTACAAGTACAGGTGTCATCCTCGCAACTTGACCGAAGTTCAAAAATTACGAGGTTGATCGACACCGCCCTCGTATTGTTTTATAGTGCAAGGCTAATATAACTCTCACTCCCTACGCCTCTTCAAAATACATATGCATTGCATATAACTGTTAATAAATACATGCACTTTTTTAATTTTGGTACATTTTGATAAAAATATATATTAAAAGCTCTCTTACTATATTCATCAATACATAAAGATTTTTCCTTAAATCTGATGACTTTATTTGTATTATCAGAAACTTCATAATACTTGGATATTTGACTTAGAACATATTAGAATGACTAATATTTGCATAACTATATTCTCTTTTAAAATTGTACTTGTTTCAATAAGCGTATGGTGCATCTAAAATTTTTAGACAAGCTATTCATGCAGACAAAAAAATCTTCAAAATGTGAATTATAAAGCATGATAAACCGAATAAAATATGTGGTAGAACTATAAATTGGAAATGAAACAAGTTAATGCCCTCAAATTCTTGATGTGGAAGGAATTTACATTTTTTCAGTAGTGGACTAGATAAATTAATGTTTTCTATTCAAGTTATCAATGTAAAAATTTAAATGTTATTTTGATCAAAATGAATTACGTAAGTTATAATTAATAGTTTTAGTAGCATTTTAGCAATTCATTCATTTCTATTGAACACTGTGAGGGGTATTTGTCTTGTGATGATCACGCGTGTATAATATTTCGAAAAAAAATGTTTCTACAGAGGACGTAGCTTACAAACTTTGTTTTAAAAAATATACTGAATTCTTTTTTATTCTTTCATAATGCATCTTTTGCAGTAGCGCAACGAATAACTTTTGGCCCCCTGCAAAGTCAGGTTTGGGCCCCCATGTTGAATTTTACAAAGGGTAGGCACTTGCATCAGTCAGGCTTTGGGCCCCCTTTAGAACCCTGGGCCCCCTATGTTGGGGTTGCGGAGGTGCCCGTTACGCCACTGATCTTTTGACTGATACAGTGAATATCAAAATAATAAAGGAAACCCCTTAGATTTATAAAGAATCATTTATTAGTATGGTGTAGGACCGCCTTTGTTATGTAATACCGTTTGGGTTCGCCTAGAAAGTGATTCATACAATGCTAAACAATGTTTATTGACCATTCTGTATGGAAATATTTTGAATGTTCTGGGAGAAATACCGGTGGAGGATACCGATTCTGTATTGAAAGCTCTAAAATGGACATTGATGGTTCAATTATTTTGAAGTCGGGTGACTGTGTGGGCCAAGGTAGATGTTTAACTTCATCATCATGTTCATCAAACCTTGATTGGATAAGTCCCGCAGCACGGACAGTTGCATTTTCATCCTGGAAAATTCCATCACAAGTAGAAAACAAAGTTTACATCATAAGATGGACCTGGTGAGCCAAAATTCCTCTATACTTCTTCCCAGTGATCCTTCCTTTCAGAGTTACCACTGGTTCCACAGAAAATCACGACACGATTGTCCACTTCATGACAGATCTAACTACATGCTTGACAGCTGGAAGGAGACAATCACGATTATACCTTTGTGCAGGTGTTCTCCAAGCATGCACCTGTCCTGTTGTAAGCAAAAGTGTGAAAGAAGATTCTTCAGACTATTCCTTTCTTCCACTTATCAATTGACGAGGTTTTGTTAGTGTAACACCACTATAGACGACTTTTGGTATTAACGTCTGTGACAAATCACTTGGAAATTGCTGCTCTGCCATAAATATTCTGTTTATGAAGGTGCCTTCCAACTGTAATCACTGACACTGGAAAATCCAGATGCTGATTGAGCTATGTGGTCACTTTAGTTGCAGTTGTTTGCTTTTTAAGCATTACAATGCACTTTTATACCTATTAGTCTCTTTCAATGAGCTACTGTTTCCATCCACTATTTTGCTTAAACAAGCTTGTCTTGCCAAGTTGTGTGTATACTGTCATGACTTGAAATGCCTAAAAGTTGGGGTATTTCGGTCATACTTGCTCCATCTAGATGGCTTCTACAATTTGGCCTCTAAAAATCTGTGAGGTCTGACAGTTTAAGCATTGAAAAAAAATCCAAGACTTGCAGAATTTGAATAAAACTACCACATATGCATTTCTATTTACGTATAAATTGGTAGCTATTATATTTTAATGCTTACGAATAATGTTTTAATGTTTATCTGAGTTTACGTTACAGGCAATGAAAACGCAAATGAGATCTGGCGAAAGAAGCTAGAAATCTCACTGACAATTTTGTCAACATTACTTTATTGGACGCAAATGCTGTCACAAATTTCAAATTGAGAGAAAAGTCAATTGCTGCAAAGCATCAAATCTGTCATATAAGTGGAGACCGTCTTATAACAAAAACTGTTGCTGGGCTAAGAACAGGTCATAACAGAGGAATGAAGTTTGATAGGGATGGTAGATCTTATAGGAATTGTGATAACTGTTTAGATACAGAGGTAACACCTGCTCATATTTTTTAATGTCCAGCTATTCTTGCTGCTCTACAGAAAATAGGGGTTCTCTTTTCGTCGACAAATCTCTCTGTGGACAATATTGAACAAACATTGGCCCATAGTACTATCTGATTTGGTCCCATCATGGATACGACATCATCATCATCAATGCTTGTGAACGGCATTAAAAAATGTCACTTCTATTCACAAGTGTTTCCATTATTTGGGATAACCACCTGAAATTAACTTCAAGAATTTAAATTATATTTCGAAATGAAAAAGTCATAAAAAATAGAATATAAAGGTTATTCATTATTATTGAAAAATGAAACTTTGTTTTAAATGCGTATTTTACCATTCACATACCATGTTACTTAAAACAGAACAAATGATAAGTTTTAAATTTGGCTTCATGCCAATGAATAGACAGATGACAAATTACAGCCCACACCCAAATTCAGATCTGAATTCATATCTTTTACTTGTCATTCCTTTAGATTTGAATCAATCGTGATTGAAGTTTGCTGATACTGATTTAACTGATATGCTTACACCCCCGTTCCCCTGAACACACCCGAAATTTCAAATGAGATATTCACTTCAATGAAATTGATAAGCAAATTAGCATGATGTTTGAATTATTCACACAAATATGTATGCTTAATTTTCGAGAAAGCTAGCATAATTTAGTTTATTCATATCGGAATACATAGAAAGGATCTAGTTACTAATATCTTGAATGAAATTGTACAGGCATATATTATATATTTCGTATGATTTATTCAACTTTGATTAGTATTTTTGTTTAGCTATAGTAATCTGGCTTCCAGACCACAAGGATAGGAGTAGCCAACGTAAATGACCTTGCGGGCCACTTCGTAAAAACATTATAATCTCGCGAGCCGCACATAAAAATATGCACCTTTTATATCAGATTTCGAAGCAAAAAAACATTTATTGGAGTGAAAATTTAAAACAGAATGAATTATTATTATTGTTTTCATTATTTTTCATGTATACAGACATGGATAATATAATGATGTTTGTATAATATAATAATGCGATGATCAAATAATGTTTAAAATTTTACAGTGTGTGTTGCTATTTTCTTGAAAACTACGGTGCTCCTTTTGAATTGATCTTTCGCTACTCATTGTTGAAATTTGATTGTGCCGTCGTTCGCAAGTGATTAAATGTACACTGCCCTTTATCTTAACCATCCTGAATATTTTTTTTTAAACTTTCAAAAACATCTCTCTCTCTGACTGCTTCTTGCTTTTTGGGCACTCCGAACAGAAAAAGAGGAGGAGAAATGAAAGTCACTCACAGAGAGAATCATGTAACATCCATAGTAAGGGATATGCATAATGGAATTCGGAATTTATTAAAAAAATAATTTTTTACAGTAAAATCAATTGTAACTGTTTGATAAAATATAAATCTATTTTAATCTTAAGTCATTTCTATTATCAAAAAGGATTTATTTTAAAACAAGAACAGGTAACAGGCAAAAACATTGTATGTATATATATATATATATATATATATATATATATATATATATATATATATATATAAATTTCCCCTCAAATAAATTTCAAAATAAAAAAAACTTTAAAAACCGGATATTTAAATTTTTTTAAAAAAGAGTCGGTAGGCCGCAACTTCTTTTAAGGTACTGTCGAGCCGCGTGTTGGATACCCCTGTTATAGGGAATAAAAAAGGCAATTTAACCCTCTGCTGGAACATCCGTCTCTCAGACGGAGATCATTTACTTTGATGTCTGTAGATAACGCTGTGGTGTGATTTTTGGGGAGGGCTGCCTTGACATCTTCAGTTGGACTCTACCCAGTGAGAGGATTACGTGTTGGGGGGGGTACTAGGCGATTTTTTACAACTCGCGTTATATGCGATTTATCTTATCTATCACCGTCTATTAGTATCTATATTCCTGTAGTTTTTTCGAGCTTGGTATTATTATTTTTAATTACTTTTACATGAATATGAATAATTTCTAATCAGTTTTTATAAAATTAATTGTCACAATTCTTGTGATAAAAATACATTAATATAGTGTGCCTTATGTAGACTTAAATATTAAAAATGTTATTTAATTTCAAGAGCAATAACATCTAAAACAGTTCTTAAGGTAATAAAATTCAAAAAGAATTGCGTACCCATCTGTCAGACGGATGATTCTAAGAGCGGCAAAAAAAAATTATGTTCGGTCAGAGGGTTAAATATTTTTATTTTGTGTGATTAAACATACATCGAAACACGCCAAATTATTCAGTCCAAGTCTGTACGTATCAATTAAATATGTAATATATTCAAAGAAAGAGAAATTTCCTTCCAAAATCAGTGAAGAAAAAATCCCATTTTGTTCAGGTAATAAACAATTTTTCACAATATCAAGAACTAACTAGATTTAATAGCGAAATTGTTTAAATAATATCAAACTTTATAATTTTTTTAAAGATAAATAATGGTATATGTGTGATATCCGATGTTCTGTGTATACATAATACAATTCCCTCAAACATTTTTATAAACTGAATATTTCAAAATCTAGTAGTTTTCTAATAATGGTTTCCGTATTATTTCCTTCTAGGTATAGTTAATTATTTCCGAACTGGCTACTTTTGTCGTTGGTAATGATTTCAGAGAATCTGAGATATTTGATGAGAACAGATCCTGTTTTCTAATCGTTTCACGTATCTTACACGTGGTTCCTCAAACCGCTAATAACAGAAAAAAAGTGATAAATAAAAATGATACCAGCTCTATGGTCTTTTTCATACGATTTTGAAATTATAGTTTAGACAAATGATAATAATGTAATTATTACTTATCATTTTTAAGGCATAAAAATATTTAGTTTATAAATGTCCACTTTTCTAGGAAACTGCTCATAGTCGGCATATTGGTAATTATGAACTACTGGAAATTTCCCAACTAGAATTTCTGAGAAAGGTTATGTAGTTTCAAAAGTCTATATTAAGGTTTCCGACTACGTTCGGAACTGCGATTTTGAAAAAGTGTACAAATGGATAATATTTATGATATTTAGTGTCACTTAGATTAGAAAATGTATATAAAATTGTTTTAAGCATAGTATTACAATTAAAAATTATTTAAGTACAATAATTTGACAAAAAATGAGCATAGAATGACCCAGTTTCAAAATTTTCTCCTGTTATGAAAAATGCTTCTATTATAATATATTGCCTGTATATAGCTCAGACTTCTGTACAGAGGCTCAATTAGAATTTTAAAATATATAACTTAGAAGTAGGTTTATCCATGTTTTACGACAACAGAGGGGTGCAATTTTTAGAAAAAAAGAGCCTTTAATTATTTCAATGGGTTGTAACTCTGAAAATAATGTGAATTTTTTAAAACTCATAGTTGAGCCTCTGTACAGAGGTCTGAGCTATATACGGGCAAAATATTGTTATAATAGAAGCAATTTTCACAAAAGGAGAACATTTTGAAAAAAAGGTTATTCTCTAAGTTAATTTTTTTGCCGAAATATTGTATTTAATTAATTTTTACGGTCACAATGTCCTTAAAATAATTATATACTTTTTTTTATCTAAGTGACACTAAATATCATGAAAAGTATCCATTTATGCCCTTTTTTAAAATCACTGTTCCGAACGTAGTGGGATACCTTAAACATTCAAACTCTCTCCATTTATTAGATCTTGTGTAGTTTTGGAATGTGACGCTAATGAAAACAAACAATTAATCAATTAAGTAATCGTTCCCTCGATGCATTAATGTGTAGTCTCCCTTTTTTGTTTAAAAACATTTCCTTAATAATCTAAATTTAATTAAAAATGAATTATATCATTAGAACAAATATGCTCCATTTAGTGTAAGAAAATATATATTCAACTTCATGCATGTAGAATCCTCAATAAGAATTTCTTTTTAATTTATTGAATACACGTATTCGGTCGTTCTACTAATTTAGATGAATTTATTTTTTTTTACGTCACTAATTCTTGTTTTGTTTTCTTTCTATTTATGGAAAAGTGAGTCAGAGATATAGAAATTTTAATTCAGCTGAACAACATTTCTTTAGAAATCCAATGATAACTTGCTTCTATTTTTAAACCAAACTTAAATTTATTTTCTATTGGGACCAATTCTTAGGCCAGAAAAAAATTATCTAACTACTTATATTTAATTTAAAGCATTAATTATAGGAAAAACATTCATGAATTTCTTACTTTGAATTTTGTTTAATACACTTCCATTAAAAGAAAAGGTGAAAAAAATCTTGTTTTCCTTTCTTTGGACAAACAAACTAATTTTTAAAGAAATATAAGTTAATTAACCTATTAAAGTTTTTTCTTCATAATCTGAGCATTTTTCGATAACTCGTTTATTTTTGAAAATTGTTTTTTATCTTTATAATTTATCTGATTTTTTTAAAAAAAATTATTATTATTAGAGTTACAAAACGTTTTTACATGAATGTGAAAATTATAAATACTTTCACATCTTTGACACTACCCATTACATGTTTTTTTAAATTAATTCAAATAAAATATTTTAAATTATATAAATTCACTGAATATATGGGATTCTGCATATTTATCTTCTACAATATTTTCTAATATCGATTCTTATTACAGATCTTAGGTTAATACATTTTTAACAAGTACTAAACTTTGCTTTTCACAACAATAAAATTTCAAATATTTATAAATGATCTGACTTACGGCTTTTGATTTATGTTGGGATTTCACAGATAGATTTTTCAGGTGATAGCAATTGTTATTCTTTTTTAAATACAGATAATTAACCTAAAACGTGTATCAATTTTACCATAGTATACGACATAAAAATACATTTAGAGTGATCGCAAAATCTTTTATTATTTGGAAACCCATCAGAACTGTCCTGATATCATGTTTTTATAATCCATAAAAAAAGCATTTTATTAATTATTACTTTTTTTAACATCGAAACTATCGATTGGGATTACATTTTTTTTCAACTTTTCAAAGTCTGTCGTTTCAAAATTTATCCCTTTCTTCCAAGGGCTTATCTGAGACATATTTGTCTTTGATGACTTTAAAAAGAAGAATGTATATATCGCGTTGATGCGCTTTTGAAACTTTTACAACAAGCTCTTTTATGGCACAACACAAAACTATAAAAATTTATCGAGTGAACGCGGAGGACCAAATAGGGCATCAAGTCTTTGTTTCGTATCAATGCATAAAAAGCAAAATGCATCATAAAATCCAACATGAACGTTCGCGAAAGAAGGCATAAAATATCATTGTGATGACTCGAACGTACACTTCTCTGTAAATACAAATCGCATTTTTCGATGCTAGTAAAAGGTAATAATGAATATGTTTCGCCAAACAGCACCAGATAGGATGGCCGTAAAAATTGATAAGTATCGGTAGAAATGCACTTTTAAAAATCGCGTGCACATTCCGGTTTATTTTATAACACAAACTCTACATTAATTTAAGCCATAAATGTTTATAATTCAGAACCTATGTATTTCATCTTAATTTTTGGTGATATTGAATTGCTGGATGGTTTCTGCACAAAATGCATTCAAAAAGAGAGAAGATATATAATATGAAATTAAAGGAAATCAATTCAGTATGGTATATGTGCGTAACATATATTTCTTTATTTAAAGGATTATGAATGAACCATACCCTTGACCACATGCACCGATAACAGATAGGCTGGGGAATCATAATTATAGGAAAACATACTATAGTTAAATTATAATTGGGTGAAGGAAAAAAGTCTTCTCGCACAAAACTATTAAAATATCCTCAATACGAACCCCCAAATGTTAATAGTTAATTCCAGACATGAATTTGTGTGGTTAAATGCTAAAATTAGCTCCATTGCCTTTCTCATAGTGGTATCACATATTACATGGTAAAGCGAGTTTTTTTATTATCTATAATTAGATCCGATGTATTGGTTTTCAATAAAGATAATGTGAATATATATATATATATATATATATATATATATATATATATATATATATATATATATATATATATATATATATATATATATATATATATATATATATATATATATATATATACTCTGTCATCTTCTGCAGGTGTTCTAGTACCATATTTTATTTTATTTTTGTTCTTGATATGGAGAGTGGCTTTGGCAGCCTAGGGGTTATGGTCAAGAATTTGTGGCTAAAGAGCCTAGGACTCCAGTACTGGTATCACTGAAGGTCCGCCTTGTAGAAGGGGCCGATTAACGTTAAATTTGTCGAGGTTTGATGTAACGTGGTAGTTGCGAGGGGTGCCAACTTTAGTGTCATCCTTGGCACTCAATTTAGGCTCAAAATACCAGGTCCGTCGCCAATAGCCTTCTTGTGACATTGGGTGACCTTCATATAATAGTGAGACATTATTATAACTCTCTCTCTCTCTCTCTCATTCTTGATTTTGGAGAATTCTAAATCGGTGATCTCCGAACTTAGTTGATTGGGTACCCCTGAAGTGATAATAACAATTAATCACACTCCATATAAATTCCTATACATGACGGGGTCAAAAATCAAATTATTTATTTTAAACTGCATGCACATATTTAAATTAAATTACGAATTTGCGTTTTTAATTTAAATTTTATGTGAGCAATGTGTAGTAGTTGCTTGGATATGTTCAGATGTATCTTCCTCCCAAAGACTTCATTTACCGCGCCTTCGTGAGCATGTGCTTGAAAGACGGTGTTTTAATGATATAGAACTCCCCAGATGCTACAGTTGACTCTCGCTAATGCAAAACTTAGTAATAGAAAAATCGAGATATTTCGAACTAAAACAATACGTTTTGGTACACTCGATATTTCGAAGTAAAATCTGTGGCTGGACAGACTACAACACGCGAAAATTTTAAGTTATCTTATAAAACTCTCCACACACACACACACAATTCGAACGCTCACTATCATGTATCCTGTAAAAAATATCCCCGTTGATGTTGTAGGTTCTTTGTTTTAACTGATATTCCATTAGTTACCAAGGACACAAATAAAATTAGTTTATCGTTAGTTGCTAATTATTTATTGTTTCATATACAGCCACACACACAAAACAAGCTCAACATAAAAAAACTAACGACGATACATTAAATTTAGTTAAGACCATTTTGTTTCAATATTCGCGAGAATAGCCGCCATTCGCCTCTCGTCTCCATGTTGCACTGGTCTCTTCTCTCGATTTCAATGGCAGCGCCATCGCCATTTTAACGCTAGGCGAATCTTACACTGTAGCAAAGAGGTTCGAGCTTACATGTTTTGTGTTGTATTGTCCCTGCGTGTCTCTCCTAAACGCTTTTGATGAACATCTGTCTGCTACCCCTTATTTGTGTTTCTCAGGTGAAAATACACTTTTATTGCTTTCTTTCTTTAAGTGGATTATAGACCGTCCGCATATCTTTCGTTTAACACGTGATCTTGCTACACATGTTCATAAGGGTTCATGCGAAGAAGAGATGCGTAAGATTGTTTATTTTACGTCAGACTGACATGATTCTTTTTGGCTTATATATGTGATTTTTTCCATGTGACACTAAATGGGAAATGGACCGGACTGGACCCAGGAGCATTAACAATTTGTCTCAAAAATGAGTTTGTCAGCGTGTGTAATTTCTTAAGATGATTATATCACATATATGACTTCATTGCGTTTTATAAATCCTTATACCGCGTCTAGTCCTATATTCTCTTATTTTTTTGGTCCGTTCCCCCTTTTTTTTTTTCATTTTATGGCAATGTGCAAGTAGGTTCATTTAAATTTTTCAAAATTTGTTAGTTCCCTTTTATTTTTATGGAATCTGGATTTTATTTTAATCTCAAGATCTCCTTGTTCCGGGTCGTTTATTTCCGGATCGACCCAATCTGTTTCCACGCCCACTTTCTGCGTTGATCGGTCTCGACCTATCATATTGCAGCTTGCTGGGCAATTCTTTCATCAGTGAGCGGACTTCGTCCGCTACTGTTTTTCCAGCAGGATTTGTCCTGCCCATCTTTTGTTTCTATTTTCTTTACTCTTATGTCACTTTCATTTAATTCAGCTCTATTTTTTATTAATTCTGATGAGAGGTACGTCCCGTTTCCGGGACAGGAACTCCGTAAATTCCATGCCACTTGCCACTTGCTACCGGACTGGACCCTGCCTTGAAGAACCAATGGTGTTAGGGAAAGTGTCTGAGTATACTGGATGTGAAACGATTTTATTTCCAATGAGGAATGGAAGAGATTTGGAGGGGGCATAACAGATTCTTGTTCGAGAGGTTAAGAAATAGGATGAAAAGAGAAGAGCGATAGAGGAAAGCAAAAAAAAAAGGATAGAGGAAAGAAAAAAACTTCTCGAAATGTGTAGCGGATTGATTAAGCGAGAAGAGCCAACACAACGTCGAATCTATTAAGTATACTCCGTAGCTAAGAGTGAAACTGTGTTATTTTCTTTTAATAATTATTCTATTAATAATTGTTTTTCAAGACTTTAAACTTGTGTATAATATTTATACTGTATCATATGTAATTTTTAAAAATACTTTAAAATAATTCTATGCATATGCATAATTGTTGTTTTATTATATAGTATCAAATTTTAATGTGGTGGGAAAAAATTCTCTTCGTATATTTTGGGAGTTTTTTCCTACCCTCTTGTAAATTCGAACTCCTGATAATTCCCTTCAACTTCGAATTATCGAGAGTCAATTGTAGTGAAGCCAGACAAATGACCAATGCAAGAACCTTGCATTCCGTGCATTGGCGTGGCTAACCTCGAGTAGGCCCTGTATCAAAATTCCTTCGGGGCCTTCTTGTAGATATGAGAACCCTTTTAATGGAACTATAATTACACATGTTGAGGCCCCTGTAGCTTGATATAGCGTGTCATTGATATGGTGGTAGTTACGTCCCTGATTATCTGATACATGCTTAAATTCTTGCAAATGATCACGAGTCTACTTTGGTGAACACTCAAGAATCATTTTGTCTTTTTCCTGGGTTAGATCCGCAAGTACAAAATTCATGCTCCTGAAGTACCCTAGTGAATTTTTAGCACATAGAAATCTTATTTTGACTTACTCTTTTTATATAAAATCGGGTAATACGCTACTTGGATGCTCTATCCTTATGTTTGTCTCAACCCTCTGTCTTTCTCTCAATCAATATGTTTCCTTTTTACTTCTTTCCTTTTGTATTTAGATCGTTGATATATAGTTGAAAATATAATTTATATGATATAAATTATTTATAGTGTATTAATATATATATATATATATATATATATATATATATACTAGGTGGTATGCCCTTTCTTCGCACGGATGAATTGAAAAATTAAACAATACAGATGGAAGGATAAAAAAAGTTTTTAATGAGTTATTTAAAGTTTTGAATTGTAAAAAAATTACGGAAAAAAAAGTTTTTTGCTTATTTCAGCTAAACAAAGAATCATTTTTGTTAAATTTAAGGTCTGTAGGTATAATAGCTTTTAAAAAAGTTTTTTTTTTATTTATAACGCCTCCGTAACTTCTTTTTGGATCGATTTTTGAAAACACCTTCCTATAACACACCTATCCACCTTATCTTCTGCTCAGCAAAAGTAGTATATTGTTACAAATTTTGTGTAATGAATGCTTAAAATAGTGTAAATAATTTATATCTGGCTGTTTAGTACGTTAATATTAATTTCTGTTATACTTATTTTATGTTAAAATTGTAATATTTGCATACGTCGTTCCTTACATTATAATGGCGATTTAATGGAAACATAGTGAAATTACCAATAGAGCCAAGTTCGCATCCTTTTTGGTGACCCTATTGGCAACTTGGCGATTAATTGAACGATGCAGAAGTTGAAAGGCTGTAACGCCACCTGGTGATTCGGAGCTGCAACGAAGAGGATAGCAAAAAAACCTTCTTCACAAAAAATAATACACATACATGCCAATTTTCATAGTGATCGGTTGAACGGTGTTGCAGTGAAGCGAGACCGTATATACAAACATCTATTTTTGTATATATAGATTGAAGAAGGTAATAAATGGAATTATTGCATATATATATATATGTTCGCAGCTTCCTCAAGTACGGGTTTTGCACCAATAAATCCCATCAACCATATTATTATCAAAAGTCCAAGGTAAGTCGCCAATTGTGCTCTAGTACGAAATTAGTCGGACGAAGTCAGAAAATCCAAGATTTTCCACTGTTTTCTTTTACTCTCTTCGTAATCGTAATCTGTCACGTGTATATTTTCACATTGCACGAATAAACTACTCTCAAATCGATTAAATCAAAGAAAATTTGTTTTGCAGACTTATTGGACATTTTCTCCGGACAAAAAAAATACATGTCTCTCAAAACTCCTCAAACTTTTCATCGAAGGTCGATGTGTTCAAAAATGTTTTTTGAAGATCCTCTTTTAAGTTTTCTACGAGTTTCATGGAAAAATTTTGTTTCAACAGTCTATGTATCCCACTTTATCCAAGTTTTCCTTTCCTTTGAACTGTCTAGCTTCGAGTGATCGTAGAAGAAAATAAATATTCTGTGTGGTGTAGTAGTTATAAAAACTCCAATACTTATGCTATCAGTAACTCATAAATCTTTCGCGTTTGTTTGGAAAAAGTTGCATGATATATGTACATATAACTTTCTAAAGGTGCTCTAGTCTTCCACACACACATTCATCAGTTCTTTTAGAATAACTAAATATGCATTTTTAATGCGAGCATTTGCATATTCGGTTATGTATAGAATGATTATACAATAATAAATTGTTATTTAAAAAGAACTAAAAAACACGCTTTTATGGTTAATTGAACTAAAAAGTAAAAAACTAATTCTTAATATAAGAATAAAATGATTTACGAGAAATTAATGTCATTGAGGTAAAAGCGTGGGTGCTCTATATCAATTGTTATAATTTCATACTAGTTATATTCCGAAATGCTAAGTTAGAATAAAAATTTAGTACAAAGCCGACGATTTTACCACAGTAACATTAAGGGGTCATATACCTTTTAAAATTTCCTGAAAATCGATTTTTTATTATTATTTTATTTTATATAGTAAACCTTTCTGAGTGTTCTAAAAGAAACCGCATGCAGATATTCCTAATAGAACGGACGTTATTAAGAAAATAAAAAAGAGTAGAAAAGGCGATTTACATATTGTTTACATTTTGGCTCCAGGGTGACAGCTGTCATGTCACTGGTGACAGCTGCGTTTCTCTGTTTCTAATATTTTCATTCTAATTATTATCAAATGCTTGAATCTAAGCCTCAAATATTATTATTGTTGTTCTGAATATTAACTACAACTTCTACTAACTTTATAAACTTCTACTTCTACTTTGTTTTGATAAAGTGAATCTTGAATTTATACTCGCTCGTTTTTGATTTTCATACCGTATCTTATTCTAAGATAAGTTTTAGGAAAAGTATTATTTTTTTATAAACTTTTGAAGGATGAATTCGACTGAATCTGCTAAAGACCATCTGGTAAACGTCCTAAGAAAATGAAGTTTACTGGTAATATGCATACGAGATGCAAAGCTGTACATCACTAAACAACAGTGCATCTGGAAAAAGATTCGGCTGCAAGATGTTGATTCATCTTTTATTGAACATGATGACTGTTTTGATGGCTATAGAGTGTTTGATAAAACTATCATGTTTACAAACATTCAAAATTTTGCTTCTTGCAAAAATGTGGTGGTGATATTAAACTTTCAGAAAAATGTGTTAGAGGTTTGTCTAGTGTTTTTCGATTGAATGCAAGAACTGTAAAGACTTGTGTTCGTTTAGAAATTCAAAAATGCTGGGTAAAAGAAAAAATATTCCATAAATAAACAGACGTTTTGTATACGCAATGAGGACAATTGGACAGGGTCATGCAGCAATGACAACTTTCTGTGGTGTCATGGACTTTCCTCCTCCAGTTGCTGAAAAATCCTATAATAACATTATAAACAAACTACAATTGTGTAGTAAAGAAGTCGCAGAAGCTTCAATGCAAAGTGCAGCTTTGGAAGAGGTAACTTTGACAAATTCTTCCAATATAATAATTAGTGGAGATGGAACATGGAAAACCCGTGGCTATTCTTCTCGTGTTGATGTGTGTGCTGTTATAGGAGACAAACAGGAAAGTGTATTGATGCAGAAGTGATGTCTTCTTTCTGTAAAGGATGTGATTCTTGGAAACGAAGAAAGGGGTCACCTGCTTACAAAAAGTGGAAAATTCTTCACGTTAAAGAATGTTTGAAGAACCACAATGGTTCAGCTGGCATGATGGAGACTGTGGGAATGGTTCGTATATTTCAGCGTTCATTAAGTCATCGTTCTGTGAGATATACATCTTACATCGGGGATGGCGATTCCAAAACATTCTCATCTATTACTGCATCCAATCCGTATGGAGAAGATATCACAGTTTCAAAAATTGAATGAGTTGGACATGTTCAAAAAAGAAGGGGAACTCGTTTACGAAAATTAAAACAAATGAGCTCCAAACTCAGTGATGGGAAGTCGATTGGGGGAAAGGGAAGGTTGACCGACAGAATGATCGACTTAATTACAACGTACTATGGAAATGCAATCCGACAAAATAAACATGCCTGTCAGATATGCGAAAAGCTGTTTGGGCTGTATATTTCCATATACGTTCAAGCGACGAAGAACCATTGCACAGTTTTTGTCCTGTAGGTCCTAATTCTTGGTGTAAATATCAAAATCAAGTAGTAGAGGGCAGTGTGGAAACTTTTTACACAGTAACAAATTGCCAGTGACAGTAATGGATGCCATAAAACCTGTTTAATGATCTATCACAACCTAAACTTCTACAAAAATGTCTAGGGGATAAAACCCAAAATAATAATGAATCCATTAACTCATTAATATGGAAATTATGCCCAAAAACTTTAGGTTGTGGTAGAAAGATTGTTGATATATCTACAAATGAGGCAATTGTCATTTTTAATGATGGCAATCAAGGCAGACTAAAAATTATGCAATCGCTTGGTCTGACTGTTGGTCAATTTGCACATAAATTTGTTACACTTGTAGATATAAAAAGAATTCAGACTGCAGAAGTACATTTTAATCTCCGCACAAAAGAAGTACGACAGGCTAAAAGAATGCAATTTAAAACTACTTGTAAGAAATTAACTGAAAAAGAGGGAACATCATATGCATGTGGCGAATTTTAGCATTTTAGAATCATAGTAATACACTGCATTCATATCACAAATTGTTTAATATTTATAATAAGTAGTTGTTAATTAAGGTATTGATTGTTTTTAAGTAATATTTATAAATTTTTAACTTTATTTTGGAGAAATGAATCACTTTGTTGCATTTTGATTATTTTGTAGCTTTTGATATCGTTTCGATGCTTGTACTGCATTGGTATAATATATGTTTTTAGTTATAATAATTTTAATAAATTGAAGTTTATTGACTAAAAAAACTTCACATTAGTTTTAATTTAAATTTAGTTGTTGTTTGAGTAACCAGAATAATATATATATAAAACTGTGGTAAATTTTTTACGTTTGATGTCAATTTTCTCAGAACGTCATTTTTACTCATTACGCGCATGATATTTTCAAAACCGTGCCATGGAAAATGATAAAATTTTTACTGTAGATTCTGATCATATCTGTACTTAAAATAACGAACCAGTTTGAATTTTTATAAGAAAAATTTAAAATTACAAATATAAAATAGCAACAAATTTTTAAAAATTTTATAGTTAAATTTTAAATTGTTATAGTTTACTAAAAATTTTAAATCAGTGTTTCATGCTTCGTCATTTTAAAGATAACACAATTTCCAACACTGAGCAAAAATTTCATCAAAAAATATTGGTAACTTTTTTTATAAAGCTGCGCGTAATGCATATCACTTGCGAAAAGAAAACAAAAATTTCTTTTTGTAATTATCTAATTAAAAATTTATCCTAATTAGCACTGTGTTTGTTGGTTATGTTTTAAGTAAAGTAATATCTATTTGTTTATTCCTCCAAAATTTACATTCCAGGAAACAATAATAAAAAATTATAGAGCTTTAAAGAGCTCACTATTTTTAACCATTTTCAACTTTTTAAAAGGTATGTGACACCTTAATATATATTTCCTCGTAAATCATTTTATTCTATATTAAGAATTATTTTTTTCGATTAACCATAAAAAGCGTGTTTTTTAGTTTTTTCAAACTATAATTTATTTTCCATTTTTTTTAGTTCGGTCTACAGTAAAACATGCATTTTTAAATTTTTAAACTATAATTTATTCATACACTTTTTGTTTTAAATTTTTGCCCCGCGACCGTAAGTGTCTGCCCATTCCTGAGATGAGAATAATTTTTTTTTCACTTGCACGAGTCTTTTTTTTTCCATTTTCAAAAACACTGGACAATAGCTTATATTGTGATGATAAATTGTTGACGCAAAAAAACGTTTTCATTTTTAGAATTACTCTTGATCTTTTAATCCTTAAATTTAAAAATGGGATATGGAATTAGTTGCCAAATCTGGCAATGGTACATGGAATTAGTTGCCAAATTTGGAAATGATGTAATGAATTAGTCGCCAAATTTGGAAATGATGTAATGAATTAGTCACCAAATTTGGAAATCCTTATTTCTGTTTATCCTGTTCTGGATAATGGAACAAAATGATGAAATTATTGCATTGTCATCGGGGCTTGACAAGTGTTCAAAATTTCGAATTAATCTGACCTTTTAAAGTTGGTAAAAATTGAGTTAAAAGATTCCATCACATACAAGTGAAAATTTACAAAATCATATTAAAAAATAGCTAGTACTTAATAAATGAACAATTGGAAGCCATATAAACTGGAAACAAGCATTGGGAACGCGTTGTCTGAAAAAATACCATAACAGAAATAATTTCACGTAAAAATGCATTTATCCACATAAAGGTTCGAAGCAATAATTCAAATAACTAAAAATTGTGGGGAAAAAAATTGAATGATAACACATATTTCAATATCACAATCAAATAGTAATGAGATTAAAATAAGGCAGATGTTCTCTAGAGCAGCTGGTTGCAGCTGGTTTTGTGCAAGGGTGTACACCAGAGGTTCCCAAACTTTTTTGTCTCATAGACCCCTTGCCATATTTTTCAGTTTAGAGTAGACCCCTACTTACGTAATATTGAATTTTTGCAAATTTATCAACTTAAAAGTCTTTTTGACAATTGGTACAGAGCTACTTTAAAAAATTTTTATTTACATCTGTAATGAAGTATAAAGTTTAAAATTTAAGAAAATCATGTTAATTAATTTAAAATTTAATTGATACATAAAACAACTGGCTAACACAAACAAATGTTAATAATAATAGGGATAAATATGAGGCTTCACACACACACAGTAACACATTTTTAACATTTGTCATCAACCATGTCAGGCTTAAGCCTAAATTTCCTTTGTTAGTAATGTCCACTCTTTTTTTTAAATTACATTTATTTATTTTGAAGATAGACAACCACGCTGAAACTCCTTCTTACAAGGAAAATAAATTAAAAGCTTTCTCACAATACTCTATAATTCAAGATGAATAACAGGTATGTCTTTTTAAAACCAAAATTGCTGACATTAGTTTCTAAACTTTACTTTAAGATCTACGTTACTGCCTATTCCGATCAGTTCCTCTTGTATAAAATGACATTTTTCTTTCAATGTGACCATATATATTGATTGCCATTCATTCATTCATCGCTATTGTTATTACCGTAGTCAATGCATTCTCAAACTTAGTTTAAAAATCTGAATAAAGAGTAATTTAATGTTGAATGTAGCTTAAAACGTCATTTTCCTGCAAATTGTCTGAAGCCAATTGAGAAACTGAAAATTCGTGACGTCCAATACTATACTCCTTCAGCTTAAATTTGGCAAGAAGCACTGAATGGATGGTCTTTGTTGTAATAAAATGTATGCTATCACCTTATAACGACAAATTAACATCATTAAAATTTAGTAAATAAATCTGTTAAATAGGTAAAATCTGGTTTCCATTCGATTAAATTTTTCTTTTAAAATTTAAGTCACAATCTAGTTTAATGATAGCCTTTATCGCGTAGACCCCCATTTACACCTCATTGACCCCCAAATTATTTTTCTGATGTCGTGGACCCCTTGCAGGGCGTCATAGACCCCTGGAGGTCTATATAGATCTCTTTAGGAATCACACTGGTGTACACCCATGTACAAAACCAGCTGTTCTAGAGCGTACTCAGTAATGTGCCAAACCATTCCCGAGTTAAAATACACTGGAGAAGTTTTTATTTACTAAAACCATTCTAAAAACAAACGCGTCGTACGACATATGTTAATTTTATTATATACATTGAAGATTTAAATATATTTTGACGCTTCACGCGGGATTGAGCCTATTATCATGTAGTGAAATAAGATGTATTTCTTTATTTCTTCTTTAAATGGAAGTTTGCATGGACTATTTAACATACGGATCCATTCAGTGTATGTGGGATGACAATTAACAAGAAAGATAGTACGAATTCATTATTCTCACGTAAATGGTGTTTTACTTGCACGTAAACCTAGAATTGGAATTTATGAGTTCTCTTTTCTGTGTTTGAAGCGACACCTCGCGTAGTACAATGAAACAAATTAAATATAAATTTATCCTTTTTGATTCCAAGGTACAACAAATAAAATTCGAAAAATTCAGAAAAAGTTGAAGTTCTTCATGAATTACTTAATGGATTTAATTCCACATTAATGTGAAGTATATTGTTCTAAATAGTAAACTTTTTTCATATCAAAAAAGTCTTTAAATCTGTTTATTTTTATTCCAAGAGAAAAAAATTCTCTCTGATTTATAGAATATATATATATACACTGCTGGACAATTGCTAAGGACGGATCACAAATTGCTATGTAGCATAACATTAAGCGAGACATGAGGCCTAGTAGAATAAAATATAGTTGCCACACTGTTCAGACATTAGAATAAAGAATATTTATTGTTCTGGAAAGTACAAAAGCTGTGAAACATCTGAAAGAAAAAAATGTTCATTTGATCTGCGTACGGAGAAATGGAACAATGCATCTAAAAGTCAGCAGGCACCTTAAAGAAAGGTATCAGTACGGGATATGTCCACCGTGGAGTGTGATGCAACATTCCACACGTCGTACCATACTTTGCACAACATTATCCAGCAGCTGTTGAGGCAATTTATCCCATTCCTCTGTGAGTGCACGGATGAGGGTGTTCTTGTTTGTCGGAGGATAGTTTCGACCAGTAACTTGCCTCCCCCAAAGCATCCCACACATTTTCAATTGGGTTTAGATCTGGAGAACGCGCTGGCCATACGAGACGTTGAATACCCTCGCTGTCTAGACAATCCTGAACAGCGAGTGTTCGATTACATGTTGCGTTGTCGTCCATAAAAACAAATTTATCACCGACAGCACCACGGAAAAGACGAACATGAGGAAGTAGAACTTCATCAATGTATCGTTGGCCCGTCATAGTCCCATTCGCAACCACATGTAGGCGCGTGCGGCCATTGATCATGATGCCGGCCTACACCATGATACTTCATGTCGGATATCGGTCCTTTTCCTGGATATTTTCTGGATGATAAGCAGTACCACTCTCGCGCCAGATCAGTTGGCGTCTACAATCCGATGACAGACTGAACCTACTCTCATCTGAGAATAGTACGCATGTCCAGTCCTGTTCAGTCCAATTGTGATGCTCACGACACCATTGCAAACGGGCAGTACGGTGCTGTCTGGTCAATGGGACACACACAGCAGGTCTGCGTGCGTACAGTCCTCCTCCCCTCAAACATCTGGCAACAGTTTTGCTTTCCTGAGGCAGCAAGAAACTGATTTGCCACCTGCTGAGCTGTGGTGCGCCTGTTCCTTTTTGCTGATAGGACGATATATCTGTCTTCTGCAGGCGTCATACTTCTAACACGACCTCCCCCGTGCCGTCTACTACACATTCCAGTAGTTTTAAATGACTTCCACAGCCGTGAAACAACGCTGTGAGCGATGTCGAACTCCCTGGCAACATCTGTTATTTTTCGCTCTTCTTCGATCTTTCCAATAATTCGGCCATGCATAAAATCATCTATGTGATGTCGGGAAGACATGCCAAAAATTTTAAGTTCGTCTATTAAATCTTTCCTGTAAAACTTTGACTTGAAACAACAACTGTCCACACGCGTCAAAACCTTTAAAGCTCTTATGAACGCTATCACGAGATGAACAGACGTGGAGAAAAAATTTGCATACTCATACTTCTTACTAATATCCCGCACTTATTCTAATTTTCCACATTTTGCTTCCTTTCATTTTGTGGTTGTTATGGATGATAGTGTTATCCGTCCTTAGCAATTGTCCAGCAGTGTATATATATATATATATATATATATTTACTAGCATTTGAGAACATATTTCTCCTGATTGCTCAACGTATAGTTATTACAACTTTTAAACAATTTTCTTTCATATTATTGATTCTATTATCAATACTGATATTTACTCATACTTTTTTGTAAATAGTACATAATGCTTTTATAGTACTGAAATTACATTTAATATGTTGCTTGAATGTAGTGGCGCACACACAGAAATTTTCAAGGGGGTCGGGGTCAAAGTTCACCAATCTTGTATCATGCTCCTTTTGATTTTGTCGATTTTCCAGAACAAATCACAGTAAAAAACTAATTATTGAATAAATAATTAGCATTAATTAATAAAACTAATCATTAATAACAAATACTTAATTAAATTTTACGTACTATGTACTTAGAATTATAATCAATCGTAAAAAAAATCAAGGGCTTGGGGGGGTCGGACCCCAGACCCCCTCCCCCTTGTGTGCGCCACTGCTCGAACGGAAAATACACGAATAATATTAGCAGACAACCGGTTGGGTGGTGTGGTTGGTTTGTCGCTGGCTTCGTGTGCTTAAAGGTTGCGGTTTCGACCTAGGCCCAAGTAGGTCAATTTTCATGATGCATAAAATTGACAATGGCCATGTCATATGATTATACAGTATATAAAAGATCTCTAGAGTGGCTGTTTGGCTTGGATGCTCGCGGCAAAACTAAATTTTAGTACAGGTTTCTCATCGTCAGAGCTCATGCCTCCCTCTTGGGAGGAAACTGGGCGTCAAAATTACCCGTGGCGACTGGTATCCACCTATATGGGGCCGCACTAAAAAGAGATACCAGCTTCCGGGGAATGTACTCGGTCTACAATGGTAAAACACTTATCCGCAGCCCATTAGAAATTGAAATTTTTAGTAGATTAGTTTTATGTTGTAAACTTAATAACATAAAATTAAATGCAGAATTATGTATCATTTTTCAAATTAATATCATATATTGATATTCAGTTATCATTTAGAAGACATCGATGATTAACTATTTTTATTAATTGTATGGAAATGGAAAATAGAAATAAAAAATTTTGAATGTTATAAAACAATAAAATATTTTATTTTTGTTATATTATTTGTTATTATTATATGATGAACTATTTATATAGAACTTTTATCTGTGGAAGATACAGTGAGAATAATCAATAACTTCCTTGAGGTTTTTCAAAATTGATAAATTATTTCGAAGTTGGAATAATTCATGTGGAAATGAAATAAAACTATTATTATAAAGCCCTTTTAAAGATGTTTATTATAAGTATCAATAAATTGTTATGCAAACACAGCTAAGTTCCTACAATTTTCAAAGATCATTTTATATCAAGTCTGTGAAAAATTTCTGTGGAATAAATTCACTCAGTTACAAATGGAAACAGTGTTAATTTACTTTGTCAAGTTGGCAAATTTAACTGCATGAAACTTCTGCTAGAGAATTCGAAACTTAAATAAAGTAAATATAGACTTCGCGTGTTTAAAAACTTCAGGAAGTTACTGGATGTAATATTTAAAGTCTGTCTAATGTTTTAAGTTTGTACATAGTGTTAAATGTTTAAATACTTTATGACAATGCATGTCATATGCTGCACTCTGTTGTTTAAAGCTGTGTTATTTCGTTTTTTAAACCTACTCTCAAAAATAGCCAAATGCTTTATTTTGACAAAAAATTTAACGATTTTATTTTGATAAACTTTTTTCTTATCTTTAACTTTTTTCTTATACTTACTGTTACATTTTGATTTCCTACATAAGAATAATGGTTTTTTTTCAACTTTTTTTTTCTCTCGCACTGCTTTTGTTCACTAGCCGAAGTTGAGTGGAAGTGTATTGCATGACAGTAATATTTAAAGACAGAAAATAAAACTTAACAGGAAACAGTGTGCATGAAATATTTATTTTAAAAAAACATGTACATAAAAAGTTTTCAATTCAAAACTATGCGACACGAGCATGATTTCCAACTAGAACAAAAAAAACTGCGCGCGTTATCTTAACGTACCCGAACCTGACGCTTCATTTAAGTTCACTCTTTAACAAAAAGTGCCTAATGAAGTTATCACTTCAAAATCAGAATTTTAATAACATACAGATTTCAAGAAAAAAGATATAAATATAAGAACTGTTGTTGTTTCGTTGTTGTGGCTAATGCCACCTGTCTGAAGTAGTCAGATCGAGGCCCACGAAATTCATCGTGGCAGGGGGCTAGAAGTACGCCCGTCGTTGGCCTTAGCCTTAAGCACCATACAGGTGATAGTACGATTTAGCTCGTCGAAATTCCAAGACGGGACGATAGATGGTGACACCACCTATCTCCACCTCCACAATTTAGGCCTGGAACTGAATGGGAGGGAAATATTCTTCATTCCCCTGCACTCGTGATTCAACCCACAAGACTTCCGAACCCACTGATTTAACAAGCACGTACTCCGTGTGTACTCAGAGGGTATTTGGTGGCATCGGGCATCGAACCCAGACCGGAAGGTCTGGAGTCCGATGCTCTAACCACTAGGCCCTTAAATATAGGAACTTTTAAGCGTAAGTTAATAATAAACTACGAAATGTATCATTTTACATTCATACGTTAAGGTTCTTATTTGTTCTGCTTAATTTTCAGACTGTCAATTTCACTTAATCATCACGCCTTCAACATCCCTCGTTTTGCTTTTAAATGCTTCGTTAATTAACAATCGATTAATCGTTGTATTTTTAGTGCCTTCATAGCATATAAAATTAATAACACCTATTTTCGTGCGCGATAAATTATAAATGAAAGAGTAACCCTTGAGTTCTAAATATTGGGAAAATTATGAGAAAAAGCCCATTTTTGACTGATTCCTCCTGTCCCAGAAAGAATTTTACTAGTTAAAAAATATTTGACAATCATCACACATTTAGCATTTTTCAAAACAAAATGAATTATTGAGTCATTTTTTTTCAAAGAAAAACTTCTTTGAAGGTATAATTGAAGGAAGAAAAAATATTTCACCTTTTCATTCTAAATGAGTTTCTTTTTTTGTTAGTGTTGAAAACTACTTTAAGAATAGAACACGTAACCATCAATAAAACAAAAGTAAATCTTTTACACTTTTGCAGGAAAACTCATTCATCACCAGAAGCTGATTCATCAAAAGCAATTTTTGTAAAGCGTTGCTCTTTGTTCGGTAATTAAGGCCCTTTTCACAAATAAGCGAACACAACTTTAAAGTAAAAATGCTTTCTTATTTCTGTGTTGGATTATTTGTACTTTTAGTTTTTTTATTGCTCGAAAACATTCTTAATTAGATCCTGAGTCACCAACTTGATCTTCAAATACCTTTTAAAATCGGGAGAATGGCCTAAATTAGAAAATTAATTTGTTTTTCTCTCTGAAATGCAATTAGAAGTTGAATGCTTGGTTCTGGGGTAATCACATTTCTTTTTTTCCTGTACAATCAGTATGTTAATTTTATCGCATTGTTGTGGGCGTATTAAACGGCAATATATGTTATCTAAGCAATTAGTTATTACACAATACTCTTGTCTTCTCGACTTCAAGAATGGTTGTTAAATATGTTTTTTAAAATATGCACATACATCTGTAGAGGTGGTTCTTATATAAGCCAGTAACAAACACTGGACTGAAGGGATCACTTTGGTCTAGTGGTATGTTATGTGCTTACGGATCAGAAAGTACCGAGCTCTATCCTCCACACTGGTGACTCGGACGTGATCTGAACACGCGACCTTCTTATCTGGAGTCAGATCAATTCGACGCAGCAACCAAATCCGTTAGACCCAATTGACGCAGCAATCAAAGCCGTCAGACCTACTTGATGCAACAGCAACAACTCACATGCTCACCATGACCACTATATCTTTCTTCCGCCGATCCACCGACTCACTGGTGGGAAGTAGTGTCGCGGTGATTCCTATATAAGCCAGTATCAGCGTCCGTACTGAAGTGATCACTTTGGTCTAGTGGTATGTTATGTGCTTACGGATCAGAAGGTACCGAGTTCTATCCTCCACACATCTTTTATACTAAGAACCATTTCATATACTCCAAGATTAATAAAAACCACGGTAACCAAGCAATCACGGTTGTAAACTTGTGGCTGCCCTCATTTTTTGCGTGACATGAGTTCTAGTTCTCGTGTTATTAAAATCCTGCCTATAGAGGAACTGATATACGTTACATCTGTGAATGCTTCATATTGATGTGGTGGGGAAAATTGGAGAGTCTAGCTGGCTTCCAGATTGCACTTCTGCTGCTAGGAGTAGTCAGTTTAAAATTGCAACAAAATGTCTGATTCCATCTATATAGTTATTTCATGCACATAGAGAGAGGTTTAAGAAGAAAAAAAACTATGGCCAAACCGTTACTTTTTCTAATTCAACATTTGAGACACCATAAAATACATTTTTCTAATTATTTATTGTCAGTATTGTCTTAATAAACAATTAATGAAATAAAATGGTTCTTGAATGTAATAAGTATATTTGCTTCTCTTTTTTTTATTTTTGTTCAAGAGTTGAATCAGCGTTTCTCAAACTGTGGGGGGGTGCGTGACAACACTACCAGGGGTGGGGTGCGAGCATTTTGAAAAGTTAAAACAAAAAATTATTTAAAAAAATATTAATTTACTGAAATCAAATAAACAACATACATTCTGACATAATAAAAAATAAAATACACATTTTCTCTAATATAATGCATTTATAAATGTATCAGTACTGTTCAATGCATTTTAAAATTAATTTAGCAATACTAAGTTTTCATACAATGTACAAAATATACTTAAAAATGGTATTGTATTGTATAATTATACATAATTATACAATACAAGTTTAATAATTACCAGTGACCGCATGGGCTTATCGCATATAAAATCATATACAAAAGTTAACACTTATCTTGATAATTTCTACGGTGTATAATTTATCCCTCTACTGCCGATTAAAATTTATGCAATTCCACCCCCCACCCCCCCAATGCACTGTTTTTCACAAAGACGTGCATATGTGATGAATTCGAGGAGGGGAGGGAAAAGGACTAAATAAGTAAAATCTTCTCTTAAATAAGTAAATATGTCGCAAACCCTGTCAAAGATCATTTTATTGCATTCCAAAGTCTTCGGAATAATGTTATGGATAGCAGTGCACATAGAAGATCGCTCTTCGGAAAGACACATAGATAACGTCCGGGGGAATTAACCCTTTGGGTGAGTGAGACGTTTATATACGCCGGTTGCACTTAAAAGGCCAAATTCGTATTGTAATCGAAGCGTAAAAGTATAGTATTATTAAATTCAACGTATTGTTTATTGTATGGAGGGAGCGATAAAAATTATGATTGAATATTGGGTCGCAAATATATATGGAAAGTTTGAGAAACACTGCCTTATATTCATAATAGAAGCAAGAATTATTTATATATATACCGGGTGATCAAAAAGTCAGTATAAATTTGAAAAATTAATAAATCACGGAATAATGTAGATAGAGAGGTAAAAATTGACACACATGCTTGGAATAACATGGGGTTTTATTAGAACAAAAAAAAATAAAGTTCACAAAATGTCCGACAGATTGCGCTGGACAACAAAACGTCAGTGACTGCGCATGAAAATCGCGTAGAAAAGGGGCTGTCATGAGAGAGAATCAGTTGCACCAGCAGTCGCAGCATGTTGATGTTACCTGAAAAGGCACCGTTAGTGAAGCTGTATTATCAGAATGGGGAATGTGCTAGTGCAGCGTTGAGTTCCTATCGCCATACGAAGGGGATTCGAAGGGGTAAAGGTCCGTTGACAAATGCAGCTGTGGCGAGAATGATTTCGAAGTTCGAAGCGACGGGTTGTTTAGACGATAGACCGTAGTGGCTGACCGAGCACACGGCGGAATGCTGCTGAGACGGTTAAGAATGAAATGGAGACTGTAGCGGGTTCGTCTATGCACGGGGAAGTCAACGCCCGTGCAGTCGCACCGGCATTCCATACACTACTGTTTGGTTGGCACTTAGGCGCACCCTCCGATGCTATCCGTACAAAATCCATCTGCATCATGAATTGTTACCTGACGATTCCGTGAATCGGAAAGCATTTGCGGTGTGGGCGTTTCAAAGATGGCGGAAGATGACGATTGGTTGAGTAACTTGTTGTTGACCGACGAAGCTCATTTCTCGCTCCGAGGATCTGTCAACACCCACAACTGCAGAATTTGGGCTACTGAAAATCCTAGAACTGTCGTGGAAACTCCATTGCACGACGAGAAAGTCACGGTATGGGTTGGATTTACCACATCTACCGTTATCGAGCCTTTTTCTTCGAGGAAATGCGTGATTCTTGTTTTTGTAACTGCTACCGTGACGGGTGAGCGTTACGCCGATATGTTACAGAATCGTATCATCCCCAGCCTGGCTGATAAATACCTGCTGGAACGTACGATTTTTATGCAGGATGGCGCTCCACCCCATATTGCTAGACGCGTGAAAGATCTCTTGCGCAGGTCGTTTGGTGATGATCGTGTGCTCAGCCGCCACTTTCATCATGTTTGGCCTCCCAGGTCCCCAGATCTCAGTCCGTGCGATTATTGGCTTTGGGGTTACCTGAAGTCGCAAGTGTACCGTGATCGACCGACATCTCTAGGGATGCTGAAAGACAGCATCCGACTCCAATGCCTCACCATAACTTTACAGTGCTGTTCACAACATTATTCCTAGACTGCAGCTATTGTTGAGGAATGATGGTGAACATATTGAGCCTTTCCTGTAAAGAACATCATCTTTGCTCTGTCTTAATTTGTTATGCTAATTATTGCTTTTCTTATCAGATGAAGCGCCATCTGTCGGACATTTTGTGAACTTTATTATTATTTTTTTTTTTGTTCTAATAAAACCCCATGTCATTCCAAGCATGTGTGTCAATTTTTATCTCTCTATCTACATTATTCCGTGATTTATTAATTTTTCAAATTTATTCTGACTTTTTGACCGGATATATATATATATATATATATATATATATATATATATATATATATAGCTACACACTCGGAAATAAGAATTTTTAACAACTTTATTATGAAAGAAATATATTTTAGACGTTTGTAGCCTTTTTTTTTCGACCACACACAATTCATTTCTAAGAAAAAGTTTGTTTCTTGATTAATTTTCTATCGAATACTTAAAATTGTGAACATTCCACAAGCGGCTATGTTATCTGTCTGTTTATCTATTTGTTGTATAAAGACAATCGCACACACACAGGAAATGCATAAAAGACCGATTTTATTAATGAACCCTTAATTCTTATCGCTGTTATCTATTATTCTTGTCATCTTATTTCGTTTTGTGTGAACTTTTGCTACACATAATATCCAAGATCTGCTACGGTTAAGTCGATACTGTCTGTTTAAGTGATGCAATTTCTATTTCATTTGTTCTTCGCAAATTTTCAAGTCATATTTATTTACAATATACTTATTCTTTTAAGTAATGAGCACATTGAAATGTCTGAATAACAGCAAAGTTAGATTTTGCCGTCTTTGATAAACCTTACAGATTTTCTAATAGTTATAGTTTTGTTTTTGTGTTAGCTCGTACACATTTAATGTTTTATATTATATTAAAATCTATACAGAACCATTCAGTATTCCAACACGCTGTCAGCTACTATTGAAATACATTTCATATTTGTTAGCATTTTATTGTTTTTAAAATTTGATTTGTGTGTTTTTAACGACACGTGCCAGCTGTAAATAGCAAGGAATTTCAGACTCAAGTTGTTGCCATATGATTAACATAAATAAACAGTTGATGCCTCTTTAATCTTGCGTTTAATAAAATGTTAATTTTTCAATTCCTACTATTAGTTCACAATTTACCTTTTATATATCTTGTTCAAATTTTCCATCTTTAATAAAATACATTTTAAGGCGATCAATTGAGCTGAAATTTTATATACACGATTACTTTGGATGATAATACGATAATTTAATTATAATTAATAAACACTAATTGATTAAAACTAATTATTGAAGGAATTACATCATTTTTAGTGACTTCGCGATCATTTTAGTGACTTGTGTCAAAACTTTAAATTGCTTTTTTCTCACATTTGAAAGCACTCATTTGGGCTGAAATTTTCTATACACTATTGTTTTGGGTGACAATACGATAATTTAATAATTAATTATAATTAATTGAATGAAACTAATTATTTAGACAATTACAGATACTGTCACGTTGGCTTCACTTTTAGCGACTTGGGTTAAAACACTTTAAAAAAAAAAAGTTCTCACGTTTTAAAGCGTTCATTTGAACTGAAATTTCTTATACACGATTGTTTCAGATGACAATACGATACTTTAACACTAATTAGTAAAAATTAATTGCCAGTTAATATTGAGATATTTTCATATGTATATACATATTTATATTAATTGTAATTATTTAATAAAATGTAACTAAAGTTAAATTTTCTTTGTTGACCTAAGTGGGAATGGTCTTAATTTTTTTTCTTTATATTACCTGATTTAAATGTAATCAAAAACTTTTCTTTAAGCTTCTAAAAAGCAATACTGTTTTTTTTTAAATTTTACTGAAAAAAAAAGTTTTTTAATGAAAGTATTTAATCGCTTAGCCCTCTATTCAGCATCTACACAAAATTAGACTCATTCTAATTCACATAAAGAAGGGGAAAAAAGCAAAATGATGGAATAAACTGTCACTAAATGATGTCATATATTCATAAATACAACTTCCTCCGCTCTAAATTCATTTTCCTTAATAAGTCGAGCGCATTAAAACTAAATATCGATATATCGAGAAAATCCTTTTAACCCTTCTTTATTTAAAGCTACTGTTGAAAAAAACTAATAATGGCTCCTAAATGAGCTCATTTAACCCTCTTTATGGTTAACCGTAGTCTTAATCACACAAAACAAAATTTAAAAATGGGGAAAAAAAGAAAAGAAAGTTTCGATGACGATACTTTTTTTAATTAATCATAATTTATAAAAGAATATTTTAGCTAGCGTTAATAACCTTCTTCTGTTTTAAAAGAAGGTCTTTTCAATGATATTGTTTGTCTGCTGGATTCTAAAGAGCTTTTCATATTTAATTAGAAATAAATGTAAATTTATTATCCATGCAGGAAAATCGTAGCTTAAGAACGGCGCGTTTTCAAAACGTTAATTAAAAACAATGACGATAAAAATGCTGTACCCTTTCTTTTTTTTTTAAAGCGAGAAAGTAAAACCTAATTGCTTTTCATCCCCATATCAGCTATCTTCAGCTCTGAGAGTAAATCGCATTGATAATGCGTCATAGTGAAATAAATTAAAACCTTCCCCTTGTAATATTTACGGCGAACAGTTTCACAAATGCTTTTAAAGGTGTTATTGAACGTTCCGATCGAGGAAAAAATTAGATGGAAAAGAATACGTTTTAAAAAGATAAGCGATAATGTTTGTTTATTTGATGAAATGACTTTTATTGTGACCTGACTCCTGAAACTAAATTATGAAAATTAATTTTTTAAATGGATGGAGTTGAGTTCAATGGTTCTAAAAGTAGTTGGATGTGCTCTGTTTAATTTTCTGTCGAGTTTTAATTAGAATTAAACTATTTGCATAAAACTTAATTTATGTCATTACCTTATGTAAAATTTACTTTATTGTGAGTGCAGTTACATTTTCTATATACATCTTTCGTATTGATTAAAAAGAAATACTTTTTTTGTTTCCTTTAAGAGATTTTCAAGTCAAATGTATCCTTAAGTGAAAATGTTCGAAAGCATTTTGTTTTATTCGTTATTCGTAAAGGATTTTTTTTTAATTGTATGGATATGTTTCGTCAAAACTCGTTCAAATTTTTATTTAGAAGTACTAAAAATATCCTGTTTTACAATAGTAATTTTGGTTCAAATAATTTTAATAAACTATCTATAATATATAGTACTAGCTGGTATACCTGTTCCTCGTTCGGGTGAATTGAAATCTAAGCAACTCAGATTAATGGATAAAGAAATTTTTAATGAGTTAATTTTAAGTGAATTGCAAATCAAACTAAAAGAAAGCTTTTTACAAATCTCAGCTGAATAAAAAAAAACCATACTTGTTAAATTTTAAGTCTGTAGGTCTAATAGCTAATAAAAATTATTTCTTTTTATTTATAACACCCCGTAACTACCTTGTGGGTCGATTTTTGAAAACACCTTCCTAAGCTGATCTCTGCTCAGCAAAAGTAACACATTGTTACAAATTGTGTGTAATGAACGCTTAAAATAGTGTCAATAAATTATATCTGGATGTGAATTCCGTTAATATTACTTTCTGCTGTATTTATTTTTTGTTAAAATTGTAATATTCGCAAGTAACGCCGTTCCTTACATTATAATGGAGATTCAATGGGAAAAGTAGCGAAATGTTAGCGATAGACCCAAGTTGGAATCTCATTTTTGGCGACCCTGGAGGAAACTTGCTGATTGATTAAACGGTGCAGTGGGTGAAGCACTTAGTGGGGAGCAGCAACAGAGATGATAGTACGAAAACCTTCTCCACAAAAATATGTATACAAGCCAATTTTTGTAGTGATCGGTTGAACGGTGTTTGAGTGAAGTGAGGTCATTTATACTACTAACATCCATTATATATATATATATATATATAAACTTAAGCAACACGTGTTTTTCTTTGCCATAGCTCCAAGAGAAATCGTCTGAGAGACATGAAATTTAGGAATGAGAGACAGCATTTTTACTTAAATGATGAAGAAAGCATACTTACTAAAAATGAATAGAATGTATATAATATGGAATCAAACAAAAAAGTTTTATTGCACTCATAGTATCGTTACATATGTTTGTCCAAGAGGAAGAACAAGAAGCAGATGCTCCTTAGTATAAGATATGCCCTCTCCTTACTGCAATGACTGCTTCGCAGCGTCTCCCCATACTTAGCACTAGATTGTCTAACAGTTTTGAGGTAAGAGTGCCCATTCCTCATTCAGCATCTGTTTCAGCTGTTGGGTGTTCCCCGGAGGATGTAATCGTGCCGCAAGGTGTCTCTCCCAAAGCATTCCACACATGTTCTATGAGATTTAAATCAGGGGAGAACGTTGGCCAATCCAATCAATCGAGTGATATTTTCACTTTTTCACTTTTCAGTAGCTACTGAACATCGGCATCTTGGTGTGGCCGTGCGTGGTCATTCATAAAAACGAAGTCTGGTCCAATAGCACCTTGGAGCCAACGCACATGAGGAAGGATCACCTACTTACAATAGCGATCTCCGATTACCAAGCATCTATCGAAAACGTGGAGCTCAGTCCACCCATTCAGCATGACTCCCCAAGAGACAACTCCAGGACCATCGTGACCACCTCTTTCCTTGATATTACCTAATTGAAACTGTGTCCCGACCTCTTACCAAATCAACTGGCGTTGAGAATCGGTTGTGGCACTGAAACGACTCTCATCCAAAAAGAGGACCCGACTCCATTGATGAGATGATCAATTTTTGTGCTCCATACTCCTTTTGTACTATTTACTCCTGTTTAGAGGAGATCTAAACGTGATGCCACCGATGGGCAACTTTCAAAGGGATGAAGCGTTCAGGAGGACGGGTGAATAAGTAACCTTTGTGCAGGCGTCTGGCCACAGTAAACCACGACACTTGTCACCCTGATGTTGTACACGTTTGCTGACTGGTATCGGACTCTTTTCGTTTGCAGGACAATATATCGATCATCCACTGCAGTTGTTTTCCTAGGGTGGCAGCCACGAATCCTTCTAAATGTTGTAATTATAGTTTAAAAGGCTTTCAAAGCTTTCAAAGCGCGTGAAATTTTGTTGATTCCGAACTGTTCAGCTACACTGGTCAAAAACTAAGTCCCTCCTCCAACTTTCCAATCATTCTTCCGCGTGCAAAATGGTGCACGAAAGAACTCATTTACTCTTGCAGTGAATGTCTTTAATTGCGCCTCCGTTCTTACTTTTATCATAGTCTTGAGCTGCGTGCTCCACCGACCGCACGCGTTTTGCGTATATTCACGTCACCTATGACAATTTGTTCCTGATATTTGCATACGCATCACCTTTCTACCGAATTACGTGTGATCGCAATAACCACACACACACTTTTCTGCAATTTCATGGCTATCTGCTTAAAATTTACAATGTTGCTTAAGTTTTGCACAGCAGTATATATATATATATATATATATATATATATATATATATATATATATATATATATATATATATATATATATATAGTAAACAAATTTTTAGGCATCTATTTATTTTAAGCTAAATTTAAATTTATTGGTAATAGAATATTTTTAGGAGATTTACATTTCAAATTTGGAGCAAATGAGTCTATATTTTGAAGAAAAGAAGTTTGCTGTCGAAGAGTGTTTCGTACTATTTGAAAAAAGGATGTAGATGTGAATAGATGTAGTGTTTTCTTATGTTAGCCTGCTCTTAAATACATAAGCTAATTAGATTTTGTGACTGTGTGAATTGAGGTGTTTTGAAATACTTAAAGGGTATTGGTGGCGGGATTTCATCTTAGATCTTCAGATGGGACGTGTAGTTGTTTATAAAACGATAAATAAACAGAACCTCATACAATTTGCATGCATGTATTACTCATAATGGCGCAATGCTTAATAAATGACTTCCTTTGTTTCCCTTCAAAATATGTATCATTAATTAAAAAGTTATCTGAGTAGGAAACCTCTATATATACCGACAATGTTAAATTGCCTGTTTTCGATTTACCTTCCTCAAACTCTGTTATACGTACAAGTTTGAACTTTTTTATATAATTAAAGTATACATTCCCCATTATATTGAAATGAGCTTTTAGCTAATTTTGAATTTTTTTATAATTCATAAGATATTTTATCAAACATAAGGAAATATGACCCCTTTTTCGCATAAAAAAATTTGTACAAAATAAGTTTTTGAGTTTTTGACTAAAAGCTCATTTCAGTATATATTAGCCAGTATATATTTCATAAAAACCTTGCATACCTGTGAACATTTTTTTCCCAGAAAAGGTACATCGAACGTCTAGAACTTACATTTTGATATAAATGATCTTAAATGTATAATTACTTTTTTATTAAAACATTCCTCCCCATACTCCAAATGATCTGCATTTTTTTTTAATCTCATCATCTCTCTTTCTTTTAAGTCTTTTTTTTCTTTCCAAACTTCCTTTCTTTTTTGTAAGCATGAGTATTTAGCTTTTAACAGCCTCCTATTCTCAGAACTATAGCTATTGTATTCTGGAGAGTATTTTTGAGGGAATTGGGTATCTTACCTCTCTCTCTCTCTCTCTCTCTCCCAATTTTATTAACAGAAAAGGTGGAAACTAGAGTCATCTCACCAAGTGCACTGGGAAGACGACTTGACAACAAAGTCAAACATTTTTTATTACTTATATTTCATGAGTCTACATGACTATTTAACGTATATATTCTTTAAAGGCTGTGTAAGTTCATTTTGGTTTTTAATCAGTAAAAATGAGTGATCAAAATCATAAAAGAAAACAAGTCTGATTATTGTCTTTTCTGAAAAAAGTACGTGAAGATGAAAAACAAGATATAAAGCAAATATGTAAATCTTTGTACTCTCTGGTAATTTAATTAAGTATTTGTTGTTAATAATTTGTTTTATTAATTAAAGCTTATTATTTATTCAATTTATTTTTTACTGTTTTTTTTTTTTTTTTTTTACATTTGATAAAATCAAAATCATAAGTTTGGCTGTGTTTTGTGGCATGATGCGAGAATGGTGGACTTTCGCCCCTCGACCCCTCCGTTGAAAAATTTCTGTGTGTGCCACTGTTACGGTCAAAGTTAGTGGTGTAACGTATACCAAAGGATAGCGTGGGAGCCTAGGATTCTAGGGAGCCCAAAGCCTAAGTTACATTATGTTTTTGCAATCATTTGTAAATTCCGGCTTGTGACCCTGAGCCTGACTTCGCAGGGGAGCCCTAATATTCACCATTGCAACGTGTGAATTCTCGGATGAAGTCCTCTTCACTTGACCTTAGTTTAAAATTACGAAGGCTGTCGCCAATAGACATAGTATTGCTTTACAGTATAACGCGAATTCAAATCAGTTCACATCATTCATTTTAGTAAACATAATAAGAAGTGTAATATAAAACTTTGGTATTTTTTATTTTAAAAAGATAAAACATATATAATTAACAAATTAGTTAAAATTAAGCAAATTATAAAATATTTTAAATACACCATGATGGAAAATACTGTCCATATAAGTTAACGGAGCGATCTTACCACTTGCTCCAATTATTATAAATTATTTGATATAAAACAAAGTTACAGTCTTCATTAATGCATCCAACTATTCTAAAATTATGATTTTTTTTAATTGAGAATTTATTAATGATTTTATTTTATAGGCCAGCTTATTAGTTCTAAAAATAACAAGTGTTTCATTTTCCATTCACTAGAACAAACACTACAAGTGTTTTAGTAAAAGCAAATGCTATAATTTTACATAAGATGTCTATCTTTAATATGAGTTTTACTTGAAATGTGTTTTTTTTTCAAACGGGGACAATGATTGCTCAAAAAGTTTAAGTAATTTGCTGAAATTTTGTTTGTATGTTCTGAATAACAGTAGAAGAGTTTTAACCATCAGATTTATCAATCACCGTTTTATTACAAAATTTACAGTTACATATGTGAATATAATCACTGTTTTTTTTAGCAATTTCGTACAATAACAAAGATAAATTGCTCTAGTTTTTGTAAAAATTAAAACATCTCTTGTCCTTAATGTCATTTCGAAAAGGTATAGCAAAGTAATACATCTAAATTGAAAAACTAAGAATTTGCTCATTTATTATTTGTACAGAGCAGACCCGTTTATGTACTTGTTTATCCATTTTTACCCATTTTAGTAGAAATAATTTATTTTTCTCTTCTTAATTTCAGCCTTTTTTTCATAAAAGGTAAACACCACAAAAAAATCTCCATTTCTCCATTTTTTTTTAAAGAAAAAGTTGTCGCAAGTAGTCGGATACCTTAAATCTAAACAATCAAGATATTCTTCAAACTAAAGACAGTAAAATAATATTTTTAAATAAAACCACCCTGGCGTTTTATCATAACACATATGCATGCATTGCAGGCAAACTCAACACTTTTTGTGACATTCGCATTCATTACTATCCCTCGACGCACAGCTGTTGCGTAAATCAAATCAGCATTACTTTCTTGGCAATAAATCCAAAAACCGATCAAACGTTCCACTGATCAGATGAAAGAGGAAAGCCTGTTAAAATTCCAATTTCATTACAACTCGAGTAGGAATGCGCCGTATCATTACTCTGAACGAGCGCTGAAAGCTTTGATAAGGTAATGCAAACCATGTTTACGGTAATGAGTCTCAGATTTGATTTCAAAATGTCACACAAAATGTCAATGAAATTATGGAACACCCATTAGCTTTAACCTAATGGATGCGATACTTCGGATCGTTGATTGGAGACGGCAAATGACCAATGAGAGCAATTTCTAAGGTTCGGTTTTGTATGGAGAATATGCCTTGGTATTATAAGTATTTGACTGAAATGTGGGTATGCGTTTCGCGTTTTGGTAATTCCAGTAATCAAATATTAATGTAAACAACGTAGGAGGAAAAATTACGTGTAGTTTTCTTGATTATATTTAGATCTTAAGGTGTCTATTATTCAATCAATTTTTGCTGGTAATAAGATGGGATTTGAAGATACGTAACTTTGTATGTGTGGGAAGGATTGAAGATATATAAGGTGGGTTCGATATTAAGGTGACTGCCTACCTTGAAAATGTCGTTTTTCGTCTACATAAGGCATTTTTTTTTATTTTAAAATTTAATAGTTTAATCATTTTTCTTTCCGAAACAATTTTTCTTTTTCTTTTACGCGAAATACAAATTAAAGTTATAGCGATTTTAAAAAACATCAAATCTATACAAAAGGGCAGTAAGATTAAACTTTAAATAAGTTAAATGAATTATGTTTTCGAAAGAAACTCTTTACCAGATACAGGATATCATAAGAACCAAACCAGATAACGTTTTGAAATTTCGTGGGAAGGCTTTTTGTAATATTTTTTCATAAAGTAGACCATAAGTTTTGTTGTAGGTTAAATATTTTTCATTTAGGGTAGTTTTTATAAAGAAAAAACTTTAAAAATATCAAAATTTTCATATTATGTATAATTGTCTGTAATTTTTTGTATTTTAATATTTCTCTTAAATTTTGGTTTATTTTAAGTGCACTATAATATGTATGTTGTGTATTAAGAAAATTATGATCATTGTATTAGAAACTTTTTATACAGTGTTACCCGTTTTAGTAAAAATTTGGTAAAATTTCCGTGAAAAGAACCAATTTTTCTAAAAGTACAATATTTATTTTAAAAATTTATATATTTACATGTTTTTTTTTTATTTTTCTTCCTAAAAAAACTCAATTTGTTTCAAAATTTTGTTTTCATAAAAAAATTGTGTCCGAAGGTTGGCAGTCACCTTGAAACTACCGATGGCTGTTATATAAATTACGCATGCGCAAGATTGGTGTCATGTGCTGGATTGCACATGATAACCCGGAAGAAGACGCGCACACGATGCTAACATTAGTGATCGCGCGGAGTGTCTTCGTCACCCCAATCTATTTTTTTCATGATTACTTTTGTTGTACACGATAAAAAAACGTTATTCAAGTGAATGTCGTTTTTCTTTAATAATTTGAGAAAAAATACCGTTAAATTGAACTAAAATGCATCGCATGTGCATGACACAGTGCGGGTTCAAAAGACACAAATCAAAGACACTTTTCGCTAACATTACAGGAAAGCTATTTGCAGGCAAAACTGTCATATTTTGTTCAAGTTATTGCAGTTTTAATGTGCTTTGATGATCGAGACCAATAGCATGTTGAACTCTTTCTTGCTTGTATCTTTTTGTCAGGGCGCAGTATGTCTTGTGATACAGACAAGCGTAGCCTCGTACCTTTTCTTGATGGGGTGTTACAGGTAGCATTTGAAAACTTTCCTTTTAACTCAAACGTCTCATCTTGTGTAAGTGTGATCACTTTTCTCAAACTTAGTTTCGCTGTCCCGATGAATATTCATTATTTCATTAGGTACTTCATTTGCTTGGTCATTTTCTATATCCTCCATTAGAGGTCACACAGATGCCCATTTCTTTTTTAAAATTCTGTTCATTTACTGTTATAAGTCATAATGAATCACGCAACACATCAATAAAAACCATTAAGCCGTTTACAGGGAAAAAATGCAGCCTGTGCATAGAAAATATTTTGGAACAAAAGTGGTCTTGCGAGATACTCAGTCACCCCTTGTACATTAAGATTACAAGAAAACGTTTGCCACTCCCAAAAAAAAAAGGGAGATATGTGACAAATACAATTTAGTTCCCATTGAAGAATGGCATATAGGATACTGACAGGGTCATTGATAACAAATAAACAGATTTTCCAGAATTAAAGAATTTCGTGAGGCTGTGTGTGTGATTCTGTGTCTCACGCAACCGCTCCCGGGTTAAGAGGAGTGTGACGTATTGACTACGAAAATTCACAGCCAGGCTAGAGATATAAATATGTACAATTTATTTACAGAACATTCTAAAAAACAATCTTACATCCAGAGCACGTTTATATCGTCTCACTCTCTCCGGGACCCTCAAAACAGGTCCTCCGCATGTCCTTTTCAGACGAGTCTATCCGGAACGTAGGGGAATGGGATTCTAGTAAACCCTTCTCCCCCACTTCCTCGGAACATTCGCCACAACTCCTCCTTCCTCTAGAGAGAACTTTTTCTGATGAAGGAAAAGTTCTGTTCTTTTAAGGTCCACTAAAATCACTTAGGATATATCACTTAAAAGTTCTAGGTAACACTACCTTTTTAACAGTGTACGATTCCCTTCTGGCCAGAATGACATACTACAATACAATTAACATATAAAAATTCAAAATAAATGAGAAAATGACAACTTATTAGATAGATACAAATTACAGAATTATTTTAATTTAGAAAAAATTAAAATAAAGAATTTATGTTCATTATAGAAGTGGGAGTAATAATACACTCTTGGGGGATATATATAAAAATTTAATCAATCCTACTTAAGGCATCTGCATTGGCATGACTTCTCCCAGGTTTACGAATAACTTCAAAATTAAATGGTTGTAGTGCAAGTGACCAACGCATAAGGCGCGGATTTGTTCCTGCATTAGTTTTCAACCAAACTAATGGGTTATGGTCGGTCTGAATGATAAATTTCTGCTGTCCATCAAGGTAACAGCTAAGTTTTTTTACTGCATAAACGATAGCTGCACACTCTTTTTCAGTTGTACAGTAAACCTTCTCGGCGTCAGAAAATTTCTTGCTAAGGTACAGGATGGGATGCTCTTCCCCTCTATCATTTCTCTGAGCCAGGACTATTCCAATACCCGTGTCAGAGGCGTCGGTTTGAAGAATAAATTGTCTTTTGAAATCCGGGGCATATAGAACAGGGTTAGTCGACAGTTTTTCCTTCAATTTTACAAAGGATTCTTGACATTCCGAAGTCCAGTTAATGTATCCTTTCTTCGATTTCCCTTTTAACAGTTCTGTTAGTGGTGCTGCTGAACTAGAGAACATTGGGATGTACTGTCGATGATATCCCGCAATTCCCAAAAAGGCTCTAACCTGGGTTTTAGTCCTCGGAACTGGAAAATCTAGTATTGTTTGAACTTTCAATTGAGCTGGAGATCTCTTTCCTAACTCTACGACATGACCAAAATATTTAACGCTATCTTGTGCGAATTTACATTTTGCTGGTTTGATTGTTAACCGAGCATCCCGTATCCGTTCTAGTACTTTTTCTATGTGGCTTATATGATCGTCCCAGTTTTCTGAAAAAATAGCCACATCGTCTAGATATGGTAGGGCAAACTTCTCACATCCTTGAAGTAGTTCAGCCATCAATCTGCTGAAATAATAGGGCGCATTTTTTAACCCGAAGGGCATACGTAATGGATGATAAGTTCCAAAACTAGTGGTAAATGCTGCTAACCTCTGAGCCTTTGGAGTTAAGGGAATCTGCCAATAACCATTTGTTAAGTCAAGTAAGGTTATATATTTGGCAGCTGCGACAGTTTCAATTCTATGCTCTATATTTGGTAAGGGATAAAACTGAGTTCTTATTACTTCATTTAGTTTTCTATAATCGATTCAAGGCCTAGGATCTTTTCCAGGGGTCTCAACTAAGAGCATGGGTGAAGCATAATCTGACTCTCCTATTTCTATTACTTGATACTTCAACATTTTCCTTATTTCTTCTTACAATAAATCAGTTTGCCGTGCCGACATTCTGTATGGTTTCGTCCTAATAGGTACATCATTTATCAGTTCAATGTCATGCTCTACCAAGTGCGTTTTTCCTGGTTCATTGGAAAATATTTTGGAATAACGGCATAGGATTTCTTTAAGTTTCTCTATTTGTTGAACATTCAATCGGTTTCCTAACTGACTGTGTTTTGTAATTTCATCGAAGTCAAAAATATTCGAGTTAGAATCGATACAGGGAAAGTTTTCTTCTAATTCGTTCGAATCTTCCTTTGCTCTACTGTTAATCATATTTATAAATTCGGCTCTTTTGTAGTACGGCTTCAACATATTTACATGAAAACTTGATTTGACTCGGTGTTGTTGTTAAAGCTCACCACATAATTAGTCTCTGAATTTTTTTTCTCTATTTTCCCTGTCCTTTCCACTGCACAGATAGTTTATTAGGTCGATTCATCTTTAACACTAACACTAAATCTCCTTCTGAAAATTCACGCTTAATAGCATTTTTTATCATACCATGCCTTTCTTTTAATCTTCGTTTCTTCCATTTTTCAATGGCTAATTCCTGACAACTTTTAAGTCGATTTATGAGTTGGAAAACGTATTCCACAACGGTCACCTCTTCTGTAGTCCTCATCCAATTCTCATACAAAAGAGGTATAGGTCTTCTCAAATTTTTCCCATGGACCAATTCAGCGGGAGTAAACCCTGTGCTTTCATGAGTGATGGTTCTTAAAGCGAAAAGTGCAGCTGGCAACTGCTTTTCCCATTCGGGAGAGGATTCAATGCATATCACTCTTAAGATTCTTTTCAGAGTTCTGTGAAATCTTTCGACGGGATTACTCTGAAGATGATAAACCGAACTTCGAACAACGTTTATTCCAAAGTTTTCAAAAAATACTGATGTTAAAATACTCGTGAATGAAGTTCCCTGGTCCGTTTGAATTTCTTTAGGAAAACCCATTCTACTGAAGATCTGGAGCAAAGCCTCCACAACTGTAGTGGACGCTATATCAGGCATTGGCACTGCATCAGGATACTTCGAGGACATTCACATGACAGTTAACAAATATTTATTCCCTGTACGTGTAGTGGGAAGGGGTCCTACTGCATCAACGTTTAATTTGGAAAAACTTCACTTATTACAGGAACTAATTGCATTGGTGCTTTTTTCTGATCATTTGCCTTACCTGCCCTCTGACAGGGATCACATGTTTTCACAAAATCCTGTATCTCTTTATAGCACTGAGGCCACACAGTAAAAATATCTTGCAATCCGACTCTTCGTCTTCGTGACACCTAAATGGCCTAATGTACCTTCATGCCCCATTTTCAGAATTGACGATCGGAATTTCTCAGGAATAACCAGTAGTTGTCTTATGTTTCCATTCTTATCTTTTCTGCTTTTGATCAGAAGTTTTCCTTTGGTTAGTGAATAATCGCTTGCTTCATTATTCATACCCTTTTCTATCTTTTGAATCAAAGGAGCTAATTCTTCACTTTTCTGTTTTCTTCAAATTCTTCACAATCAGTATTAATATTGATTAAACTCATTGTGTCCTTTTCTTCCGTAAATAAAGGCAACAGATTTTTAATATCTTCAGCTAAATTTTCTTCTAACTTCATTTCCTCCTTTTCAACCGCTTCACTTGTTCAGCTTTTTTCCACTGACTGCGAGTTTGAATCGCATTTACTATTTCCCGTCTCTGTAAACTATTATGCTCTAAATCTGATTCAAGGAGCTCAATTGTTCGATTTCCTAAAATATATCTTCCCTGATCCAATTGCTTTCGCACCACAGCTTCCTTGGTGACGACATATCCCCACTCACAATCAATTTCTACATCTGCGAGAGATAAACAGGTCATATGTTCATCAAGAATATGTTGGACCCACACATTCTCCCCTGTAAACATATTTGGTGTAATAAATTTCTCACAAATTATATCAATTGAGGCTCCTGTATCTCTAAGGATAGGCATCTCAAATCCGTTCACCTTACCTCTAATAGTATATGGGTCGAGTGAAGCATTTTCGGAATTACTTTTTAGTCTATTTACGGTTTCAGAGCCATATTTCTTCAATTTAGAACATTATGGACGAAAATGATTATAAGATCCGCATTCAAAACACTGGGGGCGTCTTTTTTTCAAAATCTTGATGATTGTTACGGTTTTTATGTTCTCTGGTATTCATAGGATTATTCATTGATACATTTTCTCTCGGAATAATCGTTGAGTTATTCCATTTCTTTTTCATCGTGTTCTTGGAATATGACCATGTAACTTTTTTCTGAAATGTTTTCCTCACATCTTCATATTCCTCTATTTTACGAGCGAGATCAACAGGAGAAATAATCCCACTCCATTCGTCCAAATGATGTTCCTTAATTTCAATTGGAGCCTTTTTCTTTAATTGATCCGTTATCATTAAGTCTTTCAACTGTTTGAAAGTAGTAATACCTAATCCGGCAATCCACCCCTCAAAATAGGTCTGAAGTTCATAATAAAAATCGTCCCACGTGGTCTCCGGATTCTTCTGGTGTTTAACAAAAAGCTGACGAAATTTTTCGGGGCTTAATTTAAATCTTTTTAGAAGCAATGCTTTCACATGATCGTAATCTGATGCAAGTTCTTCGGACTCTCTCGCGATAATATGAAATATGAATCTCGTTTCAAATGAGATGATTTTCAATTTAAATTAGATGATTTTCAATTTAAATTAGATGATTTTCAATTTAAATTAGATGATTTTCAATTTAAATGAGATGATTTTCAATTTAAATTAGATGATTTTCAATTCAAATGAGATGATTTTCAATTTAAATGAGATGATTTTCAATTCAAATGAGATGGCTTTCAATTCAAATGAGATGGTTTCAAATGAGATAATTTTCATGATTCATTTCAAGTGAGATGGTTTCAACAAAGGTCGTTTTCGTTCCAACAAATATTGTTTTCGTTTCAAAAAAGGTCGTTTTCCATTTCCAATCATTTTTTGAAAGGGTCACGGTGCTCAACTATTTTTTCGACCGACTGTACAATATCAGGGGGCAGAACACTAATTAGTTGCAGAACTCAATTTTCTTTAGAAATCCTATTCATTTTGGCCTGTCTTTCAAATAAAACCAAAAACAGGCTTATGCCATCTTCCTTTGCCTTAAATTTAGGAAGAAGTTTATGCAGTTCAAAAGTATTTGAATGGTGTCTCTCGTTAATGAGATCATTCTCGCTTACGCGCGAGGTGTTTTACCTTCTAATCTTTCTTCAATTCTCACGTTTAGCATTTCTCGAACGAATTCTTCATCGTAATTTGTGCTATTTACAATTAGGTTTCTAAGGTCTATAATTTTTAGATCATCAGTTACTCTTTCCCCTAATTGTTCTGCAATATAACTTAGGTCTGATTTTCGACCTTTTCCTAAGTAAGCCATTTTTAAACAAAAGTTCTTACAAATAAAAAAAAATATTTCGAACCCCACAATTAGAATGAAATATCACTTATACACTTTTTCTTAAGAAAATAATAATAAATAGTAAAATTTCAAAATTGGTAAATCATTAAAAATACTTTTAAGCAAATGTATGCCTATACTTAATTATTACTAGCAAAACTCCAATACGTATTTGATAACATAATAATGTTTGTAACACACATATACACACTATTTATAGATATAAAAATACTTTTATCAAATTTTATACTAAGATTTTTTCAATGAAAAAAAACTAATTTTCATAAAAAAACAATAAATTGCAAAGTATCAAAAGCCAAGTTTTTTTTAAAAAAAAACCTGCTATTATTCATACAAAATAGCTTAAAATAAATATTTAATATTAATTTTTTTAAAAAAGAATTATTTGTGAAATGCTTATAGATTTTATATGAAACCTTTCTCAAGTAACTTGCGTAATTTTAACTAAAACACACCGAAAAGCAATAAATAAAATACACAGTATTACATAATCATGCTATTCATAAAAAAAAGAAATATATATGTTTAACTAAACAATTTCTCTATCACAGGATGTGACTCATGCAATTTAATATATATATATATATTTATTCTCCAGTAGACAATTAGTAGCTTCCCTAAATTATATGCTTATAAATAGAGAACCAATTAGAATAACATGAGAACAATTGAATCTCAATACGTAGGATATGTAATACAGTTTAGTCACCTAAATTTAGTACTTCAAAACACAAACAAATTTTTAAAAAAAACACAAGATGTGATTTAAATAATTTGGCCAGATAGAAGGAAAATCGTACCTGTGTGTGTGTGTGTGAAATATATTTTCGTTGATCCGCACTACGTACTACGGCGCTTCCAAGACCAGAGGTTTCTTATCTCTTTTTCTTTCCTATTTTAGGAATTCTTTGTAGACGAGACGGTGTTTCTTTTAAGACCGGGATGGTGTAAATACTTTTTCTTAAGACAGGAAATGTCGTTGGCCGGGGTGGCACTTGTTTCAAGACCAGGGTGGTCTATATACTTCTTCTATGAGCAGAACTTCTTGCGTGCCGGGACGGCTCGTTAATCTCCTCTAAGATGGTGTGAATTTTCTGTCATACTCAATCTTAATTCATCGATTATATATCTAGCCAAAAATTACATTTGAGTAATTATTCATCTCCGTCGGTGCCTCCATTAAATAGACTGTGACGTATTGGTTACGAAAATTCACAGCCAGGCTAGAGATATAAATATGTACAATTTATTTACAGAACATTCTAAAAAACAATCTTACATCTAGAGCACGTTTATATCGTCTCACTCTCTCCGGGACCCTCAAAACCGGTTCTCCGCATGTCCTTTTCAGACGAGTCTATCCGGAACGTAGGGGAACGGGATTCTAGTAAACCCTTCTCCCCCACTTCCTCGGAACATTCGCCACAGGAGTTAGAAACATCTCTCTCTATATATATATTGACATAGTTAAATTGGCTGTTTTCGAAGTACGTTTTCTCAAAATCTGTTATATGTACATGCTTGAAATGTTTCACACAAGTAAAGTACACATTTCTCATTATATTGAAATGAGCTTTTAGCTAAATCTGATTTTTTAAAATAATTTATGAAGTATTTTATCAAACCACGAAATTTAACCCATTTTTCACATGAAAAATTTGTAAAAAATTAATTTTTGAGTTTTTTACAAAAAGTTCACTTCAGTATATAATATACATCATTATGATTATATCATTAAATTTACATACCTGTAGACAGTAGTTTCTCAGAAAAGGTACATCGAACATCAAAATTTACATTTTGAGATAAATTGATTTTAATGTATACAGTGAGGCTGTAGCGAATTATAAACGAAGCAATGTCCATAATTATTTCGAAACGAAAGGAGTGTGTATCCGGGCGAATTAGTTAGACAGTCCACAATAATTAGATAATTTAGGTATAGTAATGTTTAATTAGATACGAATTGCCGCGATGCGGCTTACATTCTACGATACAAGTTACACACACACACACACACGATCTTTACAATTTTAATACAGATGTGCGCACACCAGCGCCCTCGCGTGGTCAATATTTCGGCACAGAGGCGACTAATCAGCTAGTAAATAACAAAAATAAAAGGCTCAATTTATAATAAACGATACATGTTTTGGTTTATATCAGACGTTCAACTTTTAAGCAAAAACGAAGTACTTTGTTTATATTTTTCACTATTCAAATGGGCGTGGCCCAGTTTCAATGATTTTTTTAAAATAGGTTTTAAGGCCTTCTAATTACCTTAGAGGTTAACGTAAGGCATTTTTCGAAAGGTTATAATCAATAATTTAAAAATGTAGAAATCTCAAATTGTCAAAAAAAATAATATTTTAGCTTTCCAACACACGCCTTAATTCGTGTAGTGCCAGAGTCTAAAATACTGTTTCGTTCCAGACCTAATTAAGCTTCCTGGATGCAAATATTCTTTGCATGTATAATAGAGTGGATCGAAACATGTCTTTTTCAGAAATTTTAAAACTTAACCTATGAGGAAAGGATATTCGTTGGTGTATGGGATGAAGGGAAAAGTAAAATATAAAATTAATTTTTATGTTTACTGTCACAAAAAGAATGAAGTAAAGGTAGAGTTGAGCTTTTTTGTGGTAAAAAACTAAAGCACTTTTTGTTAAAGAAAAACACAGGCAGTTTAGTACTATTTAACATTTAGTGCGATAAGAAGAGACCTATTAAACACAGTGAAAATTGTTTAATACGAAACTGAGGGGACTGAAATATTTTTTCGTGTTAAAAGATAATATTGCCAAAAGAAAATATATATTCAACAAAATTAACTTAATAAGTTTATTAGAGTTAATATAATATACATAAGTATGGATCTATGCAAGTATTTAATAAAAATCAATGAAAGAAAAACATTCACAAGAATTTAATAAAATTTAAAACACACTTTTCTCAAGTTTTTTTTAAAAACAAAACATTTGTTGAGTTTTTGAAAAATAATCTTATATTTTTCTTTGCATTGCCTCTTTTAGCTTCAAATTGTCAAAAAATTGCTCGAAGTCGTCTATTTTGTTATTCATTTCACCAATGAAATACGTGTCTAAATAACTGCGCATACTTTTCTTCATGTTTCTCATTTCGGATGTTCTTGTGTAGTGTTTGTTGGGATGAAGGGTGAATGTAGCTTATATAAACAGAATTGTGTGTGGGGGGGGGGGAGTCGCGTCACAGGCTATTCCAAGGGAATTTCAAAGCCAAGTTAGCCTTCTTTATATGAAACATATCACCTTTCATTTCCCACCCCTCTTAAATCTCGCCAGCGTGTCTGAGCCTTTCGTATTTTGTTCATTCCCATAAGGGAAATCTTTTCGTGTTGAGCGATTTTCGTTTCGTATTAAGAGAAAAATTACATGAGAAATTCATTGTAGTTAGTTGGGACAGTTGTATTATTTCGTGTGTTTGTGTTAATGGAAATTTCCTCTTAAGGTATCCGACTAAGTTCAGGACCGTGATTTTAAAAAAAAAGTGCATAGATGGATAATTTGCATGATATTTAGTGTCACTTAGATTAGAATATATGTATAAAATTATTTTAAGGACATTTTGACAAAAAAAAATTTAAATACAATATTTTGGCAAAAAATTAACTTAGAGTAACCGTTATTCAAAATGTTCTCCTTTTATATAAAAAATGCTTCTAAAATAAAAATATTTTGTTTATCTAAAGTAAAGACTTCTCCAGAGAGTATGGACTTTTTTTTGAAAAATTAACATTATTTTCACAGTTACAACCCATTGAAATAATTATCGACATTTTTTTCTTGAAATTTCTCCACTCTGTTGTCGTAAAACATGGATAAACCCACTTCTAAATTATATATTTCAAAAATTCTAGTTAAGCCTCTGTACAGAGGTCTGAGCTATATACAGGCAAAATATTATTATAATAGAAGCCTTTTTCACAAAAGGAGAATATTTTGAAAGTGGGTCATTCTATGTTCATTTTTTGTCAAAATATGGTGCTTAATTAATGTTTTATTGCAATACTGTTCTTTAAACAATTTTATATACATTTTCTAACCTAAGTGACACTAAGTATCATAAATATTACCCATTTATACGCTTTTGCAAAATCTCGGTTCCGAACGTAGTCGGATACCTTAAGTGAAAAAATACATGAGAAATCTCTCTCATTGTAGTTAGTTGGGACAGTTGTATTATTTCATGTAAACGGAAGTTTTATCTTAAGAGTTTCAAAACTCGTTAAACAAAATTCACTGTTGTTACAAGGAGAGAAAAAACACATCAAGTAGATTTAATAGTTTCTTGTGTATTAATTTTTTTAAAAAAGATATAACGTTAGGGGAAAAATTTGTTTAAGACCGTTTCCACGGTGCGGAAAGGGAGATATTGGAGTTATAAATTGTTATGTACAATGTGCTATTCCCACTACTCAGTACTTACTCACTTATCAATAATCATCGTCTTGGGTTTTTTATATTGTAGAAAAATATATTATTTTGAGTCTAAAGTCATCTAACCAAAACTAAGTCATTTCCTTTTTTGTCGGAAGTTGAATCCGTTTATGGTAATATTAAATTTTAAAAAAGTACAATTTTTTAAAATTGTTTTCGACCCAATCTCTATACTATGGAGCATATTTTAAATGTAGGTAGTTCCCAATTCCTATATTCATTTTTTTCTCCGTATAACCGCGATCCACCCTATTTTATTTTCACAAAATATAATATCTGCTATGTTCTTACTTATATTTTCAGAAATTGCAAACAAAGAGAAGGAAAATGCATGGACAAAAATGTTAAACATTCAAAAGATGACTCAAAATTTTACACATTAAATCAAATTAACTGCTGTTAACACAGTAGAATTTAAACATCCTCCGTACAGTCCAGATTTAACCCTTTCGGAGTTCCATGTATTGAAACATTTGACGAAATGTTTGGCGAGGAAATACCTTGCGGATCAGGGAAGAAAACATTTAAATAGAGAGAACACTCAAAAAATACACTTACATTACATAATATTTTCAAAACAATAATAATTATAACAACTTGTTTCCAATTAGAAGGAAATTGTGTTATTTTTCAATCAATATAATTTTTTCCTGTCCGCTCAAATAGCTGAAGAATTATATAGATAAAATAAAACAAAAAATTTAATTCTTTTATTAACCAAAATAGTTAAAAAAAGAAGTTAAGATAAAGAAAATATGTTGCTTAAAAATAAAAATAAATGTTTGTTGCTTGATGATCATTAAAGTTAATGGATATTATATTCCTCAACAACATACATTCATTACAATTTTTATTTCGCTTTTGTTTAAAAAATAAAATAATTTCAAAACCGATTCGAAGCACGAAATGTGTATACTAGCTGCTCTTAATATCGTTTATCCACACTATTTTCAATAAATCACTCTTAACTACCGCACATCAACGCCTCTCACAGGCATCTTTACTGCCATAATAGTTAAAATCCTTTTTTTAAACTATTTATCTCTAGTTTATCTTTCATTGTAGATTGCAGAAAAATAAACTGCCAACAATAATTTATGCCGAATGAAACCGCTAAAACGATAAAGGAATACCATCTTTAAGCGTTGGAATAAAATTTTCCCAAGTATGGCTGAATATTCGAAACAAACAAAACAAAACACAAGGAAGTAAAAACATCAATGCAAATCTATACGATTCTGTCGATATTATCTTGCTTTTCTCTTTTTTTTTTTTTGAGGTTCTAATAGAATAAATCATTGCCAGATATCGACACATCAACATTACGAGAAAAAAAAATGGCGTCTGGGGAAAAAATCGCTTGGCGTTCAAAAAAGCATTACGGAAAAATAAGATGAGAAAGAAAACGACACAAATGCATGTTCAATCTTCACTTATACATTTTAATGCGATCCATGAAAAAGAACTTTTGTCTGTTATGAGAGTATTTAAAGTTCATTTAACTTTTGTTTTGTGTATTTTAACGAATTGTTTTTTGTTTTGTTTCATAACTTAGGATGATAACGTTAATAGTTACGAGTGGAATTGGGTTTTGAGATTTCTTTTGTTTTGATTTTAAAAATAGGACTTGGTTTGGTCGTAATTGCCGTATTATGTCTGGTATAAAATCGATTATTAAATTAGTTTGTTTTGTGCCGAGTTGACTCTGAAACACGCCTAATCATTTTTACACAATTTTGAAATAACACTGTTCACAAATTTAACTATTTTGATTCTTATACAAATCTTTAAAATTCTTACCCTAAGGATCAGGAAGATTTGATCGAATTTATGAGAGTTAATGATTATAAAATGTCAATAATGCCGAAAGTTAAATTCAGCTATTAACAGCTCATTTAATTTGTGAGGGCATGAAATTTGATAGAATTATAGAACATTTTCTTACTCATAAGCCTGACATAGAGAATGCATTAAAATTTCAACGCAATCATAAGTTTTATGTAGCAGGATATTTTACAACCTCTGTGACAATAAAGTCCCGTGAATAGTCTTGTAACGTTAACATAAATGAAATATTAATGAAAGTTACCTTATTTTCCTTCGAAATAATCACCTCCTATAACTATACAACGATGATATCTGCTATACATGTCAGGTAAACTTTGCAAGAAGTCTTCTTTTGGGATGGAGTTCAAAGGCCTCGTCACGTTTCGCTGAATGTCAGGAATATCGTCAAATCTCTTTCCCTTCAAAGCGAGTCTGAGTCGTGGGAATGGGAAAAAGTTTGAAGGATTGAGATCTGGCGAGTATGGTGGATGCTCAATTTGCACCCCTTCCCCCCTTTTTGCCATGAGCTGTTTGACGATATTGGTTGTATGAGACCGAGCACTGTCATGAACAAAAAAGAACATGAACCTTGTGCTTATTGGGGTCGTACCCTGCGTACATGTTTCATTTAACGGGTCGAAATTTCAATATACCTTGCATCATTCATCATCGTTCTCTCAGGTAGAAATTGCTTGTGAATCCTTGACTATCAAAAAAGGGGATAAGCATTGCACCCAGGCGGTCTTCTGCTACGGGGGTTGTCAGAAACACTTTACCCCTGCCTTCTTGAAAACGGTCGAACCACTCGTACACACACTTCATGGACTTGGTTTAACCTTCATAAACACTTACCAGCATCGCATAAGTTTCTTTCAGTGTCTTGCCAGGCTTAAAAAAAACTTGAAATTGATTTTTGTTCGTTCATTTTCCTGTTCTCAGTTAAGAACCAACACACTAAACTAGCACTCTGCAAAACAAGTATTACGCGGAACGCAAATGACGCACAACTGAACAATTGGAAGGAGCCAATGGTGCACAGAAGGGGGAGGGGTGTCCTCGGGATCCGGACCCCCCCTCAAAGCCCTTGACTTTTTTTCCGATTGATTATAATCCTAAGTATATAGTACGTAAAATTTAATTACTTGTTTTTAATTATTAATTTTATTAATTAATGCTAATTATTTATTCAAAAATTAGTTTTTTACTGCGTTTTGTTCCCTTCAACCCCGTACTCCCCCCTGAAAAATTCCTGTGTGCGCTACTGGTGGGAGCAGATGGTTAGCACCTGCATCTACGCACGTGAAGCGTTTTGTTTCGCTAGTGTTGCCTAATCGGCCGGTTCAGCGAACTTTATTGTCAGCGAATGTATAAGCAACTTTAGAATCCAAAAAATAGCCCAAGCCAACAAAACAACAACAACAAAAAACTGAGGTTATTAATAGCCAACGAAATTCTTCATTTGGATCAGAAACCAACAGTTGTAAAGGGTGTTTTTTTAGAGGTATAGAACTTTAAATTGCAATAAAACAACGATGTATTATTCGATTGACATGAATTTTTTTTATTCGAAAGATAATCTTGTGGCATTATATTTTAATATGATTTCTGGCATTTCAATGCCACGGCTGGCTCAAATGTAGTCCAATTTTCGATGACTTTTTCCAACATTTGTGGCCGTATATCGGCAATAACACGGCGAATGTTGTCTTCCAAATGGTCAAGCGTTTGTAGCTTATCCGCATAGACCAATGACTTTACATAGCCCCACAGAAAATAGTCTAGCGGTGTTAAATCACAAGATCTCCGAGGCCAATTCACAGGTCCAAAACGTGAAATTAGGCGGTCAACAAACGTGTCTTTCAATAAATCGATTGTGGCACGAGCTGTGTGACATGTTGCGCCGTCTTGTTGGAACCACAGCTCCTGGACATCATGATTGTTCAATTCAGGAATGAAAAAGTTAGTAATCATGGCTCTATACCGATCACCATTGACTGTAACGTTGTGGCCTTCATCGTTTTTGAAGAAGGATTCCACCAGCCCATAAAGCGCACCAAACAGTCAGTTTTTCTGGATAAAACGGTGTTTCGACATACACTTGTGGCTTAGCTTCACTCCAAATGCGGCAGTTTTGTATGTTGACGTAGCCATTCAACCAGAAGTGCGCTTCATCGTTAAACAAAATTCGCTTATGAAAATCGGGAACAACAACAATCTCGTTTTGGGCCCATTCGACGAATCTACGCCTTGCTTGATGATCGTTTTGATGAATTGCCAAACCAAACTGAGAATAAATCACTTGACAGCTGTTAAATCGGTCGCCATCTTGGAAAGTAATGCCAACTTAAACTTCTATACCTGAAAAAAACACTCTTTACTAGATATATCTGACACATCTACTGATTACAGCATTTTTAGTCAAGTTCTTAATAACCGTGCATGCATGTTATCGAGTAGCGATGAATAGTTGTTAGTATAGTTTCATCCCTAATTTCAACTCGAATTTTTAAATGTTATACATTCTTACAGACTGAATTTTCACTGTACTTTAATTTTAATTTTTTTTTATAATGAAAATTAATTGTCTTTGATATGTAAATACGTAACATGAATTTTATTATTACTTTTTTTTGCTCGGTTTATTGGAAAGATACTTATAGATTTTTCCTCTTGCACGATTTTTTAAAATTGTGGATCATATCCCTAAATTTACCATATGTCACATGTATGTTTTATACGATATTTTTTTTGCACGGTTTTCTAAAGGACCATGTATAAAAAAATTGGGATGTGCAATAAATTTTTGTTGATAAAAGTAAGAAAATGCAATGGATTTGCTGGTAAAAAAAATATAGACATACTTTTTCGATAAAAATACCACATTTAAGGCCACATGCATTTGTAATGAAAAATCTAGGACAATATCATATTTGCGTTCGAAATATAGGGATAAAAATAAATCTCTATAACTTCTAAACAACAAAAGTGATGCATACTTGAAAATGTACAAATCATTCATTACAACGGATAAAAATCCAACCATAAAAGAGCCGAATTATGTATTATTTTATGCAAGTTTAAATAAAGGAAATTGTTCCAAAGCGCTTCGATAAATAAGTTTATAATGATGTATAAAGGGAAACAATTTTTTTCCCTCTAAAACAAATCTCTTGCCTTTTAAAGAAAAATTGTTATTGTAATTTGGTTTCAAATTAGCATATTTTATACAGCGTTGACATAGAAATGATTGAACAACTGGGATATCAACAGTAAATAAAGTAAGCAAGTAAAATTAAAAATTCTAAAACCTATTAAACTTGTTTATCAAAATAACGTGCTTTGAGGAATTAACGCTTCTTTTACCACGAATGATGTTATACAAGGAAAATATAAATAGAAAAATATATTTCATATGAATAGGAAAAAAATATAAATGAGGGGAAAATACACTTGAGAGGGAAAAAATTATTTAATTTCTTTATAACCTGTAATTTTTTTCTTGTGAGTGATTATAATTAAAGATTAAATTTGAAGAGATAGAATCTTAACTTCACTTTGGTTCTTTGAATAAATTGAATAAATGAAATTTCAGTGTTATTTACTGGGTTCTGCTCCACGAAGCTTTGTTTCAAACATTTCTTTTGATAAATTCATGGAAATATGCTGAAATAAATTACCATGAGTTCTGCAATTTTAAGAAAAGGGAAACTCAGATGGATATTTAAAACTTTAAGAAAATAAGCTTTTCTTCATTACAAATAAGAAAAATTAAAGATACCCGGAAATAGTAATAGTAATTTTCCATAATGAGTTATTGTAATTCAAGATGGGTATTGTTTAGGGAGAGAGAGAAAATTCCAGCTTCATTTTGATTCGTTGAATAAACTGAGTTAATGTTTTTTACGTGTTTGATTAAGATGAGTTGGAAACCTCTCTATATACTGACAATGTAAAATTGGCTGTTTTCGATGTACCTTTTCTCAAGATCAGTTATATGTGTATGCTTGAAATCTTTCATACAATTAAAGTATGCCTTTCTCATCATACACAAATGAACTTTTATTTAATTTTGAATGTTTTAATGATTTATGAAATATTTTATCAAACATTGCGAAATTTGATTATAAATAATTTGTAAAAAATAAAGTTTTAGGTTTTTTACAAAAAGCTCATTTTAGTATATATATATATTAGCCATCATTATAAATATATCAAAAAAAATTTACATACCTGTGAACGGTAGTTTCTCAGAAAAGGTACATCGAACATCAAAATTTACATTTTGAGATAAATTGATTTTAATGTATACAGTGAGACTTTTAATCGGCTAGGATCTAAAAAATTATCGGCTCAATTTACAATAAAAGTTACATGTTTTGGTTTATACGATGCGTTCAACTTTTAAGGTATCCGACAACGTTCAGAACCGTGAGTTTAAAAAAGCGCATAAACGGATAATTTTCATGATATTTAGTGTCACTCAGATTAGAATACATGAATAAAATTATATTAAGGAAATTTTGACAAAAAAAATTGTTTAAATGTAATATTTTGGCAAAATATTAACTTAGAATAATCTTTTTTCCAAATGTTCTCCTTTTGTGAAAAATGGTTCTATTATACTAATATTTTGCCTGTATATAGCTCAAACCTCTTTACAGAGGCTGGTGGTTCGAAGATTAACTTTAGTCGATATCTGAAATGAACTGAACTCAGTGGTGCAACAGCCCTTGAGGGCCAAGGCCTACTGTGCCTATCTCAGTATACGCGACCTTAGGTACAGGGGTGCATGTGCAGATGTTTCAGTGAAGTGGTCAGTCTGACTCGAAACCCCCCAGTGTTCAACTCCCAAGAAAGCTTGGTACACATCTATCGTCCCACTGAAGGGATACAAGACTCAATCGACCTTGCTCAGCCCGGGATTTGAGCCCCTGACCTGTGGCGTAGAAGCACGATAACTACGACTCTGCCACTGGGTTTCTTATTAAAAAATTACAATTAATATATAATATATATTAACAGAACACCATGTAACGAACATATATATATATATAAATGACAGAATCATAATATTAAGTGACAAAATAGAAAGGTTTTCTCTAGCAACTTTCCATTTTCCTTTGCATATAGGGTGTTTGACTATTATTTTAGTTTCTTACTATTTATTCATTCATAAATCAAATTCTCAAAAGTCATGCTAACTCAGATATGATTCGAACCTTCGACCTTTGATTAGAAGTCCAACGCGCTATTCATTGCTCTACAAGAACACAACAAGCAATTTTCCTTTTTATATTTGGTGTTTTGGTCTATTATTTCCGTTTGATACTATTAATTAAATAATATTTAAAAAAAACTGTATTTTAACATCAAGTGTCATCCACTACAAACTTAAAAAAATGTATTTGAAAATGAGAGGATGAATGAAAAGTATTTTATTAACGATTGAGAAAATTTGAAGATATATATATATATATATATATATATATATATATATATATATAATATATTGAAATTAGACTTCTTAGAATTGAAAAGAAATTAGACTTCTACAAAAATCGGAATACTGTTTGTTTTTAAAACAAATGACACACTTAATAAATTTAATGGCTGCAGTTATGGAATATATATTTTTGAGAAGTCTGGGATATATATATAATACCTCTAAAAAGTGACTTCTCAAGTTATGTGAACATTGCACTCGTATAATTTGGGTAACTTCGTAAAGAAGGAAGTGTATGTTATACTCCGAACAGAAATAAAAACTAAAAATTACAGCTTGAAAGTATACGTGTGCTTTATACGCTGAATTTTACGGTACATCTTATTCTTAGGGTACATACAAAATAAAAAAAGAAAAACATGATAATAAATAGAATATTCTTATTGTTTATTTTTCATTAAATTTGGTTTTGTTACCTTTTTATGTTTCATTTCTTGTAATTGAAAATAAAGATAATATTGCAAATGCCGGTGCAACTGTAACTATAATTTATAAAAAATGATAGTGTTTTATTCACTAGTAAGCACTTATACTGTTCAACTCTGAAAATGTACGTTTAGGAAACAGATTATTTATTGCTATGAAATTTTTCTTTTTAATTCCTCTTCATTTGTGCAATATTTCTCTCTTTACAAGTAATCTGTCACTTTATCGCCATTTTCAGTTAGAACATTTTTTTGTTAATTTGATGTTTTTCAAATTTTTTCAATAATAAGTATTCTATAATTTAAAATTCATTTTCCAGTTCCATCATAAATTTATGTCGCATACTTTGTATAATGCTCTTCATATTTTATTCAATGTATATCGCTGTCAAAATAAAACTTGTAAAAATCGCTTCTATAGAGAATCATTTTTTCTTCTTCAGTTATTTGGGGCGCATATAAAGTCTTGGAGAAATTAAATTTTGTTTCTTTAAATGTTTAATTCTTTTTTATATTTTCTCTTTTATTTTAATACTGTTCAGCTGTATTCTTGTTTTGGTTGGGTTATTGTAGCTTTCAAATGGAAAAGAATTTGTGTGAATAGGGTTTTTTTAAGTCACTGTATATTCTGGCGTTTACGGACACCTAGAAATTCAAACTACATTTGTTAAATTATATGTATATTCCCTGCACAACACGCGCCATTTCTTTACAAAGAAACCTGAAATGTACACGTGCAGATCTTTTATTTTTCGAAGTGGCAACATTCAAAGTAATTTTCCGAACTTTCAAACTTTGGTATACTAAATTGACAGTCGACAGGAGGAACAGTTTGCATGGGGGGAAATACTTGAGGTAGTTGTAAATATCCTTAAATCACAGACAGAATAGTATTTAGTCCAGATGTGCTGAATATTGTTCTGGATTTTCGAGAAAAGGGAGACACAATTTGGTGTAAGAACGCACTCAAGGGTACTCAACCTTTCTTTCCACCGGGCCACATACATATGACAACTATTTCACGCTAGCCGCAACATCAAAATTAATGGGAGGGAGGACGCTATAAGATCAAGGACATTTAAAATGTAGAATGATCAAACTATTACAACTCATAACTTTAGATTTTATTTTAAAACTAGTATATTAAACCCTATCAAATTCATTTCACAAAAGTAGGTTTTAGGCACTTTTGCCCATTTATGGTATGATTTCGATTTCCTTTCATCAATGACCCCCTCCCCTTCCCCAAAAAAAAAAAATTATTTTTGCTGCTGCTGCAGATTTTTTTTAAAAAAGCCAAATTACCTCGTCTTGTGAATGAGATCCTCTAAAACAAGAGCCTTTGAAAGATGTGTGCTTAGTGTTAGAGAAATTAGCAAAAATATTTTTTTAGTATAACAGTTTCACGACAAACCAGACAAGTTGCTGATCCATGTTTATTTTTTTCTATGAAATAGTCAATATTCACAATAATCTTGAAACAATATATATTCCTTAGATATTTTTCAATTGGAGGACATGACTGTTGACTAACAAATAATATAAAAGTCAATTCTTACTTAGATCAATAAAGAAAATTTTTATTTTAGTTACTTTTTATTGAATAATTACAATTAATATAAATATGTATATACGTATGACAAAATCACAATATTAAGTGACAAAATAGAAAGCGATTTTCTTATCTATACATGGTGTTGGACTATTATTTCTGTTAGTTACTATTTATTCATTCATAAATCACGTTCTCAGAAATTCGGCCATCCCAGGTAGAATTCGAATCCACGAACTTTGGATTAGAAGTCCAACGCTCTACCCATTGAGCTACAGGGACACAACGAACGATTTTCTTTTTCATATATGGTGTTGGACTATTATTTTGTGTTTGTTACTATTTATTCATTAATTAAATTTAACTAATGAATTAATATTGTATAAACATCAAATGTCATCCACTATGAGTTTTAAAAAAAGTATTTGAACTTGAATGGATGACTAGAATATATTTTATCAACAACTGAAAATTTTAACAAGATATATATATATATATATATATATATATATATATATATAGGGAGGTTGTGACTAATAGCAGAGATTGAAAATTAGATTCACTCATAAAATGATCGCTACTCCATTGTTATTTCTTATCACTAACCATTACATTATAAGAAGAAACAGTTTATCTCGCAATTCTTTCCGGCTCGACATCGATAGCAAAATTGAAATATTTGATTGCTTGATTTGATAGAACTCTCTAAATTTGTAATGCTTTGTTAAATAATTGAATTTGTTATTGCAATGGACGATGACCGGGACACTCAGAAATGCACAGTGGGCCACATGCAGCCGGTGGGCCTCAGGTTGTGTATCATTGCTCTACACAGTAGTTTCTTCCTAATTGGATCTGATTTATGTTTAATGTTATCCATTTTCATACTGCTGGAATGTTTGAATGTAGATTAAAATAAACAAACGTTGGGGATGAGTTAAGTCGGTATCACGCTTTTAGATTAACTGCTCACCACTGGTACGCAGCTAAGAGTCCTGGCCTATCTATACAGTGCAGGAGTTCCAGGACTCATCAGATGGTCTTGACGCGCCTTAGAAGCGGTCACCTGCGTAGTATGACTTTTGTGCAGGGGGTAAAGTCTTTCTTTGCCTGTCCCTGCTCTCTCCTTGCTTCTCCTGCTCATCTTCTGGACTGCTGGGGCATTTCCCTGCGACAGTTGTATGAAGAGCAATACCTGGTGTGTGAGGCTATTACGTGGAAAGGTCAAATGAACTTGGTGTAGGCTTTCCTACTCCAAGGGGATTGGAAACAACACAACAACAACAACAGATTAATCCTACTCCAGGTTTATCTTTTTGATGTGACTATTGTTTGAAATTTTCGAGGTTCGTATAACAAACGTGATGTTATAGTGAGGGATTAATTTAAAATAAACTCACACGGTTCAAAAGCAAGTTTATAAAACTTTAAATGCTAGATTTGTTGGGAGGAATCAGTTAGTAGTTCAAAAATGCAAAATTTATATTTGTTGAAAATATAATTTAACTTCACAATGCTTTATATAATCAATTCGGATGTGATTTCTGAAGTTATTTTATATTTTCACCCATTTAGCAGCAAAGTAGCGGCTACGTAGTCTCCATTTAACGACTTGTTTTAGGGTCAGTAGTTTAAAATAATGTGCATGAAAAAATCGAATTAATTGTTAAGTTTAGTTTAGAATTTTCAAGCGTAAAATAGTATTTACACTTGTGCTGCCTCCGACCTCAACTCTTGGTAGAAAATAATAAAGCACTTATCCCAGTGTTTCTCAAAGTGTGTGATAAAATAACCGGAAAAAGAAGTAAAACAAAATACTTTCTTCCATGATAAAAAAAAAAATTCACAACAACACTGATATAATATATGTTTATCATCTGGCGTTTTTCCGTCATCAAATAGCTATCTTTGATCCCAAAACCAAATTACAGAAAAAAAATTTTTGCTTAATTTGCTGTATTTCCTCAATGAGAGATTTTTTATTACGTTTTCTTTTTAAACAAGAAATATTACTCGTTAACAGAAAAACGAAACCCAGACCCTGAGAAAAATTCTAAGAAGATAAACAATTCACCTCTGTAATTATTATTGAAGTACTGTGCATTAGCTGTAGAAATTTTAAGTTGAAAATGGTAATAGTATACGAAGTGCTTTTGTTTTCAGTGCAGAAAATTCATCATTTACCTCTATCCAAAATTCAAAGAGCGATTTATTACAAAATTGCCTTTTAATTTTTCACTGGATGTGAAATTTATGAAGATTTCTTCGGAAGTTGAGAGCCCTTCTAGAGTATCTTGAAATAGATCTTTAATCCACTCGTAACTTGCTACCAAGTTGTCCTCATCAAGAAAATACTTCTTTAAAATTCTTTGCCAACATGGCTAAATGATTTTACATGGTTTTAAAAACAACTTTCACATGTTGTTCTTCATATTTGTAAGTTTAAACACATAACAAGCTGGGGTTCCTTTCCCATCATTTACTTCAGTAGTGGTAAATCCAAAATTTAAATATTTTTGAGAATATTTCCTTGATTTAATTTTCGAAACCACGCTCGTCTGTGTACTTGTTGATCCTTTATTATCGTCGAATGTTCGCTTACGACTTTAAAATGTATGTATGATTTTGTTTTAATCTACTGCCGTAAATACTTAATTACGGTGAATTACAATTAACGTGCAAATTAAAAAATGTACATTCAAGCTAGATTCGGTAGCTATAGAAGTATCGACCAAAACTGACTGGAATTGTACGAGGAAAAGCATTTTTACATGTTTTGCGCAGACGTCCGATAGGTTGCCCAGACTCACGCAAACGTACCTGATAATGCCAGAGATGTGATGGATATAATAAGAGAGTAACATAGACTAGACTGTTTTTCTAATGACATTTGTACTTTGAGAAGTGGATGCTGAAGGAAATAAATCTTTAATTAAATATATCATTTTGCAATCTGTTCCAATTTAAAAATTAGAGAAGGATAAATAACATAATAAGTAATATGTATTTTAAGTTATTTTCTTAAAATATTTATTACTTAAAAGTAACATATACAAAATTTAATACTTATACAGTTTATAATTGAGATCACATTGTAGCTTTAGCGTCAAAGTGCATTTTTATTGCAGTAAATACATTATTGCTGTACAGGGGGCGCGAGAAAAATTATGATTGAAAATTGGGTCGCCAGTATTGAAAGTTTGAGAAACACCGACTTATCCATAAGTGTAAAGACTATTCCAATGTCAATTAAATTTAATCTCGCAAAATTTTTAATCTGACACAGATATGAACCCCATCATTGTCATAAATGTAACAAAATGTAAATTAAAAGTAATCTCTATATAGCCCAACTTTTAACTCTCCTTTAAGATTACAGTCGAATCTCTATATTGCAAACTTTTCTATATAGCGAACTTTTTCCTGCAACCAAGAACATTTCACGATTTTCTTTGTAAAATAACCTCCCGATAGCGACGTGCATTTCCTATATAACGAACTTTTTTTCCCTTGCGATTAAATTTTTTTCTCCCTAGTTTTGAGTATTTCTTGATATTTCAAGTTATCCTCTCTTTTAACACATTTTATGGTGGTCATAAATCTTGAACTGGTTTTTATTAAGTGCCTAACTCACCTAGATCAATAGAATTCTGCCCATTTCATCCAAGAAATGCAACCCCTCAGAGGCTCACCTTCTTTAAGTGAGTACGGGTGTCACAATCCCGAGGTACCCTAGTGATCTTTTCCTTTTCCCAAGGGGTTTACTATCTTTGGTAAACACGGGTCTCACGAAACTGGGGTACCCTAGTGATCCTTCTCTATTTTCGACCCTCCTTCTTGTCGTTCAATTTATTCTTTCTTTCTTTTCCGGTCTAGATCACAGATTTTCAGAAATGTTTAGCGCAGTATAGCCAGATTTGGCTCTTGCGCCATAAAATCTCACATTCACTCACTCAATCACCCAATAAATGCAACCTTTAACCCCCTTTTCCAGTTTACTGGGAAAATCTTCGATATCCCCTCTCACACTCAGGGCAGTTGTTTGGTGTCCACGTGTCCTTGAGCTAGTTTCTGTTCATTCGTAGTGTTGATCAACCGTACTGACAACTTCGTTTCTTGTGTCTCAAAAATGTCAAAAACGTAAGTGCTTGAACATGAAAGAAAAATTTAATTCTTCAGGAAGTGGATAAAGGCATCAAGTCAACTCAAACTTTCTTTGCAGTTTTTCTTTATTTCTTTTTTTTATCTCTTTTTTGGTAGATATGATATATAAAATAAATAGATATTTACAAAAAGGTGTAAATAATTACTTTTTTTTTTTATATGTAGTGTTTATGTGTTTAAAATTTGTTTTATGTAATTTATAAAGGAAACTGAAAGATGAACCTTTATATAACGAATTTTCCATATAACGAACTTTTTTGGGATTTAGCGATTTCGTTATATAGAGGTCCGACTGTAACTTGTATATATAATTCAGGATATTTATTTTATCATAGTTGCTTTTCCTTTGTGAAAAAAAGCAATCGAAAACATCGATAACTAGCACTATTTAACAGTCTACTATGCCTCTTTCAACCACCTGTGCTCGGGGATCTTTCTTTATGATTTTACAAACTTTAAAGGTGTTTTCTTAGACTTTTAGTTTTGAAGATATAACTGATTTTAATACGCAATGCGGATATTTACTTTTCTAGATAATTTTGGAGCTTTTTGTATAAACTCGTAAATATATGTTCTATGAAAAGTATGGATCTAGGTCTGAGATCTCTTTATTTTTATAAAAGGGTTAAGTTAATATTTTTTAAAAAAATCGTGTTTTTCCAGGTTTAGCTAGAAAAAGTATTATTAAAAATCAACAAAAGAACAGATTTTCATATACATACTAACCTTAATTTGCAATAATCTAAAAAACATAAATAAGTTAAAATGACTAAAAGATCTTAAACATTGAGCATTTCATAAAAGTTTGAAAAAACTTCAGAAATTCTTAATTTTTTAAAATTGTTGAATAATTTCTGGTCAAACTGACTTTATATTTTCAGAATCAATTTACTAATGTATAATCTGAATATAAAACATAAATATTTTTTTTTAATGTTAGCGTCTCTAAAAAAATTTTTTTTCATAAAGGGTACTCTGTAGTCTTAATGATTATTATAACTTTAAACTTCTAATTTTATTTTCAAGCTATTTTTGTCTTTTCTTTCATACCTTTATGTAATACATTATTTTCAATATTCCATATTCTCATTCAATTTCTTATTTCATTTTCCTATCCATTTATTTTTCCAATTCATTTTTATTTTTAGGAAACATATAACCCTTCTGTATTATTGTTTATTTTTTGTTTCGTTTTCAGAATCATTTAGCATTTATAAAATTTCAAAAATGAAGGTACGTAAAATAAATTTGTTATTTTTCGGATTTTGGAATCGAAAATGTCGTTTATCTTAAAAATATAACCATTGATGAAATGGAAAATTCTTTAAAAATTTTTTTTTCCTGAATTGTATTTGGAGCTAATTCAATAAAAAAAAGAAGAAAAACTGCAAATAAAAAAAAGAGAGCCCGTTTTACTAAAAATCTAAATCACAACAGTCAAAGCAATTTCCAACCACAAATTGCCAAGACCGAAAACCAAGCCAAGCCATCATTCTTACATTTTTGATATCCCATCCTTTTATATAATGACATATTTTATGGAATGTAAAGAAATGATCGATCGTCAAATTTTCTTGTTTACTCGGTTTCCTGACACGTGTCAGATTGCATTTCCATTTATGCTTACGTCATGTTTCTTTCGACGTCACACGGGATTACCCGGATGTCCCATTTCGGATTATTTTCAGTCTCTGAGGGGGGTATTTTTTTTTCCTTCTGTAGTTTGCAAAATACACGTTAATTACATCTATCTGCTCAATACTTTATCTTCTATGTTAGATTAAAGAATAAACTGATTAGTCAATGAAGACACGATACAGATCGAAGAGATTTTTATAGAGTTTGATTTAAAAAATTTTAATAATTAATTTATAAGTAGATTATATACATATATATATATGTATATACATATATATATATATATATATATATATATATATATATATATATATATATATATATATAATATATATATATATATATATATATATATATATATATATATATATATAAAGTAAATTTAAAACTTGAGCTGTAATAGCCGTCCTTTTTTAATTTATTAATAGTATTTTTAATCACAAGTGTGAAAACACTGTACTGGAATTGTTATATTCGAAAAATATTTAGAAATAAATTGAATGATGTTATACGTTTGAAATCAAAGGACAAAAAGACATAAATGATAAATGTTTGAAAAATTTTTTACCCAGAAAAAATAACTATTTTCCATTCATTGGTACATTTTCCATTCTGATTTATTTTAAACATTATTAACTTAACCTTGATTATAAAAATGTCCTTATTTTCATAAATACTAATGAAACATTTAATGGTAAGAACTCATTTGTTTTAGATGTATACTAAAGTGGAAAACTTAATTTAGTTTATTTCCTTCTAAACAATTTCCTTTTCTCTTTATTTTTATTCTTTACGGAAACAAAAAAAACATTTATTAACTCCCTATTTATCTTCATAAAAATAAACATGAAATAAAATTAAAATATTAAATCATCTGTTTCTTATTGGGGGGGTAAGTAGGGTTGGATTGTCTTTTGGATGAAGAAATAGTGCGGAATTAGAATGTTTTGGTTTCTTTATAAAAAAAGTATTTTGGAAACACAAAATTCTTATTTCTTACTTAAATATGCACCAATGACATTCAAATATAAGAATGATTATCAAGAAGTGAAATAATTAGTTTAAAGTTTTATTCATCTAAGAGTAAGAGCGATTAGAAACTTTAAAATCTTTAATTTGGGCTGTTTTTTAATAAAATACAAGGTAAATAATTTTGAATACCCCCTATATCATAAATACATATTTAAAAATATTAATTAATTTTAGTTTAAATGTTTTTCTCTCTCTTCCCATGTGCATTTAATTGCCTTTTTTAAGCTTACATGTTATAAAAAAAAAGTTTATGGAGTTTGACTCATTGTTTTTGAATATAAAATTAAAATGATTTTAAAATTAGTGCATTAAATTTAAATAACCGAATGAAATCATGTATAAAATATTTAAAATTACATACGATATAAATGTAAGGGTAACTCAAATCTTCCAATAAATTTTACAGTTCCTTTCTTACTGTGTTTTTAAAAGCGAGTTTAATTCGCTTTTTTAAAGTTTATAATACTTTAAAAGCTTTATGTGGTACATTTCGATTAAAGAGAATTGTTAATAAATCTGTATATTTGAATTTTAAATGGCAATTTTCAATATTTACTTTTACATCACATCTAAAACAAAGTTTCTGTTATAGTGAACTAATTTCTCTAATTAAATTCATGAAATTAGCATTATATTGAACTGCATTAATTTGTTATCACAAAACGTCAAAATTACTTGTTACTTAAGTATTTTTCCTCTTACATATAAACTGCCCATTTCTCAAAGTTCTTTTATTTTAGTAAAACGGTAGTTTTGATAAAATAATTGTGTGTGTGTATTCTCCCTCAAACTTTTATTTTTTAATCACGATTATGGAAATTAATAGAGTCTAGACAATTTTAATGGAACGTAAAGAAAACTTTTATTAATTTTTTTTCTATAAACTGTTCTCCTATCAATTTATAATCATATTTCTATCAATATTCACTGTTATGTTTTAGAAGCAGCACAAAATTAAGGTATCTGAACACACGTTGAAAATGGCCAAATTCGGTCAAGACATATATTTTTGTTTTTTATTTTTGAATAGAGCTATCTTTTGGCTTTACAAAGCATACTTATTTTTGTTTCTACACTACTTAGAAGTAAAGTTATAAACTATTTTAGAAAAACCGGAAAAGTGGGTCTTTGATCTACCAGAAGTAAGCATTTAAATTACTCAATATTTATCATGGCGAGTCTGATAACTCAAGATATTACGAATGTATTTCTGTAAAACTTTTTGAACCTGATATTTATGTTATTTTCTAGCGAATGTACTAAAATATTTCTTTTTGTATGAATACTTTTTTGAGTTATATATTATTTAAATAATGGTGTCAAAAGAAGGTTACATTTCTCATAATGTTTGCTCAATCAGCCCTAAAATTTTCAAACTTTAATAAAACGTTAACATTTTAGTACATTTTCTAGCTGAATGCATCTAATTTGCTTTAGTAGTACTTTAACTAATAAAAGTTTATTACTTTATTTTTTTCTAATTGCTTTGTAGTTTTTCAAAAACATTGCTAAAATGTCCTTTATAATTGTGATTTTTGTAATATTTAGGTGATTTATTTTAAATATTGTTATACATACACATATATAGTTAAATATTAGTATTTATTGGTATTGAGTCCTAAAAAAGCATTTATAATGTTTAAATATGCTATTTTGTTAAAAATAGATCGTTAATTTTAATCGAAAAATTTTGTTAAATCCGAAAGTGTTCGGATACCTTAACAAAACAATTTCAAGGCAAAGAGAAGCTATCTAATGAGACTCTAAATACGTAAAGCAAATCACAACGTTTTATTCTAGAGAAGCAAATATGCTTACGAAGAATTTACTACAACTTTCACATTTCCTGTGTCGAAACTTTTAGAAAACTTTTCAAATTTCCATAGTAATAATTCCAGAAATGTCTGGGTAACAGTTCAATGGGGGGATTTCCATTAACACCATTAGTACTCCGAGGCAGTATGTCTCCTGTGTAAATGGAAAGTATCCCCCTGAAAGAGTCATTTATGATTTTGTTGTAAAAGCGTGTCCTTGTATCAACCATTAGGTCTGGAGCTTTAGTATTATTTAGAGTATGAATAAATGTCGTAAAATACTGTGGAATAGTTATTTGTAACTTTCAGGTCGGGTGTAAAGGCATTATGTCCTGAAATGTTTGAAAAATGGAAGAATTATGTCAAACTTTGACTTCCGCCTCTGTCTATTAACATGATTTGTATGTCTCTCGGACCTTTTAAAGAGGAAAGTTCCTCGGATGAGTTGTAGTGATCAGTCAGAATTTCGGGAAAAGTATGTAAATTCTGTACAATGGTTATTCATAACCCTGGGTTGGAGTGAAAATATTGATTTAAATGTGTTTCGCGTTCACAAGAACGTAAAACACGAAAACGTCATAATTTTGCTGTGTAAAAGCTTCTTGCATTAAAAATCTTCCAATCATTGAAAACTCATATAACAAAAGTTCAATATGTAAATACAGTAGAGCGTCGTTTATCGGAATCAATTGGGACCGGACACCATTCGCATACGCGATTGTCCGGATAACCGAAAACCGAATGCGATCCATGCAGTTAATGAAACCGGACACTATACGAATATCGAAAATCATCACATGTGGGAAACGTGCTTGAAGAAAAAATAAAATAGGAGCAAAAATTTCGCAATTTTACCTTTATTGTCGAAAATAATCACTTATTTTTCGCTGTACCATTGTAAACCTTCATTTTATCGCTGCAATGTCTCTGAAAAAACTGGTTAGGATATTTGAAGCTCCGGATAATAAACGTTCGGATAAACGACGTTCTACTGTAACTATTTCATTCAAAAATGTATAAGAGATAGGATTTTAATTAAATACAAAACAATGTATAACTGCATTCGAATAATTGACATAAATCAAGGGTGTGAAACGCAAAGTCAAAGAAACAAGGTTTAACTTTAGGTGGGCTGCAAAAAAAAAATCAATATGCATAGAAAAGTAAGTTTATTTCTCGAATAACACAATAATAATAAACAATAATACAATAACAATATACATAAATAAGAGAACAAGAAAATGTAATGCTTATGAGCTGACACTTGATATCACTTTTCAACTACTACCTTTCCTATTTCGGGAGGAAAATAAGATAATTTATTATACATTATTGCGTGCCGAGATGCACTGGCTGGGACGCACAAAATGTTCATTGTAGACCGCAAGTGTCCCGTGAGCCACGAGTTTGACATTCCTGATGTAAATGTTATTGAATAAACTGGTTGAACTGTGAGAAAATTACACACTGTCTAGATATTTCCCATTCAACCAGCGTAAAAGTCATAATGATTAGTGGTACCAGTAAGAAAAAAATTACTTTAAGCTAAGATATACAATAATTTTAAAAGTATTTGTAATATAAATCTAGATGTTTCTCAAGAAAATATGTGATTTTCTGTACCTTATTTGTATTCAAAACCTATAAATAATTAATTACTACATCAATCTTAAAGCCCAAACAGCATGAATTGATGTATGTCAATTATACACAATGAAAAACATTTATGTAGTAAGTCAACAACGCTCCAAATATATACGAACAATTCTAGTTGTTTTCCGAATAATGTTTAGACTTATTAACCATTAATTATTAATTATTTTTATAACTCTGCAACATACCACAAATGTAAAGAAAAAAAATTAAGTCAATTCCTACTTAGGTCAACAAAGAAAATTTTTATTTTAGTTACTTTTTATCAAATAATTACAATCAATATAAATATTTATGTACATATGAGGGAATCACAATATTAAGTGGCAATACTTTTTTATTAATTATCATTAAAGTATCGTATTGTCAGCCAAAACAATCATGCACATAAAATTTCTGTTCAACTGAATATACTTTAAAACATGAGAAAAAAATATCTTTTAAAATTTTTGACCCAAGTCGCCAAAAATGATGCCAACGTGACTGTATCTACGCCGTTGAATAATAAGTTTTAATCAATTAACTTTTATTAAATATGATTACAATACCGTATTGTCATCCAAAATAATCGTGTATATAAAATTTCAACTCAATTAAGCGCTTTAAAATCTATTTTTCTCACGATTAAAAAATTGAACAAGATATAGGAAGATTGTGAACTAATAGTAGGAATTGAAAAAAGCGACTGACCAACAAAGAATTATTCGAATGGCACGGCATTAACTATGCTAAATGCATCACAATAGAATATGCGAGATAACAGGTAGCAGTGGACCAAGAGAAACGACAAAATGAGAGGAGAGAGGGATCATTCGATTTCTGCTAAAGCCCTCGATGCGTCCTTATCAACAGTCCGGCCTGTAATCTAGGCACCTGTGATTCCAATGGACAGCGAATGGGGACTGAGGTAACGGTATCCTTTACGTCGACAATCTCTCACCAATGCACATCGCCTGACGTGTTTGCAGTGATGTTTCTGTGCATTCGAAATGGAATCTTTCGGACAGGAGTAGAATTGCTTTCAGGTGCATCGCGTTCAAATTGAATACCGATGACGAACGAAGACGTGTTTGGAGACATCATGGACATCGGTGGGGTTCTTCCCTGAGTTTAGTCCACTATGCATTAGTAATGGTATGGAGTGTCGTTTCATTAAATATAGCTGCATTCCTTTAGTTATACGGGACACACCCTTGTAACGAGTTCTCTCGCAAGGTTTCCCTCTCGTGATTAACCTAGGGTTCTCTTTTATGTTTTTGCAAGTCTGAACTGACACTTTCTTGTAGAAAAACTTAATCTATGGTAAGGTGACCAATAGTCCTCCTTTTATAGGTTCTATCCTTCCTCGAAAAGTGTCCTCCTTTTCAAACTCCTTTTAAAACCTATCTGTTAATCTCTGTATTCAGAGATGAATCAAACACGTTTCCAAAATGTCGAAAAATGGTCTGAGACAAATATCACAGGAAATAACAGTTTTCAATGGTGCTTTTTGACTTTGTTGGAGTAAATTGGGCAGATATAGAAAATTGCGTTGAGTTTTTATCGTAAGAAATGCCTGATATCGGTGACAATTGTCTATTTGAAGTAGAAAGAAGACTGGATGTATATTTAAATTCTAATAAATTAGAACAATTGGAAAATCAACATGCAGAGAAATTGGTAAAATATGGGTGAAATTACTAAACTCATTTCAAAAATGAACACATTCCATATGAAAACGTAATTAATCTTGTTGAATTTACGTTGTGCTGACTTTTGAAACTAATGCAGCAGTTGAAAGAGTTTTTTTCTGTTGGTAATGATTTTTGTGAAGTGACTAGTGAGAAATCACACACACACACAAAATTGAATGTTAATATTTTAACTACAATGCTTACTGTAAAATTCAGTATGAAGGATGTTTTTTGCCTGAACTTTCCGATGCATTAGATAATAATACGTTAGCCAAAAAATCATTCAATGGGAAAATACTCGTTTAAGATAATTAAAAAGAATGTAAGCGTAATTGGCGCATTTTTGTTTAAATTATTAAAGCGTTTAATCTATTTAAGTTGTCCTTTTTTCTTAAATTTTTCGTCCTTTTTTTCATTGTAAAAAAAATGGTTACCTTATATATGGGCAATATGATTCGAATAAATATCATATTACCATGTGCTGAAACAATGCCAGTAGCTGCATTGGAGGATTATCTTTGATCCAGTTAATCTACAGGCTTCCTTGTTTAAATAAGAAATCTCTTTTGTCCTATTAAAAATCTGTCATATTTTAATCGTGCAAAAAATCTTTCCAACACATATTAAAATATTATATCAAGTAGTAAGAATTTAAAAAAGGAGGATAGTTCTATCTCTGGTGTGTTACAGTTGCGATACTTGTAACTGTGCTGAGCTTCGATAGTTGAGATGATAGGAAGATAATCTAATTTGGAAACCATCACAGCGACGAGAGATTTTTCATAGTATTTCCCTTTCTTTCACGAATCCCTGAATTTGCATTTTAATACGGTAATATTCAGTCACACACGGCATACCTTTTTACAAATTCTCCCACATTTCCTTAGTGGGGCCGTGGGTAGCCTAGTGGTTAGGGCATCGGACTCCAGACCGGAAGGCCTGGGTTCGATGCCACCAAAGACCCTCCGAGTACACACGGAGTACGTGCTCGTTAAATCAGTGGGTCCGTAGTCTTGTGGGCTTAATCACGAGCGCAGGGACTGGAGAATATTTCCCTCCCCTTCAGTTTACATGCAGAAATTGTGGAGGTGGAGATAGAGGGCGTGTCGCCATCTATCATCCCTTCGGGGAATTTCGCCGAGCTAAAATCGCACTGTCACCTGTATGGTGCTCAAGGCCAACGACAGGCGTACCTCTTGCCCATGCCACGATGGATTTCGTGGGCCTCGATCTGACTACGTCAGACAGGTGGCATCAGAAACAACAACAACAACAACATTTCCTTAGTGAAAAAATTCGCCAAATCTCTGCTCAGCAAAGCATTTTTGGGTTATGATGGTATATTTGACCGTTCCTGAGTCACGCTTATCTAAATCACTCATTGGAGCCAGTATGCCAAGCAATCTTACAGCAGGACATCCATCATAACTACGAAGCCATACCCAGATGGATAAGTTTCATCTTAACCAGGGGTGGACCTGCGCTCTACTTTTTTGCTCATTCTTTTGTACATCCCTAAATAAACCGTTCTATTGCTTTGATAAGGTTAGTGCTTTGAATGTTTGTAAGAAAAATCGTTTAATACGAAATTACGGGGGGCTGAGATATTTTTTCATGTTAAAAAAAATTTCGTGTGTTTAAGAATGTTGCAAAAAAACATATATATTTAACAAAATTAAGTTTATTAAAGTACATTTCATTTTTATACATATGTATATAAGCATGTATAAGGCATTCACACGAAAACTGAATGAAATTTTATACAGTTGAGTTTTTGGAAAGTAAAATCTGATATTTTTCTTTGCATTGTAATTTTTAGCATCAACTTCTCAACAATTTTTTCAATGCCGTCCATTTTATTTTTAATTTCACCATTGACGAACCAAGCTCACAGGAAGCTCACCAAGCACCACAGCTCGTAATAGAATTCCAAAGTCAACTGATGAGGAGATGAGATGCTTTGTGTAGCGTTTATAGGGGTGGAGTGGGAAAGTAGCTTAGATAAACAAGATTGGTTAGTCCAGTTCTTCTCAAACTTTCAATACTTGCGACCCAATATTCAATTAAAATGCTCATCGCCCCCCTTCATACAATAACAATATATTACATTCAATAACACTATAAGCTGTTGCTAAACCTACAATACGACTGTAACATCTTAAGTGTCCCTGGCATATATAATTGCCTTGCTCAGCCGGTGCGTTACTTGCCCCGGACGTATATTTACGTCTTTCCGAAGTACAATTTTTTCTCAGAACTGCTATGTATAAAAAATTATTCCGAAAGCATTTGGAATGCAATAAAAGGACCTTGACAGTGTTTGCGAAAAATTTACTTCTTTCAGTGGATGTGCTCATTAACTCCTTTTCTACCTCCCCCCCCAATACACCACATACGCTCACCGACGTGTTAACAGGTGGCATTGGGGAGTGAATCCCACAATTTTTAATCGTTATTTTAGGGACTAATATTAAACCGTACAAATTATAAAGATCAGTGTTAATTTTTGCATATAATTTTATATAAGACAAGGCCATGGGGTTACTGGTAATTATTAAACTTATAATTAACTTAGTATTGTTATAAATTAATCATTAAGTACATTGCGTATTAACATATATTAATAAGTGTATTACATCAGTGTAAATGTGTATTTTATTTATATTTCAGAGTGTATTTATTTGTTTACTTTCAGTAAATTAATAACTTTTTAAGATAATCTTTTGTTTTTGACTTTTTAATAGGCTCGCGCCCCTCTCGTAGGGCTATCACGCCCCCTAGGGGGCGCGCCCCCAGTTTGTGAAACACTGGGTTAGTCTCAAAAGCTATTCCGAGGGTATTTCATAGCCACGTTAGCCTCCTTTCTACGAAACATCTTTCTTTCATTTCACACTCTTCTTAGATCTCGCGTGCGCGACTGGTGTTTACCGTATTTTGCTCATTCCCAGAAAGGAAATATTTTTGTCTTAAAGTAATTTCGTTTCATGTGTTAAGAGGGGGGGATGCAACAAAAAAATAGTAGCTTATTGGGACCGTTGTATTATTTCGTATTAACCGATATTTCGTCTTAAGCGTTTCTGCGTTAAACGTATTTCACTGAATATTCATGTATCGTTTTTCGTCCCATTGCAATATCTCTTTCTTACTGTGTTGCTCTTATGTTACTGAGTATATATAAGTTTTAAAAGTGTGATACTTTTGGCTATCTTCCATATATGTCAATTTAAAAAAAAATACTGTAAACCTTCTTTTAAGATAGCTGTATAGATTTGGATATTTTAGGGATATATGTCTTATTTTATTTCTTTAAACATTTATATGAACAACAAGGTACATTTTTGTAAGTGTTCAATTTATATATATAAAATATATTTTATCCATGTACTACTTGCATAGAAAGAGAAGTATATGTATATGCATAGATAGATAGATAGAGAGAGATAAATGCCGCTTAAATTTATTGATGGTTTTTGGAACTGCTTTATTTCAATCCTCTTAATAGATTTTAGTAATACTTAGACATTTTTGACACACATTTTCTTTGTGCATCAACGCAAAAATAAAATTCAATGACACACACACACACAATACTTAAAAATCTCATAATACATTTACCGTAAAAATCGGTGTACACATAACACCGCACCTATACTTTCAAGGTGATATTTTTTTTTTTTTGAAATTTTAGGTATATTCGCCGTATAACACGCATCCCTTTTTGATGATGAAATCTGAAATATTAATATATGCATTGCTTTTATGTTTTAAAATCATTTATCCGAGTTATTACCCCAGACCTTTGAAAAAAATAGTATATTCTATAACTACAACTCTTTAAGTTCATAAGGCAAGTCGTTTCTTTTAAATAAACAGTGTTTAGATATATGTAGAAGTAAATTTGTTTTTATCCGCATCTCTTTTGTTATTTTTAAAGCTATCGTTTTTATACCCGGCGTATAACGCACACTCTTAAGGTTCGATCTTCCTTTTTTGTCTTCAAAGTGCGCGTTATACGCCGATTTTTATGGTAAATGTTCTTAGAAATTCGAGAAAAAAAAATTAAAGAACACCCTGTAATAGACACCCCGCGACGTCCATTAGTGTGGGGGAGTTGGAAGGAAGGTTAGCCTTATTCAAACTAGCCAAACTAATTGACAAATCGTCAATGTTTAATATTACACTAATCATCTACGAAGTATTCCCGCCTTACTTCACGTTTAATCAACCACTGCTATCCGTTAGCAGTCTTACCTCTCTCTCCTTCTAACTTGAAAGTTTAATCTATGAATAAAAGTCTTAATTTACATTCTCGCGTCTGCTTCTTTGGGGAAGGTTTATAATAGAATAAATTTTAAAGACCCAATATTTTTCCCAAGAGGATTGGTTGAAAGAATGTGGATGGACCTATCTCAAATTATTAAAATTCAATTGAATACAATGATTTGCTATGTTTTTTATTCGAAATGTCGTTTAGGAGTTCAATTGAAAAAAAGGGATCATGCTGAAACTTAAAGCAAAATATTTAAGAAAAGTTTTTGGAAATTTAAAACACAGAAGTAAAAGCATGGTAGAGAGAGAGAGAGAGTAGAGATTCGAATAGTTCATCACTCAATAGTATTTATTAAAAATATCCCTCTTGTGTGTGGTTTGTACAAATATAATTTAACTACACACACACACACACATATATATATATATATATATGAGGGAATAGCCCCTCTCTCTTGCCCAACTAAAGAAGTGGAAGGAAGGAAAGAAACACTAGCCATAATCAAGAACAATCTGTTTATTGATCTCACAAATTAGCAACACTGATTCAATTAATTTCAATAAGAAGAGAATGCCTCAATATAAGTAATATACGTAGAACAACAACGAGATGCTCAAATTTCAAAAAGACTACAAATATCGACCTCCTTATTTTAAGATTAATAATATTATCCACATTGATTTAACATTAATTTATTTTAGTGACCAATCGTCACTTTATATTCTTTCACTAAATAAATACTTGAATTACTCTATAAATTTAAGTGATACCTGATCAGTAGCAATCTCACCTGGCTTTCTTTCTCTCCTTCTCCCTTTGCTAGCTAGAAAACCTTGACCTTATATAGTAGACTTAATTTGAAAATACCATGGTTTCTTCTTCAAATGGGTTGATTGTGAATAAACGCGAATGATAATCCGAAGAGTTCCCAAGAGGATTAGAAGAAGGTACGCGAATATACTCGCATTTTAACTTGTATACAGTAAATATACTATGCTTACCACCTAAATGCAACAACATGGAGGTACTTGTTACATCTAAATGGCTTGAAACATTTCTAATGCGCATAGCATTAGAAATGTATAGCTAGCAATGAAATGTTTGCATTTCGAATGTTATAGTGTGACGAAATGATTAGCATTTCAGTACAAAAGGATGATAAAATTAAACGGACGAATACAAAACACGATAAAAAAGTAGAATCTTTAAAATTATTTCCAGTGTAGAAACTAATTGTACTCCCGAAAAACGCTATATAAAGAGAGCATAGAATATCATTTTGAAGTGTTGGAATTGCTTTTTTATTCTTTTTTTTGAGTGCTTGCTTTCCGTGCATAGCTTTGGTATGCCCCGTAGAAAAAATACGAGCATTGATTTAGCACATTTCTAGATTTCACTGAGGTAGGATTGGTAGCCAACACTGTGAATGTGAATTATCCTTCAGGCACATTGGTCATCATGTCGTATATATTTTTGAGATCAATTATTAAAATCTTTAAAACGGAACGAATATCCTATTATACCTGTCGCACCACTACATATTTTGAGCAAGCATATTTTGAGAATGTAAGCGGTTAATGTGCTCTGCCAGATCATTGACCATTTACAAGCAAATATTGGCTGTTGCAGAAGAATTGGTGTCCGCATGTGTAATTTTTGACGTTTTTTTAAAGGCGTCTATTTACGGTCACCTTTTTCTGAAAATTGTTACCGTTTGTGTTTGTAATGGGGAGCACACTGAACAGTAAACATAAACAACTGAATGACACAAAATTATCTTTATGAATGAATCACGTTTGTATCAACAACATGAGGAAGGATGGATTAGAGTCTGGATTATACCATGGAGAAGGGTTGCTTAACTGCTGCCTTATACTTCCCTAAACTGATCCTATATACTTTATTATGGTTTGGGGTGATATTATACCTAATTTCCTTTTGTATGCCACGCTGGCACATAGACCTCTAGCGCTATATCTTAGATTTTGGAGCTCGCTGTATCAGAGATTGCCTATGATTACATTTCAACAGAACAATACGCGTCCACGCGTAGCGTGCTATGTTCAAGTATTCTTCTTTGCCCACTAGATTGCATTTTTGCTTTGAACTACCTTTTCTTTCAATCTATCACTTATTGAACACTTCTGGTCAATGATTGGTCAATCATTCATTCGTTATTCACTGCAACATCAGATGTACTTCAGCTGTTTGTGGAGAAATCATGTGTTCTCATCGCCACCAGGACATTCAAATGATCGGCCATTCAAATCCGTTTCATGTAGTTTTAGTTATTTTCAAACGTAGGGGCGCCAAACAAAACTGATTTCATCATTTTCCTCAACTCGTGAATGGTTCCAATCATTTAGTCCTTGTATTGTGTGTTATCGCAGTCATAAATTTGGCTTTGACATATCTTGTTCTTGGTGGTGCATTTTGAATGGTCATTAAAATAGAGATGCTTAAAAGAATATTTATTGATTTAAGCTACATAAAAAATAAATTCTCTTCTATCTAATATCTCTTATCTGCTGTATATAACCTCCCTTGCAAAGGTAGAAAATATATTATTTGTGTTTTTAATTTATCTTATATATCTATGTGGGAAAAATGACTCACTCGTTATTGGATCGCCGGAACTAACTGACCCACAGACAGGAAATTTGCCAGGTATGTTTCCAATGATGAGTAGAGATCAGGTAAGAATGGTTTTCTGTAGATTAACTTCCAAGGGGATTTCTGTACATTATAGGTGGAAATTTCAGATTTAGAACTTTTAGACTTACAGATTTAAAATTTTGATATGCATGTTTCTTTTCTTTTTAGATCTGGAAAGAAGGAAAGGCTTAAGAGCCATTATACATATCAATTTCCGTTTTTTGAAAGGATACCTGAAAACTTTAAATTTGATATGACTTTTTTTAACAGAGATCCGCGGAAAACGGGTTGTGAAGGGAACTACTTGCAGAAGGGATTCGGGAGAATTATGGAAACGTGGAAGATAAACATGCTCCTATCCTTTTTAAATTAACACATGAGAGGTATAAGATTGCTTCTAAATGCAATTCAAAGCTTAATAATTGAACTTTGATAATTTAATAACATAGTAAATTATGGTTTTAAAAAACTAAAAAACACGTTTTTATGGTTAATCGAACTAAAGAGTAAAAAAAAATTATTTTAATATAAGAATTATTTTTTTACTTTTTAGTTCGATTAACCATAAAACGTGTTTTTTTAGTTTTTTTAAACTATAATTTGTTTTTCATTTTTTTTTGTTCAATATACAGTAAAAGCATGTATTTTTAGTTTATTTTAACTATCATTTAAATTAACATCCATTTTCAGAAAAACTGGACAATTGCTTATATTTATTATGATAAGAAATTGTAGACACAAAAAATGTTTTCGCTTTTAGGGATACTCTTAATCTTTTAGTCGCCAAATCTGGAAATGGGATCTGGAATTAGTCGCCAAATTTGGAAATGGTATAATGAACTAGTAGCCAAATCTGGATTATCATGTCTCCTGGTTATCCTGTTCAGGGCAATGGAACAAATTATGAAATTATTGTATTGTCATCGGTCCTTGACAAGTGTGCAAAATTTTGAATTAATCTGACCTTTTAAAGTGTGTAAAAATCAAGTTCAAATGTTCCGTTACATACAAGTGAAACTTATAAAAGCGTGTTAAAAACAATAATTAATCATAGAATATCCAGCGAAGCAAGTTTGTTAGAGCCATTTACGTATAATAATGGAGCAAAAGTACGCCATGCTGTATTGTTTTCATGTAAACAGTAATGCATATCGTTAAAAAAGGCATATTATATAAGAACAAGTATATTTAATACAAATTAAATTCCATTCTTTATAGTTTAATAGAATAAACATAACTTTTCGTATATATTCTATTTATATATCCACAAAACGAGAATACATGAACTTAGTGCTTAAGATCGCTCATAACAGACTTAAATGGAATTGGATATTCGGAAGAGAATATATTTACGATTACATAAACTAACCATAACCTTGCTCCTTGGCCCACCCCGAACGGGTTAGGGCAGATATCCAGCTCGATTTCGTATCCCAACTTTTGTATCTTTCTCTCTGTGATAGAGGCATCGTAAAAGCAGTCATAGCTAGAGGGAGCTCATTCGGATGACTAATAAAAAACCTGCCTTTTTATGACTCCTGCATCTTCAGTGAAAGAGCAAAAAGCTTCCTCCTTCAATTTCTATGCTGCAGGTTATGATTAGGTGAGCTGCTATAGGGCCGTTACAAAAAAAGGGGTCTTGGTGAAAAAGAGTTTCAGCCATCTTCCTGTGTCACGTTCTGTCCATTATCTCTAATGTGAGATTTCATTACAGGAAGATGGTAATAAAAATTCCATATGGATAAGATGCTCCTTTTTTGCTTTATTTATTTGCAATTGCTTATCCTCCTTGTAGGAAAATATTAGTAACGGAGGATAACTCACATACATGAGAAAGTTCGGAGTTTCTTCTTTTTTGTGCCTCTTCAGAGCTTCTCCTCGGTGTTTCGGTAAAGTAAGAAACATGACTGCATGTTCGGTTTTCTTTTTCCTTTTTCTCTTGTAATTTAAATTCTGTGAATGTTTAAGGTTTCACGTTTTTCTTAAGACGTAATGTTTGTTTGAATGTTGAATAGAGTTCTTATAGTTAGTGTGATTTGAATTTTTTTGGTGGCGCTTGCGGTTTCTGATAAATAAAAAGTCGTGAGTTGCATTTATAAATATTTTGTGCGTTGAGGAACGGAGTCACGTTAATATTGAGATGTTGTGTTATGATGCGTAAGAGGGTTTCGTTATCGTTATTTATTTTAGATTTATAAGTTCGTGTTTAGTATATAGTTCTGAATACTATAAAGTATTTTATTCCATATTTTTTTTGTTCTTATTTTACTAACTTTTAGTTACATGCATTATTAAAAAAAATTATATATACATATATGTGTATAACTGCCTTTGCTTATATTAAGATAAATATTACAGTTAAATATGTTTTTGATTTACTATATATTTGAGTTAATACTTTGTGCAACAAATACAATAATTAATATAGTTATTTACCAAAAATCCTCAGTCTGCCTTTTAGCTTAAATAGTTCAGATCATTTAGAGCAGTGCTCCGCCACCCTTTTATCTTTGCAGACCAGTCAAAGCTTGATAATTTTACGCGGCCCGCTGAGGGTGGGACACGTTGATTGTTTATATTTTAGATTGTTTTCATTTAACAATTTTAATTTTGTTACATTTAAATATGTCTTCAGAACAAAATAAAGTTACGCCCAAAATGAATAAGTGATTTAACGTGGAATATAAAGTGATTTCCGTGGAAAGTTAAGCAAATCCGAGAGAAATGCACCACTTAAAATAAAAAGATGCAATAAAATAAAAAAGTTTATAGAGATGCGATATTTAATAATTTATAATTAATTGATTAACTTACATATTTTCTTCTCACTTTTTTATTTCATGGAAGGTAAATAATTTACGGAATATACGTGGGAAATAATCCATGCATTTTCTATAGGATTTCAGCAAATAGTCTAAGAAACAAAAGAGAAAAAAGTAATTACACAAAATATTATATAATTTTGATACGAATATCCCTTAAATATTCTTAAACTCTCAATATTATAAAACAGGACGAAATTATATCTTTGAAACTAAAAATCTATTGCCATATCAGGAAGAAGCCATGCAATTTTCTCTTAAAAATCCAATTTTAATGATTAACATGTAAGTTACGTATGTCCGCCTTCTCTATGTCCGCCTTCTCTATGAAAAATATGATTTGTTTCTCACCTTACACGCGCATGCGCCCAACCACAAGCATATTACAATTATGTTCAAAAATTTAATCTGCTTTATTTTTTTTAAAAAAAGAAAAGAAAATGATTGTTACCGTGAGTAATGCAGAATTTTAAAATTTAGTTGTTCAGCAAAAGGTTCTTCCGCATTATGTTTTGGCAGTGTGTGGAGTATATTTTCAAGCAATTAAAGTCTCTTTGGTTGCATCCGTAGTCAGATCCAGTGATTAATCAAAAATATTTTTTCATCCACACAAAGAAAATAAAAGAAAAATACTTAACTATTGGTGTTATGATTATCCCCTTGAATTCAGAAGAGAAAATTACTATTTCTGAGAATGATTGATGCAGGAACAAAATATATTAAATCATTTTAGTCTAGTAAACAGATACTTAAAGAGTCCATAAGTCCGCATAAAAGAAAATATTACAAACCTTCAAAAACAAAAATATTTTATCAAGAAAATTTATTAATCGAGCTTCCACATATAGATTGACAGTGGCTTCTGTAAAAAGCAATGCAGTAGAGTCTCGAAAACTCGGCACTTGATAACCCGGCACTCCGGATAACTCGGACACTTCCTTGCAGGCTGAAAAAAACCCCTTCAGGTCGAAAGAACTCCATTCCCAAGTAATTAATGCTTTACACCTTCATAAAATAAGTATTTTCCCTTTGTTTAAGAGTATTTGGGTAATTTATTTTTTGTTGTATTCTCAAGCAAACAATACGTACAACTGCAGTACAATATTTTTTAAGGAATCACTCGTATTCTTTTTTTAAGAGGAGTTGGAAACCACTCTCTATCTCTCTCTCTATACTGGCAATGTTAAATTGGCTGTTTTCGATGTATCTTTTCTCAAAATCTGTTATATGTACATGCTTGAATTTTTTTATCAATTAAAGTATACCTCTCTCATTATACTGAAACGAGCTTTTAGCTAATTTTGAATTTGTTAATAATTTATGAAATATTTTATCAAACACTGCGAAATTTGGCCCATTTTTCACATAAAAGAATTTGTAAAAAATAAATTTGTAAGTTTTTTACAAAACGCTCACTTCAATATATATTAGTCATTATTATAAATATATCATTAAAAATTTACATACTTGTAAACAGTAGTTTCTCAGAAAAAGTACATCAAACATCAAAATTTACATTTTGATATAAATTTATTTTAATGTATACAGTGAGACTTCTAATCGGCTAGGAAATAAAAAAAAATAAAAGGCTTAATTTATAGTAAAAGATACATGTTTTGGTTTATATGAGACGTTCAACTTTGAAGCAAAAACGAAGTACTTTGTTTACAATTTTCGCCATTCAAATGGGCGTTGCCAAGTTTAAACGATTATTTAAAAGTAGGTTTTAAGGGCTTCTTATTGCCCTAGAGGGTAAAGAAAGGTATTTTTAGAAAGGTTAAAATCTATACAATTTGAAAATGTAAAAATCTCAAATTGTCAAAAAAATAAGATTTTAGCTTTCCAACATTTCTTAATCTCATTTTATGATAACACGGCCTTTTCACAAACTCTGTGACCCTTCGGTCCATATTAGGCCTAGTTTTCAGGATTCTACAGTATCTATATATTTAGATGATAAAAGTTGACAGTTAACACTAGTTGACTTTTGATGGTTGTTTGTGCCTTCGTTCTTCAGAACTTTTAGTTCCAGAACAGCTATAAACTTATTGGTACTTTTTCAACTAGTGAAATTAGTTGATTGCACGAAAGTAGAATTTTCAAAAGGTACGGCGAAGCTACCAAAGGCAATTATTCCGTGAATGAGTACGTCTGGAACATACGACTCAAAAATACCAAAGTAACACAAACCTGTCCTTTTGACAAATATATTTCTAGATTTCTTTTGCGTATGGTTAATGGTCAAATGTTATGATTCCCCAAGTTACATTTTTAGCCGGTTATTTGGCGAAAGATAATGGCTTCCGCAACTTTCTCAATAGAGTTTACGGAATGTTTTCCTCTGTGTTAGTGATTTAATGGTAATATGAGTTGAACTGACATCGAATCTAAGCCATTAGAAGCTCCAGTCTCTTTACTCAAGGGGGGAGGAAAGGAAAAAGAGAGATTTTATTGGACTTTTTCAATGGGTGTCCTGACTCGGGTGTTAAGAACAGTCTGAAATGTTCCATTAGGTTAGTTTCCTGCAATTCCATATAAAGCTCGCTTTATTTATAGCCAGCACAGGCAAAGAAACTGCTTTGGAGGGACCAGGAAACAGAAAAAGGGGGAGATACAATGTTTGTATTTTTATCTCTAAAAACAGAATGTTTGAAGTGTCGTTTCTATAGAAGAAAGACTTAGGAAAGGCAACTGTTAAAGTCATTGTGCTCCTAATGAAAAAATATAATTCAGCTAGAATAGCAATCATTATTATCTTGTGAGTGTTAATGTATATTTCTAAATCTTGTAATGTAGGGATAAAAATAATACAAACAAATAGGACTAGACAACAAATAGGACTAGAATATAGTATGCCTTAAAAAAATGACAAAATGAGTAAAAATATTTAAATAATTGAGATAATTTTATAATTTTTTAAATAATTTTTTTATATGTGAATACCAATTTTTATCTTTTAAAATTAAACCAACCTAAGCCATCTGTTATTGGTGTCTTTTCACTTAAATTGTCCTCTTTTTAAAAATTTGTTCAATTACATGTATTATAAGTAGAATTATATAAAATAAAAATGTTGATAATTTCCTTAAAATCCGGCGTATAACGCACACACCCCCTTTTTATGAAGAAACCTGAAATATTAGTGCGTAATATTCTTATATTTGAAAGCCACTTATTCGAGGTATTATTCCAAGCTTTAGAAAAATATAAAATACTTCTAGAATAACAACTCTTTAAATTCCTAAGGAATGTCATTTATTTTAAATAAAAAATATTTCGATGTATGTAGAAGTCTTATTTTTTTCTATTCGCCTCTTTTTTTAATTTTTGAAGCTTCCATGTTTTTATACCCGGCGTATAACGCACACCTGTAGGTTTCAATCTCATTTTTTGTGTTCAAAGTGCGCGTTATACGGTATTTAATATTGTGTTAGAGTCAATATAAACATGCAAATTCAGAACTTGAAAAAATTTGCTTAATGCAAAATTATTCATTCTGGAATTTTCGGAAATGAAAGGGCGGATTTCTTGACAAACTCCGAAACCTAGAGGGAAAGGGGGATTTACATCTCATCAATATTCCAAAATCCTTTTTCAAGTTTAAAAAAAATTGGAGAAAACGTTGCCACTCCTTTTAACACTCAATCAGGTCTTACTTTTACTGGCAAAGAAACTTTTTCCGACCGCGTTCCCCAAAGACTATTTTGTAATAATTTTTTACAAAGATTAAAATCACCCAATTACATACTGGGAATTGTAATTTTAAAGTTTTAACCAGTACCCTTCCAGTATTGTGATTGCATTGTTAGTGGGGAGTAGAGTGTTGAATACCTTATGCTTTTTTTATTCAGAATTAAAGTAATTATTCGAAGGTTAAGCAACACATGCTCTTAAAATCAACTGGCCTCTTATTTTTTATTAGCTTGTTTCAAGTAAAGATAGATTCACAATATTTTGTAGCTTTATTGATTTGCTTTTCTAATCTTTTTTCATTTTTCTGGTTTTGTTATTTTATTATTTTGCTTAAGTTACTTCCCTTTCTTGATTTTGTTAATCAATTGTTTATTTTTGTAATGAGCGTGCGTAACTACGTAGCTTAATTGTTTGGCTTTGTAACATAATCGTTCTCTCAAATTTGTAACTTCATTTGCTTTGTAACTTATGTTTTGTTATTCACCCTTTATTTTATTTGTCTTATTTTTTCTCTTATTCTGTAAGCACTATGTGATACTTGTGGATAACAGGAATTATTTTATCTATCTTCTATAAAAAGAAATGCAATTTTTTTTCACAGCATCCTTCCTTAAGGCTTTTTAATCATATTAATAGTGTTTTTAAAACAACAGCCTTTTTTTAAACAATACAAACAAACTATAATGTATATCTCTTATTTTTTTAAAAATCGCTTTAGTGCTTTGATATGGCCTTTTTTATTTGCTTAAGGGAAAATATTGCACAAATTTCTCCCTCTAAAACTGTCTAAATCTTTACTAAAAAGTAAGACTATTTATACATTTTTTAAAGAATTATATCAAAACTTATTTTGTTTCGTCGTGACTTGGTTGTAATTATTGAATAGTAAATGAACCATCAGTGAATAACGGCTAGACTAAAAACTAATTAAGAATCTCACGATTCATTTATTTTGCATTAATTAAAATATCAGAATTAAAAATAAGCTCACCAAGTAGATTTAATAATTCAAAATCTTACTTCTCTTTAATACCGTCTTTATATGGTAATATATACTTTCACTAAAAATAAAAACGAAATATTATTCAAAAATTCTTTGATGACCAAGTTCTTACATGAAAGTCTTCCTTTTGAGCGAGCAATATTTTTAATAATTTATCACCGTTATAAACATAGCAAATTTTCCCTCTTTAAAACTTCAAAAACGGCCATAGCTTCCTTAAATATGCGGATAAAATACTTCAATTTCTTTATAAAGCTGTAAAATTCTAATGAGAATATGCAAATCAAAAATCACCATCATGCTAGATAATTTGTCTTCGCTGGAATAATGAATTCATTCTCTCTATTTTTTTTTTTTTTGGAAAACAAGCCGCTATTAAGGGCTGTTCAAAAAACAATCTATTTTTCGCCACGTGCATGATTTGCATTCTATTTCTGGAATCCATTAGAGTCCAGAAGAGACTTCTGCCTACTTAATGATCTGGTGAACGTCCTAATAATTAAACTGTTACATCGACATATGGTGCCAGATCTTGATCGTGAAGTTTGAAATGGATTTGAAATGGAATGTGAAAGAAAAAAAAGAAATTGAAAGGGAAAAAAAAGAGAAGCTTCTCTTAATGGAATGTTTCATTGTTTGTTGATCCTTAGATAACCAGAGATTTGTTTAAAAGAGTGAGGAATTTTCAGTTTTTGGTTTCTTGATGAGTGGATCGTATTGATTTTTAGGATGAAAGAAATGTCATTGAATTGGTTAGTTTATTGACATTTTGAATTAAACTGCGGGAGAAATAAAGATTCGAAAGTATGCTTAATTAACTGACGGGGAAGATATTATTTTTAATTTCGATTAAATGTCTTTCGAGTCAAAGAAATAATAGAACCTTTTTTTTTTTTTTTTATTTTCTTACTATCTTGTTCAGGTTTTTCTCGTTTATTTTTCTAGTTTTTGGATTACTTGCTTTTATTTTATTAAATTTTTTTCATGACATGGAAATGAAAGGACTGGATTGACCAATTTATCTCCTTATTAAAATAAATCTGGAATGTTAGATGTATAGAACTGTTCACACATTGATCGTGATTCGAATATAGTTTTGACACATGTAATTTTTTTATATATATATATATGGTATCGCGGTATTTGTCCTCAATGAAATCCAAAACTACTAAACCGATCTTAATATAACTTTGCATATTGTGTGCAATTTCATCCGACTTAGGATGTAGGATAGTTTTTATCTCAACTAATGATGTCAATGTTTTTTTACTGACGGAAATGTGAAGAATCCAGGAAACGGGAAAATTTGCAAAATGTCGCAATGTGCGCGTGTCGGAGGAATTTATTTTGTTGACCAAAGTGTAAGATAAGTGAGTGCCTGGTGTATTTAGGGGCGCATAATCCGAATTTTTAATCATTTTCCAAAAATATCCGTAACTGCCAGATAATGCCGGGCGTCCGTATTTTAGATGCACCGTGGCAGGGGCATACTTTAAAAACCTTGGTGAGTGAAAACTTGTTTTCTAGTGTATATCAAGACGGTCAATCTGAATCTACTCTGAGAAATTTCTGTAATTTTGCCGGATAATTCCGGACGACCGTCTTTTACGTGAACCGTGGCAGGGGTTTACCTTCAAAGTCTTCTGTATTTCGGGGTGGTGAACGTGTGAGAATGTAAATTCAGAATTTAGAAATTTACGTAACTTTGTCGGATAATGCCGAACGACCGTATTCCCCCCCCCCTTTCCAAGGACTGAGCTTTCAGGCCCAGTACCACCGAAAGTACATCCCGGTTGTGTCTAGGAGCGGAGAACGAAAATCTGAATTCATATTTCTGAAACTCCCACAACTTTGCTGGATATTGCCGGAATAATTTGGCAAAGCTTCGCGTTCCAGTCCCGCGTCCGGATTTTCATTCCATCTAGTAGCTGAATTTGCACTCGCTGTGGCACCGAAATTCAGTCCAGGATGCGTTTCGGGGTTGGGAACGAGAACCTGAAATTGAATTTTAGGAGTTTCGGTAACTTAGCCGGATAATGCCAGATTATCGCAATATAATATTAAAAATTGATCATTATTCACCACATTTTTAAAATCAAATCTTCATATATTGTTACTAACATCTATTTTCGACTGTACTAAAATAGGAGATGAATGAAATGAAAAATACTATGTTGTTTTATACTTTATATCAACACTCTGAATTTATAAGCGATGATTAATTTAACAGCATTGTATAGTTCAGTATAATATTAAATCAACTTATTACAACAAAACCACAGCAACACGTGGCCGGGTCAGCTGGTATTTTTATAAATGCTTTAATGAATACTTCAAGCTTGATATACTCAAGAAACTCTTGAAGCTATAACATGTTTTCAAGAAACCCCATCTGGAAAAAAGCCTTAGAATATATTTTGAAATCATATTTAAAGTAGATCACATATCTTTTGTTGGTACGTACAATATTTTTTTAATTGTCTTCATTTTATTTTTCAATTCCTACTATTATCTCACTCTCTCTATATATTTATCTTGTTCAAATTTGTAATCGTTAATAAAATACTTTCTATTCACCCAATCAACTTTAAATATTTTTTTAACTTGTAGTGGATGACACTTGATGTTAATAAAGTTTTTTCAAATATTAATTAATTAAATAAATTAAATTTAATTAATTACTAGTTTATGACACCAACTTAGATTTGTCTCTATTGTTGTAACACTGTAATTGTTAAAACAAAGACAAAAGTTGGCGTCGAAAACCTGTTTTTAAGCCAAACTAGCCAAATTGGGTGTGCATTGTTACAACAATGCAAACAAATCATGCTCTTTTTTCTGTTCCTACTATTAGTTCACTCTCTCCCAAAAACATATTTATTTATATTTATTTATATCTTATTCAAATTTTCAATCATTAATAAACTACTTTCTTTTCGTCCATTTAAAGTAGGAATTGACTTATTTTTATATTGCTTGTTTATTAAAATTTTTTAACATAATATAAATGTAATTTACTCGTTAATTCGTGGTATAAGTATCATCTATCATTGCATTTTTTTAATACCTGGGATATGTGTTTGCATTTTATTACACAAACTATTGAAGTCCATGTCTATTGAAGTATCTGCAGCCACGATTCATATTCTGCATTAATTTGATACTATATTTTTTATTATTGCCACATACGTAGAGAAATATTTTTTAACTTAAATACATTGTTCAGAATGACATTAAAATGTTTATAGCTGCGTGAGAAACTGCTGTGTGTGTGTATTCTCCAAATTTACAACCTAAAAGTTTGGAAGTGTTCTTGCTTAGATTTAGACTTTAACGTCGAATATTTTGATATGTTGATAAGTTGTTCCTTCTTCATTGGCAAGGCATCTGATTTGTTCATTCAGTTTTTGGAATTGCAGATTTTATGTTACTTAAAATATCCATATTGTTTTTTTACAAGAAAATTGCCTTTAAGATTTTAATCTTTTGTAAAAATTTAAAGTTTAACTAAAATGTTCGCACTTTTTGACTAAGCAAAAGTGGTCATTTGAGGAACCTCTGTCAAAATTTCAGGGAACCCAGGCTAAACACACCTATTGTAGATGATAGAAATGCTTTAATTGGAATATTAAAGGTAGATGATGCCGTGTCTACATGGGAGTCTAACAAAATCCCCCAAAAAAAAGGTAGACTTATCTGATAGCGGTATTTTAGTGTCTTGGTACCTAGGTGTCTTTTAATACTTAAGGGATTCAGTTTCACTACTCGAATCAAAATAATGCAAACGAAGAGGCTTCTTGAAAATAAAAGAATTTATTTTGAGTTATGGGGAAAAATTAACAGGGGAAGTATTTACAGGAATATGAATTAAAATATGAAGATATTAAAAAGCAGTAAGTTAGATAATTCCATCTAGGAGGACGTTAGAAATCTAAAAGCGCATTATGTGACTGAAACTTACCACTTTGTTAGCGGTTGTGCAAAAGCGCTATACGTCTTCATTGAACGGTGGTTAGTGGAACTCTGATTGAATATTTTTAATGCCACCGCTTCGTAAACCCTTCAGATGGTGTTGATATGGAATGCCGTTTTAATTAAAATTATCGTCCTCTGCAAAGGGATATGATCTAACCTTTTACAAAATAGTTCCGTGGGATGTCCTACATCTATACCATTGTAGCGGTAACAAAATAAAAGAGTTCTTAGACATCACGCGAAGACGATCGTTTTGGCGTGGTCAATAAAGTACTGGCGTATGGAACGGAAGGAGCCCGGTTCAAATCTTCCTACATTGATAACCCATTGACTGAAGTAAGAAAACTCAGTTTTCTGAACTGTCGTGGCGCCATCTACCGCAAGAAAAATAAATAAAATAATAAGAAAAATAAATAAATAAATACGTTCTCGGAATCAAACAAACAAAAGATCTTTCGCCTATCCACCTCACTGGAAGGAGAGTAGTGTAGCGGTAACTAAATAAACCAGTACTTAGTCATCACGCGAAGACGATCGTTTTGGCGTGATCGATAAAATACCAGCGTTCGGAACGGAAGGTGCCCGGTTCGAATCTTCCTTCAACATAAAAGGCGCTTATGTCTGTTCACGGGCTTCAAACCATTTTGGTGTTTAGCTTACCTTTCTTCTTTTTTTCATTGTTCAGTGAAAATCTTGAAGTTTATAACGAACAGATTTTCTGAATTCCATTATTAAAAAGTATCTACCGAAAAAAAGCATTAAAAATGCTTAGATTATGCTCGAATCAGAGAACAAAAAACAAGTTATTCGAAGATTCCATGGTCTAGATACGTGTTTAAGAATATATTTAAAAAAAAATACCTATTTGTGTAACAGTTTCTTTATGCACGAATTTTTGTATTCATAATCACTTGCTCTTATTGCCTTTATGTAGTATTTCATTTTTTTCTTTTAATTAATTTCAATACAATAAATATTTATTAATCTTCGTACTGAATATTCTTTAGTTTCTCGTAGATACGCCCACTTAAAATATTTTAGAATGCAATGTGTTTATGTGTTAACAATTTAAGTAATTCATTTAATAATTTATTTAAGTATTTTTTTCTTAAAACTACTTTCATTAGACTTTTGTTATTATTTAAATACATATTCGGAAAACAAAACAATAAATGAGTATTTTTTTACGAAACATTTATTTTTAAATGATGTGTTAAAACTTTAGTTCAATTTATCCAAAAATTATAATTCTTTATTAAACGAAATACTTTTTTTAAAATCAGTTAACCTGTAAAATTAATCAAAGTGTTTTCAGGAAGTAGTTACTTTTCTTTTAGTGTTAAATATTTTGAGCTAATTTTTGATAAATACATCAATTTGTATTTTTTTATTTATTTATTTATTTTGAAGAAAAATGCTGAACAGGATTTTATTATCTCAAAGAGCTTTTATTTTCAAATACATATTTCTCTCTCTAATATTCTTATAAATAAACTCTAAGCTTTGAAAATAATTCATGCATAAATATTTATTTAAGATATAACATTTTATTTAAAAAAGTTTTAACCAGAATGAATTAATCTTATCTAATTTTTCAGTGACAATAATTCATTTTTGGTTGAATAGAATCGGATATTCCCTAGACATTTCTAGACTAAAAGAAATATTTAAAAAATATGGAACTCATTCATTTTACATCATAATCCTTTTCTTTTTAAATAACTGAATACGTAATTGTTAGTTAACGTCACTGCGAGCAACCATTTAAATGATATATTATTTCTTCCTTGTGATGTAGTTTATGTCGTTTAAGTACGTGATCTCATTTGTAAAACTTTCAGAACATTGTTTGATCACTTCCATTTCTTGTCACATGTCCGCTGAATCTGTGATTGATATTGCTTCGAAATGATGATGGAAAGCATAACTACATTAGTTAACTTCATATATCAACTTCATGTATAACTTCACATCTTCATATATCACGGCATACAGATGCAGCTTTAGTTTTCTTTTCAAGGGAGTGTAGATATATATAAATCAAATCGTAAACTCATATTATACCACCTTTTTCTTTTTTCCCCTACTTATTTTAGAGAGTTTATTAAAACAGTTTGAATAAGTTATGGTTATACCAAGTTAAAATTTGTTACTGAGTATACTAAAAACGAAGTAACCGTGATAATTGATATAAAATGACAAAAATGTTCACAGATGTCGAAGGATTTTTTCATCTAATGCAGCGTTTCTCAAACGGTGGGGACATGCGTTCTTAGGGGAGCATGATAACCTTACGTGGAGAACGCGAGCATATCGAAAAATCGAAAATAAAAGATTATTTTTTTAAAAAAATTATTAATTTACTGAAAGGAAGCAAAACAAAATATATTCTGACATAATAAAAAATTAAATACACATTTACACTGATATAATATATTTATAAAAGTATCAGTACTGCTCAATCTATTTGATTACTAAACTATCAATACTAAAATAAGAACGAGTTTAAAAATTACTAGTGACGCCCATGTGCTTGTTATATACAAAATTTAATACGTACCGTAAAATCCGGCGTATAACGCGCACTTTTAACACAAGAAATAGGATAAAAATTTACGGGTTCACGTTATACGCCGGGTATAAAAATGAGAGCTGTAAATGTAAAAATTATACGGATGAACACAAAAAAAAATTAGACTTTTTCATATAACAAAATATTGCTTATTTAAAAAAAATAACATTTTTTTGTGAATTTAAAGGGTTGTGTTTCTACAAGTATGTTATTATTTTTCTAAGGCTTGGAATATTACCTCGAATAAATAATTTCAAAGATAATTTCGCACGTACATTTCAGATTCCTCAAAAAAAAAAGAGTGCGTTCTATACGGCGAATATACTTAAAAATTAAAAATTACAGCTTGAAATTTATAGGTGCGCAGTATACGCCGAATTGTACGGTATCTTGATAATTCATGTGTTTATAATTAAAGCTGTATTGTAGTATTAGTATCAAAGTACATTATCATTGCAATCAATGCATTGTTATTGTGTGTAGGGGGTGCTATGAAAGCTATGATTTAAAATTGGGTCACAAATGTTGAAAGCTTAAGAAGCACTGGTCTATAAAGAAATGTATCTAAACTTAGGTTATACTTTTCAGGGCGGAAAAACCATCAAGTAATATTGTTTTATAGCTTACCATTAGTTATAAAGAAGCATCCTATTTTATTACACTGGTAATTTCATTTTTTTATTGATATAAGGTTTGTTTTAACGCTATAAATTTTACATTTATTGAATAATTTTAAATATTAAAGAGGAAGTATTAAATGCGTGTGTGTGTCTCTCTCTGCTTTTTAACTAATGCTTAATGGAAAATTGTTAATACTTGTTATGATTGTTGATAAATTGTTTGATTTGAGAACTTCTTTCTGTAAAGAACCGAGATTTATATAAAGCGAAACTATTATTTAAAGCTTAAATGAATTCAGTACGAAACATGGAACATAACTATTGGATATATGTTGACGTTAGTTAAAATAAAAGTTTGTATTTGTGTGGATTGTTAGTGAATCAAGAAAAAAAATTAGAAGCCTCTTGAGTTCGAGAAGTCAAGTTTAGTATCTGCATTTAATGATAAGTATCTTTTAATTATAAATAAATATTTAGAGTAGGCTAAAAATGACTCTCCTAAAGTCACGTTAGCAGAGAATCACTACAGTATGATAAACGCATGCATTTATGTTGTAATCATACTAATTTATATGAGTATTCTCTCTCTCTCTCTCTCTCAAACTCAAACTCAACAGCCCATGAGGGCCAGGGCCTACTGTACCCATCCCAGTATACGTGAGCATTGGGCACTGAGGTGCATGAGCAGATGTCCCGATCAGGTGGTCAGTCTGAAGTGAAGCCCTCAGTGTTTTTTTTAAGTCTCCAAGCAAGCTTGGTACTCATTCATCTGAGTATTATTCTACGAATACCTGAAAATGTGTTCCGGATCTCGTTTCTGAACCGTTACCTGTGGAAACAGCATTGGAACAAACTAACTAAACTAATATTAATATGTCAAAAAATGAAGTAATAATGTTGTACATGGAGTGAGTAAAATATTTGGAGTGAAGAGTAGGAAGAAAAATAACTTGGAAAATGAAGTGTCGGCTCAATAATGTTGACCTCATTATTTTTCTATTCGATTCAAATTTACGAGGCTCATCTCTAATAGCTCTCGGGTAGTTTCAAAGTATAAAGTATATAAAAATTGATCAGGTAATCAACTTCTGCCTTCTGAACACTTAATGTAAAGAACTAATGCTTACTTTCGTTATGTTAACGTATAATATAGTAGAATTTTTATGTAACTGCAGTAAAACTCTAAATGCTAAATTTAAATTTAATAACTGAGATTATAAACCATTGCTTCTCAAATTTTCAGTATTCGCGACCTAATGTTCAATTACAATTTTCGTCCCCCCCCTTCCTCCGCTCAATAACAATATATTGAATTCAATAATACTATACTTTGACGCAAAACCTACAACAAGACAAGAAAAACAGTACAAGATAAATTGTAACTAACAATGAAATTTTATAACTTCTGACATATATGCTGACGAGAGAGAAAGTTATGGAGATTTTTCTTAAAAGTTATCCTGCCTCAAAACGCCCCATTTCATATAGTATAGTCAACAGGTTTCATTTTCTTGGGCTACAGTTTCATAGTGTGATTTCAGCGTCTTCTCTCATAATTGCTGTCTTCTGGGAGACACATGATCTTGTAATGCATTTGCCAGACATGTATGTCCCCATATGTGCAATTCAAGACTCAATTAAGCTTTCAGCGATGCACTTCTTATAAGACCCTGTGATGTTTAAAGTTCTCGATCACTTCTGCCAGCTCAACGATTTTACGCTATGGCAACATAAGAACTGTGCAGTGAAACCTATTACAAATAATCGACATTGTTTGTAGTGTGTTAAACTTAAATAATTGTATAAAAACGAAAAAAATTCTTAAATTATATATATTCTAATCATTTCTAAAAAAATTATATTAAAATTCTCAAAGAAAGTAGTTTTAAATCTTATATTTGTATAAATCAAACTTATTTGTGTTGAATAGAGTTAGAAATAACTATTGGTCAGCAAAAATTCTTTTTCCTCGCTTTTATTGTTAAGAGGATTTATTTATGCATTACTTTGTGTGATAAATTATCTTTATATGAGGAACGCGACTCACTCCCTTGCTCATCACTAGATCTCAAACTTTTTGAGTTACAAATTTGAAATTTGGCTGTAATGTTTCCTTTGTTAAGTAGAGGTCCGATAAGAACGAGTTTCATGGAAGTCAACTCCCGAGGAGGGGGGGAGGAGCTTAAGGGGTATTATAGTATAAAAAATTTAATTTTTGAACCTATAGGTTTTAAATTTAGCTAACATGCTTATTTTGTTAAGTAGATATCTGCTAAGAATAGGTTTGGGGTTGGACATGTGTTGTAAAAGATAAGTATGCTTCCATTTTAGAAATTCGTCCTTTCTATTTTATTTAAGTGTCAAACGATACAAGAGTGTTTTTCCAATACAATTGTTAGAACTTCCCTGGGTTCCACCCTGGACACCAAGATAAATTTAAGGCAAAGAATCACTAAGAGCCGTTTGTATAGTAATAACTTGTATTTATTGTATTGATTCAAATTTCAGAAACTCTAATCACATATAATATTTCTATGTAACGTCAAATAAAAGGGATTTACCTTTGATATTAAATTAAATTACAAATTATGAAATTAATCAATAATTACACGCAAGATCAAATAATATCTACCGAAATAGGAGGTTCGAGAAATACACGTAACTCGAATTATTAGCTTTCATTAACTTAAACTAACGATTGTTTTAAGCGATAATAAACAATATTATATCACCTGAAAATACTTAGGTATCTTCACAAGATGCCTTCGTAGATTACTAACCGTAACTTTTCAATATCGCAATCCAAATGAATCCTCCAAACTTGAGGCCACTGCTTCTGGCTCAATAGCCTTCATCTTTGCTAGCTTACAACGTTCTACTTAAATACCCTATCTATTTAACATATCCCGTTCGCTTTTTGGAGTTGATTGGAAATATATATATACGCGAATTTATAATCCCCAAAAAGACGCCTAAGAATATTAGTGGAAAGGTTCCGTGCAGATTCGTCACACAATCAAAAGCTTAATGTTGGGACTTGGATATCAATAACTTTGAAAAGTATATAGTCATACAATGAATACCCAGCAAAGTAAACAGGTAGTAAGTGGTTAACGGTTAGTTAAATTTATCAAAAAGTTTTTAAAAAAATCTTTATGATTAAAATTTTCTAAATAATCTGGACAAAATTTCAACATATTTCAGGTGATTGATATGTATATAATCATAATTACTTGTAAGTAATATGAAAGTAATATATAAGTAATTAGTAATATGTAAGTAAGTAAAGTAGTAAATAATAGGACTTGAAAGTAATATGAAAGCCACAATCGAGAAGCTACTCAACATATTCTCAAATTTATGAGAGGACTAGTTCAGAGAAGAAATTGTTCTTTGGAACCAAACATTCGACTATGCTCTGTCTTCTACCACTCTTTCCCCTTTTTGTTTTTGAAAATCATTGGTACTAGCATGTTTCATCGAGCAATGACATCATGATAGCGTGCTGTCCCCCTGCTAAGCATTGGGGGTGTTTGGAAAAAATTTTATAACACCATGTCTGAAAATATAATTCGGTCAAATGAAATAACATGTAAGGGTTTTCACAGCAGACCACAAAGTATTTCGAAAGCAGTTCAGACGGAAAGAAACTCATCGCCTGATTTTGTGAACCAAGCCCATTAATTAAGAGGCCATTTTTTTCCAACTGAAACATTGACGGCTTTACTTGTAAAGTTTAATAGTTACGAAATAAACACCAATTTATGATTTTTATGTTATTTGATAAGTTTGCTAATATTTTAGATCTTGTTCATCACTTTCATATGATTAGATTGATGCCTTGGGAGTGTAAAATAGTTATTTGTCAGTTAAAAAGACCATGACTTGTTTAGTAATGTCACGAAATAAAAGTAAATGATACGTCCTTCGAAATGGAATTATATGTAAGCTGATGTAAGGAATAATAGATGCTGTTGTTTGTTAAAAATAAAATGATAGAAATTCTTTGATTAGAGAGAGCGTGAAAATTTGGGGAGGATATTATAAGTCGAAATACCCCCGTAGTTTACACTTCACGTTAAAGAAATTACAACATTGGGTGGCAGAAAATTAGTATTTTTCTCTAATGCGGCGTTAAAATAAAATTTAACTTTTAGGCTTTCCTTCATGGGCCAAGAGCTTTTAATATATAGTTGAAGAGCACTGGTTTTTTCTAAATCATTTTATTAAAAGTTGTAGACAAAGTATTCATGAGGTAGCATGATCATATTTAATTTCTTTTTTTAAATTCATTTTTGACGATTCTTTGGAGAAGGTATACACAGTGCGTCAAATAAGTTTTAAGACTGAGTCTGTAAAAGGAAATGTAAACAAGAAAGTAATTCCTCTTTTGGCTTTTTATTAAAAATCAGACCGTGGGGTTTCATAGCACTTGTTACAGCGATTTATTAATGAATCGAACTCCTGTTGTAAATCACTTTGTAAAATAGCCTGAAAAGCATGCGATGAAGCTGCTTGTATTGTCGAATTATTCTCAAAATAACACCCTTTTAACTTCATTCTAAGTTTTGGGAATAAGGAGAAGTCGCAGGTGCTACGTCAGATGAATACAGTAGATGGTTCAACACACAGACATTATTTTTAGCCAAAAAACGACGAGCGATAAAAAAGGTGTCACTGGATGCATTGTCATGTAACAAACACTAACTGTTTTCAGTACGATATTCTGGACGAATTCTGGTCATCAAATGCTTTAAAACTGCTAAGTAGTATTAACCTCTGTAGTTGTTTGTCCTGTTGGAACAAATTCTTCGTCGATAATACCCTTACTATCGTAGAATGTAATGCGCATTGTTTTGATTTTGGATTCAACTTTCTTTGGGGTTTTTTTGGGGGAGGAGGTTGTGGTGAATTTGGTGACTTCCCTTCCGCATTTTGTCGCTTTGTTTCAGAATCATATCAGAAACTCTAGGGTTCATCGCCTCTGAAATGATACCTCAGCAATGTGCACTTCTCATTGCTTTTTTTGTTCAGGGGTTGAAGTGAGTATGAAAAGTTTAGCACACGCTTTTGTTTTATTTAAATCTCCACGCTGGATGACTTGAATAGTTTCTTTGTTGGTGTTTAAAGTGTTTTCCATCAATTTCAATGATGCACAGTAATCGTTTGTCACGAAATTTCAGGTGTCTTTGATGAAATTGGTCTTCCACTACGTTGATCATCTTGTACCGTATCTCTTCCATCCAAAAGAAAAAAAATTACCACAAAGAAACATTTGATCTATTCAAACAACAGTCACCGTAAACTTATTTCATGAGTTGGCATGTTTCCGAAACACTTTTACCAAGTTTTGCTTTAAATTTATAATTACAGCTCTTTTCTCATTTTTAAAAAGATTAACATGAAAAAAATTCAGTTCTGCAGTGAACACTCGTTTTCCCTCAGCTACTTAACTAAATGCAATCAACTATTTGGCAGTGCTTAAGAAGACCATGGACGTTATGGCACATGAACATTTACACTCATGGCGCCATTACAACCTGCACCATGTGACGAGTCTTAAAAGTTATTTGACGCACTGTGTATGAACAAGAAGGCTAAGAGAGAACGTAAGGGCATCAGCGATAATACAGATAGGTGTAAGAGAAACTTTTGTCATACAAAAGCGTTATCCTTCTTAATTCAAAAGACCATAACTTATGTTTACATTTAGAAGTTTCGATAATGTTCTGTAAACACATGGTCTTAGAACGCTAATTGTCACATGTATTGGCTGATGTAATATTGCGCAAATTATCCTAAAGTTTCATGACGTGGCCCTTTACTTGGAACTAAGATTTCGGTTAAAATTATTTCTTTTTAAGCGGGTAAATAAAAAGAATTAATGAGTAACTAAAATGTTCTGGAAGTTTTGGGATCAAGACGAACTAAAAAAAAAATCTCTCTCAAGTAGATTGCAATAGAAAATCATTGCACACATATCTATACGCATACACAGACTCATACCCATACGTACTCATGCACACATACCTATATATATATACAAATATATATATACATATATATACATATATATACATATATATACATATATATACATATATATACATATATATATACATATATATATACATATATATATATATGTATACATATATATATATATGTATACATATATATATACATATATGTATACATATATATATACATATATATATACATATATATATATATATATATATATATACATATATAAAGTGTGGGTGTGTGGATATATATTATATGTCATACTATGCAGTTCTTTTTTCAAGATAATATACCTTATAAAAGTGAGTCTTCAAACTGTATTCCGCGGAACCTTGGGGGTTCTGTGAGGCATACTTATGGGTTCCACGAGTCACAGTAAAAAATTGAAAAAAAAATAATAAATGTGTGCAAAATTGATTCATAATACGTATAAAGTTTGTATAATGACAAGCATCTAAACCACACTCAAATAATTTTAACTGAACATTTTATTTACACATAAATAATACAATAAAATTTTATTTTTTAAAACATTTTCAACATTTATTGAAATATAATAAAAGAATGTTAAAAGTTTTTTTCTTTATATGTACCACCTACTAGATTTTGTGAATATTCGTCTTTCTGCTATCCCGGATTCTACGGAATAATTTTCCACGCGTAAGCGAAATATTTTGTACACCTAAATAGTAGTTTTATAATGGAAAATTCCCCTTTATACATTAGTGGAAAAACATCTATAATAAAGGAGAGGGAATAACTTAATGGCATATCAACAGATTCGATGTTAAAATCTAAATTTAAGCAAGAACAGCTTCTGAATTTTGGGTTGCCAATTCATACAAAATACACAGAATTTTTCACAGAGAAAAAAAACATTTTAATGCCATTCAGAACAATAAATTTAAGAGAAAAACATTTCTAAACGTGAGTGGCTACAAAAACAAAATATAAAAACGAATTAAACGCAAAATATGGAACGTATCTGCAAATAATTTCAATAGGCCTAGACGACGACAGTTTGTGTAAAAAAAACTAAAGCGTGCATCCCAGTTACTAAATATAATGCATGGTAGGTGACATTTGGATCACAAATTAATGTTATTAAAATGTGAGTAAATTGTATCATTATGTTAAAATACTTTTAATATAAAGTACATATTTTAAAAACTTGTTTTTCATAAATTACCTGTAACGTGTTGATCTATTTTAAGTATTATTTAAAAAAAAAATATTCCTCTTTGGGGTAGTAGGGAATGGGGTATCCTAGAAATCCCTTATAGCTCTAAGGGTTCCGTGAGTGGAACATTTTGAAGATCACTGCCTTTAAATATTTCTCTGGAACGATTTTATCTCCTCTGTAAGAATAATACAATGCAATATTTATAATATTTGGAAATAATAGTTATAATGTGGATGATTTAGTTTCAATACAAGATACTTAAAATTTTTAAGTGGGTTTAATAGCCAAATGGTCACAAACTTGTGGCTGCCATTGCAGAGTCATGCGTTTGTGTCCTTGAGACACAGAAGACCCACCATATAGAGGGAATGATGCACGTTAAATCCAGGGGCTACCTACCCCCCGTCGGCGTGCTGTGTAAATTTGAAGAGGATTGTTGGCTCAGGATCCTTGCCACTTGACCACTTGCTAAAAATTGCGAAGTCCACCGTCAGTAATATGGGAAAGGGACTACAACCTTAGGATGATATAAAAGATTTATTAAACAATGAAGGATAAAATAGTTAATTATGCAACAAACACCAAATGAGAACGCCTTTGTCCTATGTCCAGTGTGAAGCGACTACATCCGTCTGAGTAATTTCCGGTGCAGTGCCTTGTCGGTCACTATTGACAGGGTGTGACGTCAGTGTGGATTACTCAACTCGACGTAAAAGGGGAAAGGGGGATGCGACAGTGCGTATATCCCACCCTACAATAATCCTTGTGTAATTTCAAAGCACAAAACAAATCAACATTTTTATACACTGATGTGAACATTTTATGATATTTAGTGAAATGTTTATTTCTGATATAAAAATGTAAAGAATACTTCTCTCTCTCTCTCTCAATCCGGTATTCGTTTCAAGTTAAATCGCTAGAAATACTGCAACAAAATATCCTTTACGTTTTGAAAAATTGAAGTAAAATGTATAACAAAAATTATTCCTGAAAAAGAAATTTTATTATCTACGAAAATATTCTAATCCATTATCTTTCAGCTGCACTAAAAAAAAGTATATTATATTAAAACACGTTCTCCGAACAAAAGCAAAACAAAAAAATAACCTACTTTATTCTTTTGCAATTCTTCTATATTTAAGTACGTAGATTCTGCGTGTCAACATATCGGAACAATAAAGTCTACCGGTGCATCATAAATCTTTTTTAAAGGAAACTCAATGATAGCTTTATGGCATTTTGAGAAAGAAAAATTTTCCTAAAACAAGGACTCCATTTACGAGAAAGAGGGAAAAAAGCATTAGTGGCCATATGCAAAATCCATCAGTAACCCAGCAAGTGTAAAGCGACAAAAATATGATATCCGTAATCTGCCGTCACAGATAAGTGCATACACGCTGCGTTATTTATAAACAGCAATTTACTTTCAACTCTTCGACAAAGCACAGGCTAGTTAGCCTATAACTCTTGCGTCGAAATCCTATATCAATTCCTTGTAAGAAGCAAACGATTTTTTCTTAACAAAATTTTTGTCTTTTCATCTTTTTTTATTAGTGTTCCTTTCCTCCCTCCTCCCCCTTTTATATCTTTCATGTTCTCTGCTAAGAACAAACATGTCCCGAATGAGTTAAAAATATGATTTTTCTCATTTTTTGGTGTTTTCTTTATTCATAAAATAAAAGAAGAATTATGGACTAGACAATGTGAGCACAATAGTTAGAAGGGGGTGGGGGGTGCTCAGGTGAAGTGCGAAGGTGCAGAGTGAGAGGGGGTTCTGTTGTCATGGTAACTCTAATCTCTTTGGCTCCAGGGGATAGATTTTATGGGAAACAGTTTGCAGAATCATTTATTTTGAGACACTTGAAGGCTCCAAGTGAATGCTTCCAGCTATAAAAGTATCTGCATTTTTCGTCGTTATTTTTCGAAAGTGAAAGTGTTACTCCCGCTGCCGATGTATGCTTTGGAATGAACTTTTGAAAGCAAACAGATATCATTAGAATAATCATTTTTACTTGGGCGACGAGTATCAAGCGACGACATTTAAAGTCATAACGAATTCAGAAAAGATAACGTTTCGTCGTCTGTGTACTGCGTCGAACGATGGGAAAAGTTCGCTTTATTATTCTTATTTTTATCGTTGGGAAAATGCCAATGTTCTTTCTCGTGTGGAGATGGCTGTATTTATTTTTCGGTTATCCTCTTTTATTTTGAACTCTTAATCGTGGAAAATACAATTAAGCAGTAGCTATTGCTTTTTCTGGATTTTGGAGATTTTGATAAACGTTTCAATTTAAGACTTTATTTGGAGGAAATGACGAATATCTGCTGGAAACTTTCTGCACCACTTACTAGAACCAACAATAGAGATATACCCACTAAATATCTCATCAGATAAAGATGGAATTTTAATAAAATCATATCTCTTAAATTTTACTTAAGACATAATGATGCTTTCGATATCAATGACAGATAAATATTTGAAAAAAATATGGGTTAAATTCATATGACATCAAAGTCGCATGATTACTATAAACGCGTGTTTCCAATCAATTAGTTCATAAATTTTTGTGACATCATAGTCATATGATAAATGCGAGCACATATTTTCAATCAATCAATTCAAGCGCTTCACTGTTGCCAACTTTTCTTCTTGTACAAACTTTCTTTTAAAAAGAATGTATTTTCAACAATTGTTACGTCAAGATTAAATGTATATAAATCATTATCGTTTGGCGAAGTAGTATATGAACTACTCAACAAGATTAAAATGTAAATAATGTTCTTAATTTGCTGTTCTATTTTTAATAAATATTTTTATTGGAATAAATGACGGCTTAGTGTGTTTCTTGGTGCCGTCAAATTAATTTTGAAACGTAACTTATAAACGTAAAAACAATAATAACGCGCTTAAGTAAAAAAAAAACATTTTATTTAAAATAACACATATATATCATAAGATTTTTTTTTAATTCTTAAAACTTTTTGACGAAGTTTTTTTTTAATACTTGAAAGTTTTTAACCAGTTTTAAAATTTTAAATTTTTATCTAAGACATACAAATGTAACAGCAAGTATATGTTAAACGTCTATTTTGAATTCAATGCAGAACACGTGATTGCCTTTATCACGTCATCCTAGTGAATTTCTCCCAGCAACACGTTTCATTTTAAATTATTTTTTTTTACTTAAAATACTTTTCTGTCAGTTTTTAAACGTCAGCATAATTTAACCGAATTAATTATATCTTTAAGTAATTGAAAATGGCTTAAAGATTCTGGAGCCAAATTGTGTTAGAAATAAAAATTGTGTGCTCTTCTAATAGATATTGGATCGAAAATCTGTTAATTATAAACTATTTAAACGAAAAAGGAGAATTACGCTTAATTTAGCGCAACTATTATGCAATTTTTTATCTCTGCTTTTGAAACTTAAATTTTTGTAAAAATATCACGTAATTTGATTAATTAAAGCTATTATAATATAGCATTTCTTTTTTTATTTGATGTTGATAAATATCAGCTAAACCTGTTTGACTCATTTCTGTTTTACTATTTGAAGGACTAAGTTGACGCAAGTAAACATACATCAAAGGATATTGAAAGCATTCTAAAACTATAGGGCATATATATATTTGATAACTTTCCCTCCTTTCTCTTACTCGTCATTATATTGAAAATATTGGGAATTGTAGAAAGTAATATTTATTGTAAATTTTGCATAGAAATTTCAATTTATTTCTGTTTTTGATATCCATGTTCAAAAAAAGTGTATCATTTTTTGAAATTTTTTGTTTACATTATATTTCTGTAACGCAGCTACTTCAGGAAAATAACACTTCCCAATACAAGCTTATTTTACATCTCAAAATATTGGAAACTTATTCACTTTGTATGTAATGGCCTTTTCTCTCTCTCTCTCTCTCCCCCTGGGGAAGCCATCTCGTCATCCACTCGACCTAAATCTGTAGGAGGTAAAGATGGATGACCCAAACTAACCTTGATAATTCCAATTTGTTATTACCAAATATAATAATCCAAGACAAGCAAACTATAAAGGGAAAATCTAGAGTGATAGAACGATAGCTCAAAACCCTATGTGAATAAGCGCGCGAAATCCTAATAGCTTAACTTTACTCAAAGTTATTTTAAGAATCCTAAACTTCCTTAATTTATTTTAATAGCTAAAGCCCGTTCTATAACCACGCGTCAAAATTCTGACCCTTACCGTAACAGCACTACTTTCAGTGACTCAGCTTCTTTTCCTTCCTTTTATTCGATTATTAAACTTCAACTATATATATACTAGCTAATCTGCATATCAAGGTTTCTTCTAGAGAGGGATGGCTGTGAAATAACTCGATTGCTGGCCCAAAAGATTCCTCAAGAGGATTAAGGGAAATTCCCGTAAAGCACCGTCACAAGTAGAAGTTTCTGTTTGTCAGTAATTTCTGTTAGGCAGGATTTAATTTTAAGTTACGGAACTTTTCAAAATGTTCAATATTTATGTTATGGTATCTTGTTAATGGTTATCTTGTTACACTCCAATGATTTCAGAAAAAGTGGTTAGGAACAAAATTTGATATATTTCTAAATCATGATATTAAAGTTCATAAATCCTAGTTTAGATCAGCTACAATTTAGAGAGAGAAAATTGTAGGTAGGTATAGAAAACAACGTACATATCTATAAAAAACAAATAAATTTTTATCTGAGAGAACCCTATTTTTATTGAATTCCATAATGAAAACTACCGTATAAATTCCCTTTACTTTTCCCCTTCAAAACTAAGAAATGAGCGCGAAAGAGTGGTGAGGGGGGGAACCCCGCTAAACAAGTTTGCGGGCGAATCACATATCACCAAAATGAAAGATTCCAACAAAAATAAGGGAGGAAAAGAAAGGCAGGTGGAGGGGAAAAAAACAACAAATAAGGAGAAAGAAAAATCAGTGATAAGCAAACATGATTTGAGCTTGAGAAGGAATTTGCCAACTTGAAGACGAAAGACCGGAAGCAGAATCGATGAAGGTCAGGACAGGAAATAAGAAGCATAGAACGAGAAAGGGAGAAAAAAAGAATCGAACGTGGTTTCGAAAAAGAATCGAAATTAGGATGGGCTTTAGAATTTCATGAACTCATTCGCAAACTGTGCAGGTGGGAAATTGGGAATGATGCTAAAAATAGAATTTCATAGCGGGAAACTATTCTTTCTTCTCTTACACCGTTTCTTCCATCTATCAAAAGGAATGAGGAAAAAGGTAGTTTTCATTGATGCGAGGATGATATAACTCGAAGTGAAATGAAAAGCGTGGCCCGTGTAGAAGATCCTGGAGATGCAATATTTATCCCGTGCTGCGCTCTGAAAAGAATTCGAGATCAAACATTCGATTATGGAAAATTGGAAATGTATAAAGAATATTCAAGTCGAAGAAACATTCATTCAGCGTTTGTCACTGGAAAGCGATCTTCTTCATTCTGATCTGCAAATAAAAATATTAAACTTTAAGCGATAAAATTAATCTTAACTGGAAAGAAGGTAAAATTGCGTAAGTGTAGTTTTTCGCTTAGAGAATATGAAGTTGCGGTGTACGTTATTTGTTTTTTAAAGGTGCGTTTGCCGTGGAGAGATGTTATAGTGAAATACTCAGGATTCAACACTTTTATTAAATAAAAAGTGTCGTGCGGTGAAGAAAATTGTTTGAATAATTTGGTCCATGTCGTGTTTTCATTCTGTCTATTTTTACAATATTGTGAAATAGTTTTTCTCTCCATGTCAGGGCTTCTCAAACTTTCAATATATGCGACCCAATATTCAACCATAAATTTCATCGCGCCCCCTCTCCATAGAACAATAATGTACTGAATTCAATAATGCTATACATTTACGCTAAAACTGCAATGTGACTTTAACCTCTTAAAGAGCCACTGCCGTACATAAACATCTCGCTGAGCCAAACCGTCAATTGCCCCGGACGTATATATTCGTCTTTCCGAGGTACGATCTTTTCTGGGCACTGTTATTCATAAAATTATTTTGAAGGCTTTGGAATGTAATAAAAGGATCTTGACAGTGTTTGCAAAGGATTTGCTTACCTATTCCTGGAAAATTGGAAATGCATAAAGAATATTCAAGTCGAAGAAACATTCATTCAGCGTTTGTCACTGGAAAGCGATCTTCTTTATTTTGATCTGCAAATAAACATTAAACTTTAAGCGATAAATTTAATCTTATGTGAAAAGAAGGTAAACTTGCGTAAGTGTAGTTTTTTCGCTTTGAAAGACAGGAGTTGAGGTGTACGTTATTTGTCTTTTAAAGGTGCGTTTGTGGTGGAGAGAGATTTTAGTGAAATACTTAGGATTCAACACTTTTATTAAATAAAAAGTGTTGCGATGAAGAAGATTGTTAAAATAATTTAGCCCATGTCGTGTTTTTTTATCCTGTGTATATTTACAATATATTGAGGAATTTTTTCTCTCTATGTAATATTACTTTTATACATCCAGTAAGAATACGCTTTCTGGTGCTACTAAAAATCCGGCCGCGGTAGCCTAATGGAATGACCAAGGTAACGGACTTGTGGCTGGCGTATCATGAGTTCGAGCCCAGTGCAGCTGAAGACCTACCGTGTAGGGAAGCAATGTACGTTAAATCTGTCCGTGAGCTCAAATGTCCTCCCATTGGTGTGGTGTGTAGTTAGGAGAGGGAGGTGTCAGCTCAGATGTCGTCCTGTCACTTGACCATGGTTCAAAATTGCGAAGTCCATCACCAATAGCCCTCGTGTGGCTGAACAGTGCACTGTTAATATTCACTCAACTCAACTCAGCTCAGTCACTAATATCCCACCGTTTAGGGAAGGTGAGACGCGTTAAATCTGTCAAAAGCTCAGAATCCTCACGTAGTGTAGAAGCTCGGAGATGGGGTGGCAATTCAGGTATCAACCTCTTCACTTGACCTAGATTAAAAATTATAAAATCCGTTGCCAATAGCTATTTTGTAGTTTTAAAGTGCAATTTTAATGTACGAGGACTGGGGCAAAAGTCATAGCAACTGTCTTTTTTCTTGAAGATACCAGTCCGGTTGGAAAATGTGACGTATACACACGAAGGAACAAGGTGTTAACTACATGTGTGGACAATAAATAGCACTGAAATACCGTAACAAACTAATTTATTACGGTAGTATACAGGGCAATAGGGTCTTCATGGTGCAAAAGAATGACAACACAGTACACCCACCATGCTACCGTACGGTATGGTAAAGCATTATTTCCAAGGGCTTGCACTAATTCACTGTGGTATTCCGTCGCATTTTTCCCTCGGAGAATGGCTATTTGATGTAAAAACGCTGCTAAACGCTGCTCAACACGAGTTACTTCCTTCACACGACACTCACCAACTGACAGATTTCACAGCCCTCGCTGTGCTACTACCAGCTATCACAGAGCCATCTGTTCTTTTGTATACACACAATGCCTGCAGAACTTCCACACGACACATATGTTTGTAAACAATTCACATGTATATAAGAAAAAAATGGTTGTCATGACTTATGCCCTAGCCCTCGTATAATTAAACAATAAATCATATTGTAGATTAAAAGTCAGTATCGTTAAATGCAAGATCAAAAAGCATAATGTAATTACCTTTATTTTAAAATGCGATAAGTTTACACAAAATAATAAGCAGTTCGAAAATTATTTATAATGATTGCAAAATTAGGATAATTATATTCACTTACATTTTAATTAAATTAAATTCTTCATACTCACCCTCTCTTTTATTTTTTATAATTTTAATTTGAGTAGTATTTGAGTATTTATTTTTTCTTTATTTAATATGTTTTATTTTTTGATTGCCAGCTTGAAAATCTCAATTTAATTTTGTATACTAAAAAATTTATTCTTTATTTTAAGGTCATTGACTATGATTCGAACTGTGATTTTGAAAAATCGTGTAAATGAGTTATATTTTGATATTTGGTATCAGTTGAATTAGGGAAGACCGGGGCATGATGAAAGGTGGGGCAAGATAACGAATGTCCTAATTTTTCTGTTTTCCGATAGGTAACAGGATCAACCGAACACTATTGGCTCTCCTATTGACCGTTCGTTAAACAATAGTACAGATAAGATGAAATCACAATTTTTGTGTTAGTTGTGAAGCTTTGATTGCTTACCCCTACCCCAATATAACTTTTATGCATGTGTAAATAAGCTCTCCTACAGATACAGGCAAAATATATAATTTATCTTTAATATTTATGAGTAAGTTTAAATACTACATATTACCACGAATAAATGTCAATTAATTGACTTCCTTCATGGAAATGGAAACGAATATGTTTAAACACACAGTCCGGGGCAAGAAGACGAGCTCGTCATCTTACCCCGTGTTACGGAATTTAATAAACTAACTATGTTGTATATTCTATTAAATCCTGTAACACTTGTTCGTCTGTGTTTTTGTTCAATCAACCTTGCGCTTCTATCTCTTCTGGGGCTAAGGGGTGCATCGGATCGGGGAATGTGTCGTTCGAAAGGGGGTGACCAGAGGAAGAAATTTTTGCCATCCGCTAACAACTTTATGGTCACTCATCTAGGACACACTATCATTGACAAAAGTATTGGTGAGCTTTTGAGCACGGCTTATTTCTGAGCAGCTACAGTTGGAAATGCCGTTAAAGGGTTTAAAAAAATGTGCGATTGAGACTCATAATCCTCTTGTGTTTAGTGAACATGACTTTTCTGTTTCAAAAGCTACTGACCACGATGCTGTTGGTGACGAAACTAAGAATAATAGGGCTAATCCTCAGACCCTGGTAGTAGAAAACCAACATATATAAATCCTCCAGAAGAACCAGAACTTATGGCAAATGCTGATTACGATGCACCAAAGAAGCCTGTTAGTGTTTTTAATTTCACACCATTGCCTAAAGCAACATAATGTGAGAAAAAAAGGAAAAAGCAAAAAAGTGAGGTCAAGTATTCTTACAAGCACACCCATGAAAGAAATATTAGAACAAACGGAAAAGCAGAAGGAAGAACAGGAAACTTTAAAAAAACAGAGAACAGAAGCTCGTGAAGCTAAAAAGGGGGTAAAAAAATAAGCCTAAACTCCTATTGACCTAAGTCTATAAAATCCAGGCCAAAGAGTACAGTTACATTAACTTCAAAGGATGGTGTTATAAGATGTCCTGCTTGTGAAGAGGAACATTGCAATCTTCCAACAGAAGAATGGACCCAATGCTTTAAATGCCAAGAGTAGTGGCATGAGGAATGTTCCAATTATGAAAATGGCATTTTTATTTGTGACTATTGTTAACTGTTCACAACTAAACACTTCAACATTACGATACAATGCATTACACTTAGTTTGATACTTTGTAAGATGTAAAAATACAGTTATCATTTGTTAAACCATGTAATATATTCAAAAGATAAAATATGTTCAACCTTTTTCAGTGTTGTCATCTTACCCCAGTACTGGGGCAAGATGACAATGTGTTAAGGTTCTGAAAAAATAAAATTATCCTTTCCTTTTTTTTAATTTGAAAAATTAAATGGTAATGCCTTTAATACTACAAAGGACTACTCTAATACCTCATGTAAAAATAATATTTTTTATCCTTAAAAATAAATTAATAAACAACAAAAACTGTTATCATAGTCATCTTGCCCCAGTCTCCCCTACATTATTCATAAAAAGCTATTCTAAGAATCTTATTACAAGAAAGACATTTTCAAATGCACTTTTTTGGCAAGAAATGAAGACAGACATTTTAAAAACATTCTCCTTTAATGAAAAATACTTCGAAAATAATATTATTTTGCCCCCAAAAAAAAAAGGTAGGACTCGTATAATTACTTTGAACTAAACTTTTGAAAAATCCACTTAATTTGCAGAGTTACTATCAATTAAAATATTAAACCAGTGGGTTTTTTTTTCTTAAAATTTCTGTACTGTGATATAATAAAATACAGATAAATCCACTTTTAAGTCATATATCCTAAGAGTTTTAGTTCAACTTCGGTATAAAAGTCCTGGTCATACATAGGCAAAATTGTATTACTATAGAAGCATTTTGCGTAAAAAGAGAATGTTTTGAAAACATGCTGCATTTAAATCAGTGTTTCTCAAACTGTGGGGCGCGGCTCCCGAGGCAGAGTATATTGAAATGCTGGAAACTAAAGATTATCTCAAAAATTATTAATTTACTGAAAGTAAACTAACAAAATGCATTCTAGCATAATAAAAAATAAAATACACATTTACACTGATATAATCTATATATATAAAGGAGAAAAGCGACTCACTCACTGACTGACTAATCACGATATCTCCGGAACTATTAAACCTACAGACTTGAAATTTGGTAGGTAGGTTCCCTTCATGAAGTAGACGTGAGCTAAGAACGGATTTTGCAAAGTTCAAACCCCAAGGGGCGTTACGGGGGTTTAAGCGGCGTTATAGATGATTATTTCCATTAATAAACTATTAGATGTACAGTCGTGAAACTTCGTACACAGATATCTTTCATAAAATAGAGATTCCCTACATAATGATTTTTACGAAAATCTACCTCCAAGAGGCGTTGAGGGCGCTTAAGGGGCGTTATACATAATTATTTCCATTTTTAACCTATTAGACGTACAGTTTTGACATTTGGTAAGCGGATTCCTTTCATAGAGTACAGATCCACTACAGAAAGGGTTTTGTGAAAATCGACTCCCTAGTGGCGTTATAGGCAATTTTTCTCCTTTTTTTAAACTATTAGACGAAAAACCTCGAAATTTAGTAAGCTGATTCCATTCATTGAGTAGAGATCCGCAATAAGATGGGTTTTGTGAAAATCGTTTCCTAAGTGGCGTTGCGGGGGCTTAAGGTGCGTTATAGATAATTATTTCCATTTTTAACCTATTAGACGTACAGTCTTGAAATTTGATAAGCGGATTCCTTTCAAAGAGTACAGATCCACTACAGAATGGGTTTTGTGAAAATCGACTCCCAAGTGGCGTTGTGGAGAATTAAGGGGTGTTATAGGCAATTAACTCCTTTTTTAAACTATTAGACGTAAAATCTTGAAATTGAGGAAGCAGATTCCATTCACTGAGTAGAGATCTGTCATAAAATTGGCTTTGTGAAAATCGTTTCCTAAGTGGCGTTGCGGGGGCTTAAGGGGCGTTATACATAATTATTTCCCTTTTTAAACTATTAGACGTACAGTCTTGAAATTTGGTAAGCGGATTCCTTTCATGGTGTAGAGATCCGCTACAAAATATTTTTGAGGAAAATTGATCCCCAAGGGTCACTGAGGGGGATTAAGGGGCGTAATAGATAAATATTTCCGCTTTTCAACTAATAGAACCAACCACCTGCTTGAAAATTAGAAGGTATGTTCCGTTCATGAAATAAAGTTCCTTTTACAAAGATTTTTGCGAAAACGGACCCCCAAAGGAGTGGGGTGGCAAGGGATTAAGGCGTGTTGTAGAAAAATTCCTGTTTTTGAATTTAACCCATTTACTTGAAATTTGTTGAGCACTTTTCTTTAGTTGAATAGAGTTCCACTAAGAATGGATTTTACGGAAATCAACTCCAGGGGGAAGCGGGAACAGTTATTGGGGCGTATTGATAGACAAAATTCCCGTTTTTGAACTGCTAAGACTATAAAATAAAATTTGGTTTGCATGCTTCTTTTGTTGAATTGGAATCCGCTAAGAGTGCTCTCAACGAGGTATTTATGATAAAAATTTCGTTTTTGCTCTGTTAGATTTAGACTTGAAATTTAGCACGCATGTTTATTTTATGGAGTAGAGATCCACTGAAAGTTGCTTTGGTGGAAATCCACTTTGATTATTAGGTTAAGTGAGCGAAAAAAATCTTTCTACTTCTTTTTTAGATATAAATAGAAATTAGATATTACAATTTATGTTCTTTTTATATCAAGGGGCGAGAGTGTATCAGCTATAAATATATTTTTCAATACAGTCGAATTCTTAATGCTAGATATCAATAATTAATATATATGTAAACAGTATACATATGTACAACATCGTGAAATACCCAGTGAAGCGGGTGGGTAATGGCTAGTATACATATAAATGTATCAGTGATGCACAATGTATTTTATAATTAATTTAACAATACTAAGTTAATAACAACAACAATAATAATTACCAATAGCCCCATGGGATTGTCATACATAAAACTATACATAAAAATTAACACTTATCTTGATAATTTGTACGGTTTATAATTAATCCCTTAACTGCCGATTAAAAGTTACGCGATTCACTCCCCAATGCCATCGTTTTCCACTTAGGCGCGAGTATGGGATGTATGGGGAGGGGAGGAGGGAGAAAAGGAGTAAAAATAAGCAAATTTTCTGGAATAATAAATCCTTCATAAACACTGTCAATGTCCCTTTATTGCCTTCCAAAGCCTTCGGAATAATTTTATAGATAGCAGTGCACATAAAAATCGTTCTTAGGAAAGACATATATATATATACGACCGAGGCAATTAACGCTTTGGCTGAATGAGACGTTTATATACTCTAGTGGCATATAAGAGATTAAAGTCGTATTGTAGCTTTAGCGTCAAAGTATAGTTTTATTGCAATACAAACATTGTTATTGTATGCAGGGGGCGCAATCAAATTAATGATTCAATATGAGGTCGCCAATATTGAAACTTTGCGAGAAGCACTGATTTAAATAATTAATTCTTGTAATAATATTCTTAAAACAATGTTATATGATATTCTAATTCTACTCACACTAAATACAAAAAAAAATTATCCATTATCTTATTCAAAATCACTGTTTTGAACGTAGTCAGTTACCTTATAAGTTTGGGATTTTATATTATCTATTATTATGTTACCCATTGTTATGCATAAAATCTTTACACACATATATGCAAAAACTCTTATTGTAAAATGAATTGATGATGCTTCTCTAATATAATATTAATGATTTACCACTCATTTTTATCGGATAAAAAAAAATGCTGTTACTGTTATCATTAAATAAGTAATGGATTGATTATACCTCCCAATAAATCTGTTGCTGTTGTTAAATATTTAATTTTTTTTATCATCCCGGTTATTCATTAGTGAATTTCTTATGCATAAATTGTGAAAAAAAGACCAATTTTCATTTATAAAAATATCTGGAATGTATCCTCAGCGAAAAAAATTCGATTTCATAAATCGAACAAACTTCTTTCATCAGTATCGGGAATCAAGAACACTTCATTTTTTAGATAGATATTTTCTCACTTAAATCTGAATACTTTTGAGATATCCTTGTCTCTGGAGTGATATCTTCAATCCAAATATTTCTACTAAAAGAAACTCTAAAATTACGTACAAAAACAACTGTCTTCTCTTCTGACTTCAACATTCGATGAAAACAGAACATACTGTTCTTTTATGAGCTCTTCCGTGCCACAGGGCAAGTAAATTACGAACACTTAGTCCCAACCCTTTCCTTTTTTTTAAAGATTTTTCTATGGCAGGATATAATCATTACAATTTGTCTCGCCAAATGATCGCTAGAGACTGTTTCCTAACTAAACTCATTTCAAGGAAAACCTTTCAGAGCTGCGTAATGGAATAAACATCGTCAACAAGAAATGATTTCCACCACCCCCAGGGGACCCCCCATTGCGACGAAGAGACATTACAAAAGAAAAGTGATCGACATCATCCGAAGATTCCATTTACCTGAGATGTCGCACTCTTAGTCCCCAGTGGACATTGAAGTGTCACTTTCTGCCGCCCGGTGGCGCTAGTTGATGTCTAATGCACAGACATTTGGAAGCCCTATTCGGGTGTATTATACTCCATTACTCGCGTTTTAAGAAGAATTCTTTCTCGCTGCTACTGGAATGGGGGGGAGGTAGGGGGTCATGAGGGCTGACAAGAGAAACAAATGGAAATGTTGATGCGTCACATTAGGCCGCGTTTGAAAAATATTTCTTATGACAGCAGAGGTAAGGCAGTAAAATGGGATGCCTAAATGGCCGGTGTTTCTTTTGACTCCATGTCCCTTTTTTCAGTCATTTAGCTGAAAGATTTCTTTTGCATTAGTTGGGAGTTCTTTATTTTGTAATGAAGGTGTCAGGATACTTTTTTCGATGCAGATTTGTAATCGTGTAAAAATAAATACGACAATTCCTTTTCCTTTATGTAGAGCAGTGGTCTTCAAACTTTTTCAACTCATGGAACCCTAAGAACTTGAAGGTATTTTCGTGGAACCCCATTCCACACACATACTTAGAAGAATATACCTCAAAATAATATTTAAAGTAATTTAACATATTATAGGTACTTATGTAAAGACAATTAAAATAAGTATTGCATTTATTATTAAAAAAATCTAACCTATTTTTTTAATATAATTTACTCCTCAATAACATTAATTAGTGATCCAAGTATCAACTACCGGTGCCTTATGTTTAGTACCTGGGATATGTGCTTGCTTTTTTTCATACAAATTGTCGAAATCTGGGTCTACTGAAATCATCTGCAGTGGCATTTCGCATATTGTGCTTAAGTTGTTTTTATACTTTGTTTTTGTAGCCACTCACGTTGAGAAATATATTTCACTTAAACACAATGTTCTGAATAGCATTAAAATGTTCATCGTTGTGTGAGAAAAACTGTGTCTTTCTCCTGAATTTGCAACCTAAAATTTAGGAGCTGTTCTGGATTAAATTTAGATTTTAACATCGAATCTGTTGATAAGTTGTTTCCTCTCCTTCTTTATAGAAGTTTTTATCCCCCACAATTGCAAAGCAGTGCATTTTCCATTAGAAAATAATTTACTTATGCAAGACAATGTGTTGATTAACGAATATAAAATTTTCTCGTGGAACCAAAGAAAGTAAACAATAGAACATTCACAATCTAGTAGAAATCATATATATAAAGATAAAACATTTTAATTTTATTTTATTTTATTATAGCAGATGTTTAAAAAGTGTTGAAAAATAAGGGTTATTATATATAAACTAGCAGTCCCGACAGACGTTGTCCTGTACACACGTCGTCTTAAATCCGAAAATTATAAACTTTTTGAATAAGTTGAAACCATCTGGAACATTTTGATGATTTATAAAGAAAGTTATTACAATACCTGACATCATCACATGTACAGTTACCACAATTCGACCTATCGATTGTGTGTGAGTATGTATTTACTACGAACTAAGTTGAATATAGAAGGTATTCTGAAGAGAAACTTAAAAATTTGTTTTGATTAAAGGGTAAAAAAGATAAAACTCGAGCTATTTTATAACAGGTATATTTTTTTAATGCACAAAAAAAAATTATCGTAATGCCATTGAAAGTACAATGTTTTTGATTAATCATTGAGGGGTATAAACTAACAAATGCGATGGCTTACCAAACCTGGGACATGCACGATATAATTGGCCGTTTGAAAAGCAAGGGTCTGCTAAATCTAAGCCACAAATTGTCATTGTTTGACCTTGTGACTTATTCATGGTCATAGCAAATGCCAAGCGAATTGGACATTGCAAACATTTGAATGGGTAGGTGAGTTTAAAAAAATCATCGGGATCTGTGGTAGAAGTACAACTTCACCTTGAAGTTTGCCGTTCAAAATAGTGGCCTTAAGAATATTACCTATGATTTTTTTATGAACAATCACGCGCCCTTACATAATTTTTGGCATCGCATTTTTAAATCATTCTCGAAACCAACTGAACACACACAAAAATATCATCCAAATCGGTCGACATCGGCCGTACCAAATGACTAATCTTTACGATACTGTAATTATTTTTGAATTTAAAAAAATTAGATTGCCAAAAATTCTCAAATCCACTAAAAACTGAATTAATATCTTTTTAACAATTGCAAAAATTAAGAATGTAAACCATTCAAAATCGGTCCAGCCGTTTAGGAGGAGTTCAGTTTATCACATAAAGATTATTTGAACGCACAGAAGATTTTGTATATAAAGACCCGGTTTGTAAAGATAAAATTTTTTATAACAATAACGTTTTAATGAAATATTGAGTGACATTTTTTAATATATTTTATTTATACAAACTAAACCATTCTCAAACCCACTTGAAATAATAAATTTCTTCAAAATCGGTCATACAGGATTTATAAGTGCACAGAAGATTTATATATGATTTTTTTTTATTGTGACTTATGGTATTTATACAAACTTCATTGAAATAATAATTTTACATACATATTTATAAGTGCCTTTTCGATTTTTTTATTGTGACTTGTGGAACCCCTGGGTTCCATGAAACACAGTTTGAAGACCACTGGTGTAAAGTCTTTATTCAGACAATGTTGTAAAAGTAATATTTTGTGAATCATTGGAATTTTTTTAAGAGAAACTCCCCCTCCCCCTGAAAAATTCATGTGTGTGCCACTGGGTCGGAGTATTTGCTGGTTCGAGTCTAGATGCCACTAAAGACCCGTCGTGTAGAAGTGGACGTTACACGTTAAGTCTGTCGAGTCTCAATTTTTTATCGGTAGTTTGATGTGGTAATTAAGGGGACAGTTCAGATGTCGTCCTGGTCTCTTGACCATTGTTCCTAATAATTACGTGGTCCATTACCAATAGCCCTTGGGTTGTTTTATAGTGCGACGAACGTAATTCTCTCTCTCGATAACCGAATGACCCCGGTAGCGAACTCGTGACCTGAGTTGTCAAGTAACCGGTTTGAAAACCAGTGCCACCGAAGATCCGCAGTGTAGAGGACGTTAGATCTGTCGGTGATGACAGTCCTTCCGTTTACGTGGTGTGGACGTTTGGGAAGGGGAGTGCGAGCTCAGATGTGATCCTCCTCACTTGACTGTGCTTCAAAATTATGAGATGCATTGTCAATAATTGTCTTGTTTCCTTACGGTAAGACCAATATTAAAATCAAATCAAAGTCTTCCGAAAAAAAACTGTTACGAGTGGGCATATTGCTGAAATAAAAAACAAGTTACTCATTAGAGAAAAGTCAAAACGAATAGCATTGCTAATTATCACGCACTATTTCAAAATAGTTACTAATTTGCAAAAGTACTTCACATTTTTAAAAATATTTCAGTGATAAACTCTAAAATTAGAATTTAAGTGAACTTGTGACGGGCTTTCATCGCGATTTCTACTAGTGTCCTTTTGGGGTTGTTTGGGGCCAGAATGGTTATTTTTCCAACCAATTCGAGAAAACCGTGAGTATTCAAATTAGGAATCTTATAAATAGTAGAAGTTTAGCGTTCGCGGGGTGGCAATGTGAAGTTGCTATATGAGGTCAGTGTTTATGATTAGAAGCAATAAAATTAAACTTGGAGGAAATTCCAAGTTCAAGAATTAACCTACCCGTACCTGTGTATTCAAGCTAAAGGTGGATACCATTCCACAAGGAGTAAAACCACGTCAATTAGGACCAAGAGAATAGTAAAAAACTTGCTAGTAACATGAAAATAAAACATGGAAAAACACATGTTTCTTCAAACATGCTACGAATGTATTTTGGGTTAAAGCTTTTAAAAATCAGTTCATTCTTTCTTTATATAAACTACAAAATTTCAAAATTTCCCTTTGCACTACTATGTATTTATAACACTTTTGTGTCTCTTAAATAAATGAAAGCAAACTAAATAGTAATAAGTATTTATATACTTACAGAAATAATGTTTTTCTCTATGCTAGATATTGTTATGTGATAATGTATTTTATTATAATGCAGAAATTAATACAAAAAAAATCAAAACCATATTTCTATGTAATTTGAAAGTGTTTTTATAACGAATTACTGATTTAAATAAGTTCTTTAGATAAATAACACCTAAATAAGTAAATATTTCTTTTAGATTAATTTTTTTCTCCTCGGGATCTATATTTAAAATCAATACGCTTAAATCTATAAAATAGTTTACTTTTCAGACAACAACGTAGAGAGCAACGATTCTCAAACCGGGGTGGGGGTGATCCCCTTAGGGGAGAATGATGTGGGTGGTGTGAGCTTATCAAAAAGTTAAAAATAAAAAATTGCCTAAAAAAGTTATTAATTTACTGAAACTAAAATACATTTAGACATTATAAAAAATAAAATACACATTTTTACACTGATTGACGCTTAAAATTATTTACTTAAAACACCAATTACTTAAAAGTAACAAATACATGATTTAATACTTATCTTAATAACTTGTATGGTTTACAGTTAAGGTTGTATCGTAGTTTTATCGTCAAAATACATCATTATTGCATTTAATATATTGTAATTGATGGAGGAAGGGTGATGAAAAAAATGATTGAAAAATGGGTTGAAAATATTGAAAGTGTGCGAGGCATTATTCTAATGGCATCATCAAAACATATAAATTTCCTATCATTCCAATCAGTTGATTCATGATGTAATCAAGGGCGTAGCTACCGCCGTATCAATGATACGGGGCCCAGTGTCGGTTGATCTACTGGGCGCTTGGGGGATGCCCAGGGGCCCGGATAAGCTGGACTTAACCAGATTTTCTGGTTATAAATTTCGATCCTCCAGTGCCAAGGGGATATTCTGCGCCCAGGGCCCGAAATGAGCTTTAATCTGCACTGACGGGGCATCCAAGCTGCAGGGGCCCAAACACATGCAAGCGGAGAAACAATAAATGTTATCAATAGTTCCATTAACAAAAATACATTTTTCAAAAAAGGGGACACTAAACATTTTGATACAGGGTCCACTTACGACTTGGTATGCCAGTGGATGTAAATAACTCCATGTGTAAAAGGCAACTTTGGGAAAAAGTGTTATGACGAACATCTACTTGGCTACACACTCTAGAGTCTGAAAAATAAATTAGTAACTCCTCGAAAGAAGACGTTACACATAAAAATTTGAAAGTCGGTCTATAGAAATATTGGTTAAATTAATTGTACCATGTATAGCCAATCTGCGCTTTCCCTAGAACAGACCAATAAAATTTTAAATTATGCTGCAAAATAGGTGGTACTTTAAAAAAAATAAAAGTAAATATTTGACAACAGTGGTTAAAACAATTATGCCTCACATCAAATGAAAATTTTTATTTGAATCTGAACAAGAAAATTGAAAGATCGTCTAAGAGAAGGCGGTTCTTTAAAAATAGAGGCCGAACAATTGATTACATTGGTTGAATTCATCGAAAGTATTGTCCAATCAGCGCTTTCATTAGAATTTAAGTATTAAGAAAAGAGTTTTAAGTATTATTAAGTGGTGTTTTAAAAATAGAAGTCAATCATGATAATTGTGACCTGCCTCCTACCAACGCTTTGTTGAACAGTGACAGCAAAAAAATTATTAAAATATTGAAAGAAGGCGGTACTTTAAAAGGAAAAGATTAACTACTTTTACATTGGTTAAATTTTTTGAGACTTCCATCGAATCAGACTTTACATTTGAATTTGTGCGTTAAAATTTAATTAGTGTTCGAAAGAAGGCGGTATTTTGAAAATGTAAGGTTAACTAGGGTTCCACTGGTTAAATTAAATGTGGACTTAATCCAATCAGCTTTGCAATTAGTAATTGGGCAATAAAAGGAGTAATATAAAGAATGTGTGCGGTATTTTAGAAATAAAAGAGCCTATCTATCTGACATTTGTGATTTACATCCAACTCTATCACGCTATTTTTAGCAATTTCTACAGTAAAATCATAAAATTATCGAAAGAAAGCGGTACTTTAAAAGTAAAGGTCTAACTATGGTTACATCGGTTAAGTTTATTGATACTTACACCCCCCAGTTCAAGCTTTCATTAGAATAAGAGCAATATAATTTCATTTAATGTTCTAAAGAAGGTGGTATTTTAAAAATGTAAGGGAATCTAGGTTAAATTAAATTGGTAAATTTTATCCTATCAGCATTTTGGGCAAATAAGATTTAAAAAAAGGATTAGATTTAAAAAACTAATTATTGAATAAATAATTAGCATTAATTAATAAAATTAATCATTAATAACAAATACTTAATTAAATTTTACGTACTATGTACTTAGAATTATAATCAATCGGAAAAAAAATCAAGGGCTTTGGGGGGCGTCCGGACCCCAGGACACCCCCCTTGTGTGCGCCACTGATTGTGACTTATATTTAATGAATATATTTTGTGTGTAATCCGTTGGAGGCTGAAAAAAATGCTGAACGCATTTTGGTTATAATGATTGTCCACGCTGGTAAATGCGTGCATTGACTATATGTTTCAGTGTAAAGATGTCCGTCGTGTAATTTTTATTTAGCACATTTTTTTTTTTATAGAAATCAGGATTTTGCCCACAATTAATTTCATAGAGCATTTTACATTAGCATTTACAGTTTAAGAGTTTTACGTAAAATCGTTAGTGAACAGGTTTTGAAAACTTTCTATGCGCTTTGTATCTTGACTTGAAATACTTATCTTGATAATTTGTACGGTTAATAATTAAAGTCGAATTGTAGTTTCAGTGCCAAAGTGCATTATTATTGCTTTCAATACATTGTTATTGCATATGGGGGAGATTAAAAATATGATTGAAAATTGGGTCTCAAATATTGAAAGTTGAAGGAGCACTGACGTAGTGTATAATGATGATGTCTTTTAAAACCGTTATTTCTAAAGCGAAAACATAAAAAAAAATTTGCAATTTTTTTTCCTTCAATAGAACTGTAAAGTAAACCAAAACGTTATTTTTACTTATCTTTTAAAAAAAGGTGACGATGCCAGTTGTTATAGAAACAGAGACCAAAGTAACATTACAAAAATACAGTATTTTTAGATTTATTTTGGCCGGCTGGGTGGGCGCAGTTGGTTTGTCGCTGGCCTTCTTCTGTACCCCATTGTCGCCCATCCGGTATAGTGATTAGTGACGCTGACTGCTGTGCTGTTGGGACTGGGTTCGAATCCCGGAAAAGACATGGATGTTAGCACGAAAGATGTACACCGATGCCTTCGTGGCATGGGGGTACTTTAAATAGCCTTCGAGCCGCAAGTCCTCTCGTGAGGTTGGTGAACGGGTAAGAGAGGTGGGATGCCCCTAATCACCCCCAGGGTGTTCTCCCCCTAAATTGGGGTGAAACCAAGCTGAATTGTTTTGTCACCTGAATGGTGCTCAAAGCTACGGCTAACGATAGGCGTCACTTAGCCCTATACCATGATGAATTTCGTGGTCCTTGATCTGGCCTTTGCCGATCAGGTGGCATTGGTAACAACAACAACAGCAACTTCTTTTGCACTAGGTTGCGAGTTCGACCCTGGCCCAAGTCGGTGGATTTTCATGATGCAGAAAATCAACAGCGGTCATGTCGTATGATTATGCGGCATGGAAAAAATCTCTTGAGTGTTCGTTTGGCTTGGTTTCTTTCAGCGAAATTAAATTCCTAAGTAGAAATTTTGCATTGGCAGAGCTCAGGTCTGCCAATGCAAAATGCCTCTGGGAAAGAAACTAGGCGTCAAAATTAATTGCGGCAGTTGGTATCGCCTATATTCCACCGCACTAAAAATTGATACCAGCTCCTGGGGAATGTTCTAGGTTTGCAAAGGTAGGAATACCAATACGTAGCCCCATTAAAGAAAAAAAAGAAGAAAGATTTATTTTAAAGCAAGCTGAATCCACAACTAGTTAACATAATTAGAATAGTTTCAAAATTGTTTTTAGTGTAATTTTTAAGAAAGACATACAACTTCATTTTTGATAAAAATTCCTCTTTACAGCTGTTGAGTTATTTTAAAAATAGAGTTTGAATAACGAAGTAAAGAAAAAAAAATACACACTTACATAAAAGCCTTTTTAATTTAAAAATATTTCTAAGTGATTAAAATTTTGTAAATTATAATATGTTATTTAAGGGATTGTTGTGATTTAAGCAGCAGAAAACAGAAATAGCTATTGCTAACTTCTTTTTAAACTAATATAAACCTTAAACAGGTTTAAGTCAATAATAATTAATAAAAAAAACCTTTAGCTTGTGGGTGGAAAATTATTACTTGTAACAACTATGATTAATCTATTATTAATTATCTTTTAAAAGTACAAATAAAATAAAGGTTTTATGCTTGAAAGTCGCATATGTGTCGTCTTGTCACCTCGTCAAAAGACGGAAAAAATTATGTAAGCTATTCTAGGAATTTTTGATGCTTCTAGTTTCATTATGGACTAATTAAGTTTAATTTAGTTTTGTGTTTATAGTTAGATAAAGAATAAAATGTCTTGTTAAGTCAGGAGCTTCGTAGATCATATGGGAGGTCAGATCAAGTCCATGTAATTTTATAATTCACACCAGGGCAGATAAAAAAACTTAAGAGTATTAAATAAATATAATGATAAGTATAAAATCTTCATTAATATTTATCATTATATTTATTTCTATATTTTAGTCGCTCAACAGCCAATGCGGTCAAGTCCATTTTTTAATATTTTCTGATTTTTGCAAATTTTGATAGAATAAAAATAATATTCTTCTAGTTATATTAAAGGATTTACCCATTGCTTCCTTTTTCTATGACCTTGAAAAAAGGAAAGAAACAACGAGTAAACCCTTTAATAACTACGAAGAATATTATTTATTTTATCAATTTACAAGAATCAGAAAATATCAAAAAATGGACTTAACCGCATTGGCTTCTCAGCGACTCATTTATTAATATTTTTAGCTACCAATAAATTACATATGACCAATATTAACCGCCTGCTTTCACCAGTGATGAACTTAATTTTCCAAAATACCACATGGCAGTTATGGCCTTTTCTTAAAATTAGTATTGGATTAAAATAAAACTCATACGAAAATTAAGTAAACTTTAGTAATCAAATGATATATTACAGTAATTTGCATGTTATAGGAAATTCAAAGAAAAATTGAAACGTGATCAAACTACTAAGAACAATCAAAGTATTAAGAATTTTACGAAAGTTGTGAACACCCCATGTTTACCTCTTGAACTGTTTATTTTTCATTCGGCTCTTCCTTCTCGGTGTATTTTGAGCTCAAATGATTTTTCCTTTTAAAATATGAACATAAGACAGCGACAAAAGTCCTTCTCAAACTTTCAATGTTTGCGACTCAATTTTCAATCATAATTTTTATTGCGCCCTCTGTACAATAGCAATGTACTGAAGACAATAGTAATGTACTATGAAGCTGAAGCTGCAATACAACTTAAATTATAATCTGTAGAGCTTATCAAGATAAGTGTAAAATTTTGTATATGACATGCCTATGGAAAAGTCACTAATAATTATTAAACTTGTTCTTATCATATTATCGAGAAATTAATTATCAAATAGCTTGAGCAGTACTGATACATTTATAAGTATATATTATATCAGTGTAAATGTACCAGAATGTATTTTTTTGTTTTTTTTCTGTAAATTAAAACAAGTAATAATAAAAAAAATTTTAAGTCAATTCCTACTTAGATCAACAAAGAAAATTTTTATTTTAGCTACTTTTTATTAAACAGTTACAATTAATATAAATATGTATATACATATGACAGAATCACAACATTAAGTGGCAATTAATTTTTATTAATTATTATTAAAGTATCGTATTGTCATCCAAATCAATCGTGTATATAAAATTTCAGTTCAACTGAATGCTTTAACAAGTGAGAAAAAATATTTTCAAGTTTTGACGCAAGTCACCAAAAATGATGCCAACGTGGTTGTATTTTTTATTCTTTAAATAATTAGTTTTAATCAATTAATTTTTATTAATTATTATTATATTATTGTATTGTCATCCAAAATAATCCTGTATATAAAATTTCAGCTCAATTGACCGCTTTAAAATATATTTTATTAACGATTGAAAATTACACCAAGATAAATAAATAAATAAATATATGAATAAATAAATATATAGAGATTGTGAGCTAATAGTAGGAATTGAATAATCTTTTACTTTTGACTTTTCGATATGCTCCCTCCCCCCTCACGTAGGTTTATCACGCCTCCTAGTGGGGCACACCCTAAAGTTTGATAAATGCTGCTTTACACCAAAAATACAATCGAAGGTGTTAGAATGAACAATTAGATAAAAAGAAAAATAAATTCAATTGTTAGACATTGCTTTTTGCAAAACTTTGTATCAAAGTGCTTTTATAGTTTTAATTATTTTATAGCAGTAATAAAAATTAATTAAAATACTTGAGCAGATGGCATGAGCAATAATGTAATGAGATTTTCCTAGAATACTGTTCAAAACGTGAATACGAGAATAAAGGCCCAGTAGCGCTGTATTTCATTTAAAATATTTAACTGGAATTGAATGTATTTAAAAACATTTGATTTTTTTCTTTGGTGAAGATTATTTTATTAATTCATACTTACGTGTGTAATAACTTAATTTTATGCCTACTCATAATTCGAATTTCCTTTATTAATAACATCTAATTCTTATATCTTAATACCTTTTTTCGAAACGCGCGTCTCAAGTTATCTTTTTCTAACCCATTAAAAACTTTATGTTGGTGTATAACTGATTCTTTAGATCTAGAGTTTCAATAGATTTTTTGCCAATTTCAAGAAATACAAGATTATTAATTATTTTCATGCGGCTTACTATGAAAGATTAATATGGAATTCATCTTAATTAATATTCCCTAAACAATGATGTCATTTCCATGAATAACTAATTATCCCCTTTGCTTAAGCACGTGACTGTATTTTTTTATAATGCTGTTCTTCCCTGTACATAAAAACTCCTTACTTGAATAATTCCCTGTCTTGTATTTTGGCACTGTATGAGGTACATACTTAAATAGATTGCTTGATCACGAACAAGTCACTTTAATTTTTCCTCTATGACCACTTAACAACCTCTAATCAAATTAAAATTTTTCGCGGTCAAATATATTGCACATATACGTTACTTTAAACTCAAACTCAGAGGCGCAACAGCCCATGAGGGCCAGTTCCTACTGTGCCCATCCCAGTATAAGTGACCATTAGGCGCTGAGATGCATGAACAGATGCCCCGATCAGGTGGTCAGTCTGAAACGAGACCCCCAGTGTTTTGAGTCCCCAAGCAAGCTTGGTACTCATTTATTGACCCACAGCAGTAGGGATGAAAGACTGAGTCGACCTTGCCCAGCCTGGTAATAGAACCCGGACCCGTGGTGTGGAAGCGCGATATGCTACCACTGGGCCTTATACGTTAACTTAGTAAATGATAAAATATGTGTTCACATCTTTGATTATATCACCAACATCACAACAAGTATACTTTATTTTATGCTATGGTTTTTAATCTATTTGATTTATATCAATATTACTTTCAATTAAAGTACTTTCTATGTCATTGTAATTCTAATTATATCATTATGACATTTTTGCTTATTATTAAGAAAAAACCTGATTATACGATAATGTATATATAAATGAAGAATATAATTTTAAAAGAACATTTAATTAATTCAGTTTATCAAAAAGAAGGACTTTAAAATAAAACCAATATCAGTCATTCATTCAGCCGTGCATTTTTACCATTTGCATTTTGTTTACAATCAAGACGCAAAAGTAATCCCATTTCACTCGCTATGAATTCTGTTGAATGTTTAAAAATAAAATTCTAAAAGAAAACAAACGATTGTTAATTACAGACGCAGTGACTCTTAACGCCCAGATAATTAGTTTCCGTGTTTAATTACATTTCTTCCACCAAAGAAATTTGAACTTATTAAGATCGGTGAATTTATTTTTTGAAAAATCTTTCAGCACAGAGTCAAGATATTTTTTTTTCATCAACCTAGACTCTTTTGGAGATCTTTTTCGACCTCTGGGACAATAGCACTAACGATCACCAATAAAGGGAGCCTTTTAAACTTTAATTAAATTTTCATCCCATCTTAAAAGCGATATTTTTTAATGTTTGTTTCTTTGCAAGAGGTTATCGGTTTAGTCTTCGGTTTACATGTAAGAAAAAGAGTTGATGGTATAAAAAAATATTAAAGGATAAAGAAGCGTTTTAATAGCTTCTCTCTTTTAGATATATTCATAAGGCCGCTTCCAGAATTTTTATCTGGAGGATGATACCTCTTATACATTATTATTTTTTGGGGGATGCCTTCACATTTTGTTAAAGAGAGTTAGTTGGTTTTGCATGTTTTTGCAGTATTTTATAACTTCCGTTAATGAAATTGATTTTTCTTGCTTGAAAAAATGGCTAAGTAGGAATTTATAATGTTCACACTTATTTTATAAATGTTAATTAAAACGGTCCTCCAAATCTTGAGTTTTTATGCTGATGATTTAAGAATAATAAAGAAGGAAAAATGCATCAGAGTCTAACGATGCTATGTGTGCTCCGTTCTTACCAAATTAAAAATTTTCCATTTTGGCTAAAGTGTATTCTTTTGTAATGCATTGATGAGTTTTGTGTGTTCTTTTTTTCAAATATTGCCTCAAAAGATTGGTTTTAATTTATGTAAAAAAATAATACTTGAATTGTAGTTAACAATGGGGCATTCGATGAAATCAAATAACCAGAATTGTATTAATACACAATAATCAATTTTATATCCATATTTCTTTTTTTTTTTTTTTTTGGTATTCGTATTAAATAACGTATAAGTAAAAAAATGTCTAGCTTTCTTAAATTTAAAATGTTAATGCCACAATTTGTTGAAAATAAATTATAAAGAAAGTCCGACACCTCCACACATAGTAGGAAATGTTAAATTGCGTAAGTTTATGTACCTTTTTCTCAGAAACTATTTACTTTTCATGAATAAAAATTTTACAGTAAGCTATGAGTAGTACTAATAACGCTTTAACGGAAGGTTTTGTCTTTTTTGTTGAAAATTAATTATGAATTTTTTTTAAAATTGTGCGCAATTTTTCCCCAAAATTTAGTTTTAAAAAGTCATACTTAAAAGAGATAGATATATCTAATTCTCTCCATTAAAATGCATAAAAATGTTAAAAACCTTCTCACTGCAAATTTGAGGATTATATAATAAATAGTTTTTTGAAAAAAAAGGTACATAAATTGAAAAATATTACATTTTGAGAAAACAGGCATTAAAGTACAAATTTGTAATTTTTTGAGTATTTACTTTTTTTAGTACTCTCCAGAAGTATACGAAACTTTTTTCTTACTCTCTGCTCCCACAAAAGACTTTTCTAATTTTCCTTTTTTTCATTACTTTTAACAATTTTGCCTTTATTGGGGATCTTAAAATACTTTCGCTGGGCTACGCGAATCCTACGTGCATCTAGTTTTTTGAAGCATGACACACATACCTTGGTTCAAGATCATTAATGTTGCTAGATGACTCATATTGAGCTGTGCAATAGCCATACTTACCCCTAATTTTAGAGTGTTTAATTCCACAATTGTAGATCTTGGATTTACTGACCATATGGTGTTATTAACCGACTAGTTAAGGTTCTGAGTCTTACTACATTTTTAATAGCATAAGATCTCTCCCTTAGATCTCTAAAAATTTATTTCATCTAATTCATTATGGTGTGTGTGTTTATGATCATAATGACTTTCGTTACATTCAGTCTTTTCTGTCTTTTGAAACTTACACTAGGCATTTAAAATCGCAGGATACAGTCCATGTTAAGGGCTCTCGTTTGAAGACAGAAGATGAAAATAAACATCCCAAACAGCAGTTTTCATACTGTGCAGATCATTGATATTATTTCTAATAGCCATTCAACAATATTTTTGAATTTTTGGTATTAATACGTCGGTGAGTCGGTTACGACCTCTTAGGCTTTTCCCATCATTTAACTTTTTACCCTCTGTTTCGCTTTTAATTTCCAAAGCACGTGTGCTCATACACTTTTGGATAAGCCCAATACATTCTAATTTCCCCTTTGAACATCATATGGATTCACGCTCATCAGAAACTTATACAAGTGGGAACACTGGTTCTCCTAGCCGAGCTCATTTGATGCGCGTCAAGGAGTAGCTTTATTAAAAAAAAATAAAAATACTTCTAACTATCGTATTTTGCCTCATATCATATATAATTTTAAACAGAAATATTTAAATTTTTAAAAAATATAAAAACGTGAAAATCGATAATTTTTTTAAAAATTCAAATGCCGCACTCTCTTAAAATATAATGTTTATCCCCATGAAAAAAACATTTGTAATAATTTAACAAAATATCCTGTTTTGTAATGTTTTAATTTGAACAGAAATTAAAAATTATTAAATATTAGCTGGTATACCCGTTCTTAGCACAGGTGAATTGAAAAATTAAACAACGCAGATTGAAGGATGAAGAAATTTTTAATAAGTTAATTTTACGCGAAATGTAAATTGAAGAGGGAAAAAAAGCTTTTTGCATATCTCAGCTGAACAAAAAACCATGTTTGTTAAATGTTAAGTCTGCAGATCTAATAGCTCAAAAAACATTTTTTTTTTTATTTATTTGTAACGCCCCGTAACTCTCATGTGGGACAATGTTTGAAAATACCTTCCTAAGCCAATCTATGCTGAGCAAAGTAACATATTATTACAAATTTTGTGTAATGAACACTTAAAATGTGAATAATTTTTATCTAGATGTGTAATACGTTAACATTACTTTCTGTTGTATTTATTTTACATTAAAATTGTAATATTCGCGAGTAACGCCTTCCTTACATTATAATGGTGACTCAATGGGAACATAGCGAAATGTTGGCATCGTTTTCGGCGATCATGTTAGGAACTTATTAATGATTGAATGACATAGAAGTTGATGTACTGTAAAACCACCTTGTGGAGAGCTGCAACAAAAATTATAGCACAAAAACCTTTGTAAGGCATGTGCCGAAGGGTGTTACCCAACTTCTATACTATCCTCAAGACCTAGAAGTGAGGGAGTGAATGAAGAACCAGACGTTGCCATAATCTTAATATCACTTTATTAAGATCTTAACTTAAATAATATACAATACTGATATTTATATTTAAACCAAGTGAATCTGTGGTGAGGAGACACGCAAAACGTATTACCAAATAATCGCGTCACTGACCCTTATGTTCAACTTTACCGGTTAATCCTAATATCAATAAACACACTGTTCCTAATAGTTTAAATAAGTTTTCTTACCGTTCTATCTGAGGTAAGCAGCAATGCGCTTAAATCCTAACTGACGTCTCTTTAACTCGTGTGGAATGGTATCCACCTTTAACTTGAACGTTCTGGCCTGGATATATTAAATCTTGAACGTGGAATTGTCTCTCACTTTGGCTTAATCCCTTGAACATATGGATCTCGTATAATCACTTCCCGTAGCCCCACGCGAACTCTAAACTTCTACTATTTATAAGATCTTTAATTTGAATATTTCTCACGTTTCACTTCTTGAGTTGGTTGGAAAGAATTGCCATTCTGGCCCCAAAGAAACCCAAAAGGAGATTTAGTGGATATCGCGATGAGCCCGTCACACCTTCTTCACACACACACACAATACATATATATATATATATATATATATATATATATGTCAATTTTCATAGTGATTAGTTGAACGATGTTGGAGTGAAGCAAGGTCATATATACAAACATCTCTATATACGTAGAGAGAGAGAGAGAGAGAGATAACATTTTAGAAGAACCTATTCAAACCAAATTTCTCTGTGCTTGGCGACCATATTGGCAACTTCGCGATCGATTGAACAGTGCATAAGTTGATATGCTGTAGCGCCACCTCTTAGGGAGCTGAAACAAAGAGAATAGCACAAAAACCTTCTCCTCAAAAAAATACATACGCATGCCAATTTTCATAGTGATAGGTTGAACGGTGTTGGGAGTGACTCGACCTTACACAAACATCCATTTTTATATTTAGAGATATTGAGCTAAAGGTCTCTATAAATGTTTATCCAACGAAACCGTATTGTATTTTCATATCATTGAAATATTCTGAAACATGTTACCGATTGCTCATTTTTTTTTAGATTATAAACCATAAAATAATTTATCTTTCGGGTGATTTTTTTGTTGAAATATTGGATTCAGGGTTTGTGCTGATAATTTTTTTTAATTTTCCTCTTAAATGAAACTTTACTTTAAAATGTAGTTACTTAAAAACTGTGCGAAATAATAATTCTATTTAAAAAAATTAAAGTTAAAATTTTGGAAATGAAAGCAACTAATAGGTGTTCCTTTATTTCAAGTGTAAATTCAGTAGAATATAATTTACATTCCGCCTGAAAAACACTCCAACATATGATTGTATGCCATAAAATAGGTGTATTAAAACGGGTTTTAAGCTAAACTACTTTAATTGTACGGTTTGAATCCAGGATAAATAAAACAAAACCAACTTTTATTTCCACTACCATGTTCAATCGGGAATGAACTATTACATGTGTGACGGGCTCATCTCGATTTCAACTAATTATCCTTTACGGTTTCTTTAAGGCCAGAATGACAATTCTTTCCATCCAAATCGAGAAGAGAAGAGTGAATATTCAAATCAGAAATCTTATAAATAGTAGAAGTTTAACGTACGCGAGGTGGCTATGAAAAGTGAACATGCGATGTCTATGTTTTACCAGTGCTTAAGTTAAAGTGAGAGGAAATCCCGAGTGCAAGAGTTAAGCTATCCGTACCCATGCGATCAAGTTAAAGGTGGATACCATTCCACAAGGATAAAAGCCACGTCAGTTAGAATCAAGTGAATTGCTGTTTACCGAAGATATAGCGGTAAGACGGTTAAATCAAGTTATTAAGAACTGTGTAGTTACTGAAGTTAGAAATAGTCGGTAGAGTTAGATATAGTGGTCGGATACGCAATTATTTGGTAATACGAATAGTTTGTCCTCTCACTCCAGATTCACTTGAATTGAATATTATTATTGTATATTGTTTATAAGTTAAGATCCCAATAAAGAGATATTAAGATAAGCGATATGGTTGCTTCTTCGTTCCTTCCCACAGATCTAAGTCGCGAGGATAATGTAGAAGTGGGACACCCACGGGCGCATGCTTCACACATGCTAAAATATTTTGCACATCTAATACGGTACAAATTAAGCTTAAAAGTTAGTTTAAAAGTTACAGATAAGCACCCACTCTTCTGACTTCAAAAATCTTGATTTCACAGCTCCTAGTCTACGAGCCAAAGTAAAAATAGGGACTTATTTTGAATTATTGAATTATGGTAGATTAGGCGTCGGCAAACTTTTAGTTGTGGCGTGCCAAAGCTATCTACTAATATTATGCAGCGTGCCAAACAGTCCGACATTATTGAAGTAATTCGATTACAACGATAATCCATGCGGAGTTAGAAAATAGAGGCCACAAATTGAGATTTACAGTTTTATGATATATTAATTTTGCGCATCATTTAAAGATATTTCTTAACCTAAAAATAAACAGCATTAAATGTAACTATTTTTTCAACAAAAATATAAAAAAATTAAATTATAATAAGAAGTGTTGGAAGGCTAAAATCTTATTTTTTTTGACAATTTGAGATTTTTACATTTTCAGATTGTATAGATTTTAGCCTTTATAAAAATACCTTACTTAAACCTCTAGGACAATTAGAAGCCCTTAAAACCTATTTTAAGTAATCGTTGAAAATGTGCCACGCCCATTTGAATGGTGAAAAATGTAAACAAATTACTTCGTTTTTGCTTAAAAGATGAACGTCTGAGATAAACCAAGACATGTATTTTTTATTGTAATTTGAGCATTTTATTTTTTATTTCCTAGCTGATTAGAAGTATCACTGTATACTTTAAAATCAATTTATCTCAAAATAACAATTTTGATGTTTAATGTACTTTTTCTGAGAAACTACTGTTCACAGGTATGTACATTTTTTGATATATTTATAATTATATCTATATACTAAAATGAGTATATACTAAAATGAGCTTTTTGTAAAAAACTCAAAAATGTATTTTTTACAAATTATTTTATGTAAAAAATGGGTCAATTTTCACAATGGTTGATAAAATATTTCATAAATTATTAAAAAATTCAAAACTAGCTAAAAGCTCATTTCAGTATAATGAGAAAGGTGTACTTTAATTGTATGAAAAATATCAAACGTGTACATATAACAGATTTTGAGGAAAAAAGGTACATCGAAAGCAGCCAATTTAACATTGTCAGTATAGAGAGGTTTCCAACTTCTCTTAATAATATGTATTTTCAAACATTTATAAAAATAGGAATTAGACAACTTAAAATACAAGTACTTCTCTTCATTATGGGTAAACAATAAGATAACAAAATTTTTGAAGCGCACTTAGTGCTTGCACTGCCCTACCTTTATATTGCAAAATTAGGGCCTTTCAATTTGGCACGATTATGAGCATTCAGCGAATCGAACTATTTTTCAAATGCGGAAAGATTTTTTATATATATATATTTTATTTTGACATGTAAAATCAAAAGCGGAAAGTAGAATACATGCAATGGCATGTATTCTCCTACAATGGCATTCAATAATTTACAAAATAACTGTAAGTTTATCTTTAGGGTTATATTTCAGATTCTTTCGTAATCTGGAAATTGTTTAAATTTCTGAAGATATTTGTCAAGAAAAATTCATTACACATTTATCAATTTCCATCCACTCAAAAATTGACAAATTTGTAGAGTAGTTCAGAGTACCACTGAGATTTGTATCACGTGCCACATGTGACACGCGTGCCATAGGTTGTATATGTATTGTTGTAAAAATTATATTTCAGTGAGAAAAATTTTAAAAATTTTAATTGAAATTAAGAGATTTTATTGTTAGTATTTAAAAAAAGGTCTATTTAAAAATAGCTTACTTTTTTTTGTTTCTTCCTTTTAATTTCTCGTCTTTTGAGTTATGAATAAATGAAAAGGTATCAGTAAATAGCTATATCCAATTTATATTAAAAAAAAACTGAAATAAAACTTAAGGCTATTTTCGATTAATGTAAAAGAATAGGACCTGAAATTGGAACATATTTTCATATGTAAAGGAAATGAAAAATTAATATGATATTCTGGCTTCATTATCCTTTAGAGATCAACATTATTTATCATATATCCAATTTTTAACAGAGTTGATTAATTTTTTTTGGGGTATACAATGTGTTTCGCGTTTTTTTCTCCTATACCGTAATGTTAAATGGGCTATGCCATCCCGTATTAAAATGAAAAAGAAGTATTCATGGAATATTTTGAAATTTTTTAAAAACTCTATTGTTAACAGAGATACGAGCTATAATTCTACAAATTTCCATGGCAATTGAGGCATTGTTCTGTCAGAAAATGTGCTTCGCGTTTAGTTCAAGCTCTCGTACTTTTAACGAAAACATCCTTAAGCGAGCATTTTTAAAACAGAGATATGTCTTGAATGAATGAATGCTACAAATACAATTCGCCTTTGATTAATCTATCTTCATGTAAGCATTCTGATTAATAAGTTGTAATGTATTTTTCGCGATTTAATCTTCATTTTTTTGCTTGTACTATACATAGACCTCCATGATTGAAATTCCATTAAAAAATGTAATTCTTTTCAAATAACTGTCCTTTGTATATCTGTACCCTATAGGTAACATTTGTGTTTGGACTGCTTTTAAAAAAAAGTCATTCTTGTGTTGACATTCGGTGACAGATTTCATGATTTTATTATCACTGTCAAATAATGAAATTATATTTAAAAAATGATTAACCAATATTTTATTGATTTAACGAAGAGCTTGTGCATGACAGATATTTAGTCCCCCCTATCGTTTTCTGTCTTTTTTAATTCTACAAAAACCTATCACATACGATTAACTTGACTGAACTTTAAAAAAAAACTTTTATTAGCTAATGATTTTTTTAACTCAGTTGCTTTAATCATCGTTGAACATTTTTTATTTCCTACCTACAACACAGCGGTACTTGCAGCAGTGATGCATCGAATATTTATAAAAAATTAACACATTTTCCAATTCCTACTATTATAGTTCATTCTCTCTTTATATATATATATATATATATATATATATATATATATATGTGGCATGCGGCCAAAAGCAACGCAGTCTCCGCGCGCAGGCGCATTGAATGGAAACTAAAACTGAAACTGTTGAATTAGTGGAAGAAGAAACTCTTGGACATTAGAGAAGAGAGAATTAGAGAGAGAAAGAAGAACGCGAGAGGTGCGCGAGCAGGCGTTACCTTCTGAATATGATCGTCAAACTTATCTGTAAAAACTTTTCTACTTTTTTTAATTAATTTTTGTTTAATGTTAAAATAAAATAGAAGATAGACCAACGTCTTGGACCCCTTGTTGTCTCCCACAAATTATGGGGGCTCGGCCGCGAAGGATCGATAAACTTTCGATTTTGAACCAAAGTCTGGACAATGAACAACAGCGTCCGTGAAGGAGACGCTCCGCCATTTTTCGAAAACTTCGTTCAACCTGTGTAGAGGTTTGAACTCAGCATGAAAATTCCGCCTGTGTAGAGGCGATTGAAAAAAAAAAAATTTCGATTTTGATCAAAATTTGGAACGTGAAAAAAAAAAAAAAAAAGCCGTCCGTGTAGGAGACGCGCCGCCATTTTTCGGAAACTTCGTTCAACCTGTGTAGAGGTTGAATTCTTCAACTTCATTCCGCCTGTGTAGAGGTTGGAACCCATCGTCGAAAATTCCGCCTGTGTAGAGGCCGGAACTACAATTTCAACTATATTACCTGCGAAGAGGTGAAATCAGTGGAATCGAATTTTTCTTCATTGGATACATCGTACGTGCGAGCAACAAGGGAGCCAGAAAAAAAAAAAAAAAGGTAGGATCTTTCCATTTCTAAAATGTATAAAAACGCTCTTAAAGAGGATTTCATAAGAGTTGTTGAGAAGCTAAACGGTACTGTGGAGAATACTGACACTATAGTTAAACTAAAGACTAAAATTGAGAACAGTAGTACATTTGAAAGTGATCCAGATTTCGTTAAAACTTTAATTCAAAACTGTATAGATGAGAGGGTATCGCGAAACAAAAAAAGAGAAGTAACTTCAGGAAAACAGAAAATTGAGCTCATGAAACTAGAGTTAGCACAGTTAGAAAAAAAAAGAAGTCGAACTTCAAAGGGTTAAAAATAAAGCATTAAGTTTAAATCCTGCAGCTAAATTCGAAGAGAAACAGTTCAAAACTTTAAATAAGGAAACCGCAACCCATATTGGCATTCGAGAAGCAGAAGATTGGTTTAGGCCTATTGATTTAGCTAAAGAGTGTGATATTTATATTTCATCTAGAAGCGGATCACGTAAAGAAATTCCTATTACTTATGGATATACCCAAGACCCCTTTAAAAATAGATCACAAAACTTTAAACCAAAGATTAAAGAGAACTATCCCCAATATCATGAAAGAGAAAAAAAAAATTGCTATATATGCGGTGATTCATCTCATTGCGCAAGAGACTGTGAGAAGCGTTTTAAACCTAAAGAATCTAATGATCACATCCATAATAAAATAAACGTGAATACTTTGAAAATCGAGAACGAAAAACAAAATAGCGATGAATTCGCACAACAATTACAATACGTAAACATTTTTGTGGAAAATCAGCCCGTCACAGCATTGATTGATTCAGGTTGCCAGATCCCAGTTTTAAATTCCTCACTAATTAGAGTGCAAACACCTTCCGAAGAAGTCATAACATTAAGCTCATGTTTTGACGAACAGCGAGTGGTAGAAGTTAAACCGATAAATCTTTCTCTTAATCAACACTTTCCTAGCTTAAGTGTGAGAACGGCAATATCACCGACCTTGACCGAAGAATTTATTATACATCCCAGTGTATATTCTGAAATAAAAAAACTAGGCCACGCAAAGAGCGATGTTTTATTGAATGAAAGTGAATCCTCTTTAGGTGCTCATGCTTGTGTTCATTTTAATTCAAATGTTTCTGTTTCAAATGTGATAGAAAACTCTAGTTATGATTTGCCATATGTTGAAAACTTTAATACTAGGAATGATTTGAGTTCTCTAATTAAGGATTATAAATGTAATAACATTAAGAGTACTAAGTTAAAAATGAATATTAAATTGAAAAATGATATTCCTGTGTGTCAGAGAGCCAGACGTTTATCTTGTTCTGAGAAATTACAGGTAAACAATCAAATTGATGATTGGTTACGACAAGGTATTATAAAAGAGAGTGTTTTTGATTATTGTTCTGATATAGTATTGTGTAAGAAAGCCAATGGTGCCATGAAAACGAGTTCCGTGGAATTTATCTCCCGCTCACCTACCCCTTCACCTATGGAACGTAATTATCGACGATTTGTGTTGCTCCGAAAAATTTTTGAGCCTTGGCAGTGGAAGCGAAGGAAAAAGAGAAATCGTTTCGAACAGACGTCCAGAACTCTACAGAGGAAAAAATCGATGCGTTCAACCAAAGATCAACCTGTTGAAAAAGATGTTCTTATGCCGGTGAAACACAATGTTTTCCTGTGGAACCTTCCGGATGTCGAAGAGGTGTCTTCACATGATGGAGAAACTGTCTAGTTCAGAAAAATCATAATATGTTTAATTTCTATATATTTGTCGTATAGTCCTTGTCTGTTCCGTTTTTTTTTTTGTATGTTTCAGATTCTCCTCTGGTCTCCATGGAAATACCGCTGCGGACAGCGTACGGTCAGGCTGGCCGTTGTGGCATGCGGCCAAAAGCAACGCAGTCTCCGCGCGCAGGCGCATTGAATGGAAACTAAAACTGAAACTGTTGAATTAGTGGAAGAAGAAACTCTTGGACATTAGAGAAGAGAGAATTAGAGAGAGAAAGAAGAACGCGAGAGGTGCGCGAGCAGGCGTTACCTTCTGAATATGATCGTCAAACTTATCTGTAAAAACTTTTCTACTTTTTTTAATTAATTTTTGTTTAATGTTAAAATAAAATAGAAGATAGACCAACGTCTTGGACCCCTTGTTGTCTCCCACACATATATATATATATATATATATCTTTTTCAAATTTCCAATCGTTAATAAATTATACTTTCTATACATCCATTCAAGTTCAAATACATTTTTTAAAACTTGTGGTGGAGGACACTTGATAATTTTAGTTTTTTCACACAAATATTAATTCTTTCATTAAATTAAAAAAATGAATAAATAGTAACAAACAAAAATAATAATCCAACAGCATGTAAAAAAAGGAAAATCATTCGTTGTGTTCCTGTAGCGTAATGAATAGCGCGTTGGACTTCTAATCCACAGGTCGTGGGTTCGAATCGAACCTGGGATGGCCTAATTTCTGAGAATGTGATTTCTTATTTATTATATTATTTTAGTAAAATAATTAAATTTATGAATGAAAAAATAGCAACAAACAAAAAATAGTCCTACAAATATAGAAAGAAAAATGGAAAATTGCAAAAAAAAATCGCTTTCTATTTTGCCCCTTAATATTGTGATTCTATCATATGTACATACATATTTATATTAATTGTAAGTATTTCTCAAAAAGTAACAATAAAATAAAATTTTTCTTTGTTGACCTAAGTAGGAATTGACTTAATTTTATTTTATATTACTTGTCCATATCTAATTGAGGGAAATGTTTAAATATAAGCTTATAAAAATAAATATGAATAAATTGCATATTTTGTAACTGGAAAAGTTACAAATTTATCCATTACTGTGAATAGGGATGAAAATTACTAAACATTTTTAAAAATGGACACATTTCAATATTTAAAATGGTTTGGATGAAAGTATCTCTTTGAGCCGATAAGCCTTTAAGACTTCTACATGAATCAATGGCACCATGTAAACAGCACCTGAAATTGAATCTTCAGTGGAATTAATGGCTTAATTTGAGCTAAAAGCAAGAAATCCGATATCCAGAAAATGACGCTGAATTACTCCAGATAATGAGAAAAAGATGAGATTATTTCTTTTTTCTCCTTGGAAGGAGAAATCTGGCATCAGCGACCAAACAAAATTAATTATCGAACCATAGGCTAAATATGAAGCTTTTACCGCTAAAAAAAACATTTTATTCATTATGGTATTTCAATTATTTTATTTAAGGAATATAAGTTAGCACATTTGATATGAAGAATGAAATTAAATGTTTACTTCTAAAATGACGCGCGCTGTTCTCTTACAAATTGTAATTTGATTGTTAAGTAACGTAACTTTTTCTTAAATAAATTGTATCCCCCCATTTTTATAATTGACAATATTAGAATGATTTAGGCTTATTTTATCTGGAAGCTGTTTGTTAAATTAAGGGTGATTAGCTCTTATTTTTTGTTTTAAATTTCACTAGAAATTTTTGTCTTTTATTTCTTTTTCTAGAGAGTTTGTGTTTATTTCCTGAATTTTTGTTTGTTCAAATTTACAAAGAGCCAAAAGGTATTGTATTTTGTAAAGAGATTTTTTGGATGCAATTGAGATATGAAAAGGCTGAGAATTAAAGAACTAAAGTTGACTGGAAGAGATAATAACTTAACAGTAAATTTAAAAATCGTGCTAAATACAAGGTGTGACACACACACAAAACTAGACTAAGTGTGCAGCTTGAAAAAAGGGTGGAGTTGGCAACAGCTGTTTTGGTGACATCATCTCTAGCACCTCCTCTAGCCATGTGGCCAGTTTCGCCTTAATCGACCACACCAGTTTGGAGTACTGCGTCATTGAGTGAACGATGAACATGCAACTGCATTCTACCGGAAAAATGGCGAATCAACATCAAGTTTCTTGTGAAACTTAAGAAATCAACCTTGAAAATATTTCGAATACTAACCGAGACCATGAAACTTTATCTCTTGCACATGTGTTCGAATGGCATAAGTGGTTTTCAGGGGGAGTCGACAGTGTGGAAGATGATGAATCCGCTGTGTGCCCAAGGTCATCGATTACAGACCAAAACAGTGCCAAAATTTTTTTATATGAGTGGGTTCCCACTCACATCAGTAGTCAGACGGTTAATCAACGTTGCTACATTGAAGTACTAAAAAACCTTAGTGACAAAATTAGGAAAAACAGGTCAGAATTGAGGAGTGATGGATGACCAAGACAATGCATCCTCTCACATGGTTCTATCTGTCAAGCAGTTTCTGTGATGAAGCGTCCTCATTTTTCACCTGATTTGGCCCCATACGACTTTTTTTAAAATTTTCTTCAGCGAAATCTTGTTTAACTTTTTATCTACCGCATTATGATTTACTGCAATTTTTTTTCATACAATATTTGTTTTTTTAATTACCACATTAAAAATTAAGGGATATTCATAAGCAAAATACTCAACTTTAAAAAATGTAATTCGTTTGAGCTAATTAATAAATTAAAGATATTCCACTATAAAATTAATTATATACACTGTTCACTTAAAATAATTAGTCAAATCGTCTTCTAATGTCTTCATTAACATACAAAAAAAAAATATAATAAGACACTTAAAGTTTTAACATTAACTATTTTTTCGAGATAAAAAAAGATAATCTTGCAATCCACTGAAAACGCCGTCAGCTAAAAACGCAATTTCTGCTATAAAACTATTCACTCTCCCCGCTAAAATATTCATCATAGAACCCGTGCTACCATATATCTTGGAATAGTGCGGTGCTTCTCAAACTTTCAATATCTGCGACCCAATATTCAATCATAATTTTCATCGCGCCCCCCTTCCTTATAATAACGATGCATTAAATTCAAAAATACGACTTTAACCTATAAAGTGCCAATGACGTATATATACGTCTCTCTCATCAAAAACGTTGATTGCCCCGGACGTATATATTCGTTTTTCTGAAGTACGACGTTTTCTGAGCATTGCTTTCCATAAAATTATTCCGAAGGTTTTGGAATGCAGTAAAAGGACCTTGATACTATTTGCGAAGAATTTACTTATTTAATCCTTTTCTCTTCCTTCTCCCTCTTTTCATAACATACATCGTGTGCCTACGTGGAAAACAATTGCACTGGGGAGCGAATCGAGTTACTTTTAATCAACAGTTAAGGTATTTTTTATGAACAGTACAAATTATCAAAATAAGTGTTATTTTTTGTGTATTATTTTATATATGACAAGCTCGTGAGAGTCATTGGTAATTGTTAAATTTGTATTTAAAGTATTGTTAAATTAATTATAAAATACATTGTGCAGTACTGATACATTTATAAGTTTATTACATATCAGTGTAAATGTGTATTTTATTTATGTCAAAATGGTTTTTTTTTTTTTACATTCAGCAAATTAATATTTTTTTAAAAAATAATCTGTTGTTTACGACTTTCCCCCTCGCAGAATTATCACGCCCCTCTAGGAAGGGGGTGCCCCACAGTTTGAGAAACGCTGGCATAGTGGATTTCAAGATTATTTCTGCTAGGTATTGTCAAATTATTCGTAAAAATGATCATTCTATGTAACTTTAAAGTGTGTGGTACTTATAAGTACCTTCAGTAGATAAAGGGTTAAATGGAACCCATTTTACCTCAGTTGAAGAGGTTCAGGTAAAAACGGAAATGCTTCTGTAAGGCCTTCCGAAACCCTCGTTCCAGAACTGTTACCAAAAATGGCAGCACTGAGTGCAAAAGTGTGGGAATGCTGAAGGGAACTACTTTGAAGGTGATACTGTCACGGATAACTCTTTCAGTAATTACAATGATTTATTGACCCAGTTTCGTTTTTTGTGTATCACACCTTGCACAATTATAGCATCTAAATTTGCGCTTCACTTTCTAGACATTGACAGTTTGCCATACGAGAGGTATATAAATTGAACATGCAGCATTTCTCACTTTTCTATACAACAGTCATAGATAACTGCGAGTTTATTTCACAAACTTTGATCTAACACATTGTCGTAACTCTATGTTGTTGCAAAACAATACATGTATTTTTTTAAATACTGCATAAATTTTGAAACGATAAAATTATTTATAAGAATTAATGAGATAAAACTAAATTGTCGGAGAGGAAAGTAACCTTGCTTTATTATTCCATAAAATTTACAGGTTAGTCTATGAAAAATTCAATTTCTTGATGATTTCTAGGAAACTGTTTCATAAAACCAAACAATTTTTTTTGAGATTACTGTAGTATACATTAATTGTTCAGCACTTTCTTGAAAATACTTCTGATTTATTTAACAAAATTTTTTGCTAATGGAATGTCTGCAAGTTTTTTACCCCACAATTCGATGAATTAAAAGTATAGATATATGTAAGGGATATATATTTTTATAAATTATTCAGAAAATATTCTGTTCATTAAATTTCGAACATATGAATCAAGAAATGTTTCTGAGAACATTTTCAGACACAGAAACAAAAATAACGAAAAGAAAGTTTTGCAAGATTTTTCATAGAAAAATTCTACTCAATAAGAGGGACATACGCAAAAATATATCATAGTTTTAAAGAATCAAATTTTTAAGGCTAAATTTTGAAAAGGGTAATACAATTTTTATTTAAACGAAAAACAATGGATTTCGCATGTCAAATATTCGAATTTACTTTTCTTGCTCTATTTTCACATGGCAACCCTCTATTGCAATGCTTGTTATTGGTGGCCTAAGTACACACAAATAATTTTCATATAGTCCGCTGTAAAACTATTTTAATACGAGAACATGCCATGAAGAAAGTCAGATTACGTTGTTCTCCGGATAAACGCGACAATATAAAATTTTGATAAATTCTTAATACTTTAATTAGGATCACAAAATCTTTTTCTTGAATACCTCTAATCACTTGTAAATTACTATAGTACATCAATATGTTGGGTGAATATTACTTGATTTCTTCATGAGTTTTACATTTTCCAAATACGGATTATACCAGAAACTTATCGCTCTTATTTCTGAAAATTAACTTCATTATTACTCTTGGGCTGGACAATGTCGACTCAGCCTTTCATCCCTACTGCAGTGGGTCGATAAATGAGTACCAAGCTTGCTTGGGGACTTAAATACTGTGGGTCTTGCTTCAGATTGACCACCTGATCGGGACATCTGCTCATGCACCTTAGGACCCAATGGTCACCTATACTGGGATGGGCACAGTAGGCCCTGGTCTTCATGGGCTGTTGAGTCACTGAGTTTGAGTTTGTTAACTTCATTATTGGTGAAAGCAGGTATTTGAAAAATGGCCAGGTATATTTCATTGGTAAATAAATCAGCAGTTTATTGCAGCCTAACGCCCCACTACCATCGACAATTAAAAATTCGAAACTAATTTCTTAATTTAAATTTTTATTTATGATAAAATGTAACTAAAACGCTTAGTGGCTGAATGGTTAGTGCATCGCACCTCCACACCACAGGTCCGAAGTTCAAACCCCGGGCTGGGTAAGGTTGAATTAGCCTTTCATCCCTTCAGTGGGTTGACAAATGAGTACCAAGCTTGCTTGGAAAAACACTGGGGGTTGCGTCGGACTAACCATCTTACCGGAACATCTGCTCATGCACCTCAAGGCCCAAGGTTGCGTATACTGAGTTGGACACAGTAAGTCTTGTCCCTCATGGGATGTTGCGCCACTGAGTTAAGTTAAAGTGTAGCTGTAATAACACGGTAAAATTTTAAAGTGTGGGTTGAAAGCGTCAAATATCTATCTGTTGTTGTTAATACCACCTCATCGGCTGCACCAGATCGAGACTCTCGATATTCATCGTGGCAAGGGTCTAATTTTTACGCCTGTTGTTATCTGTAGCTTTGAGCACCGTGCAAGTAACAGTACGGTTTGGTTCGCTTTCATCCCAATGTTGAGAAAGAACGCCCTGGATGTGGTCAGGGGCCCACCATTTCTCTTTCCTGTCCACCAACCTCGCGAAAGGACCTTTAGCTTGACGAATATTTAGAGTGCCCCCATGCCGCGCTGGCACTATATATTTGCAAACATCCATGCCTTCTACGAGATTCGAACCCATGCCCAACGGCACAGCAGTCAGTTTCACTAACCACTATACCGAATGGGTAGCAAATATTTAACTGATTCATACTAAAAGTTTTGATTAATTGTGCACAAGTTAAAACTGTATATAAAGTATCTTATTTCAAAATAAAATTTGGAACATTTGTCTATTGCTAAAAGGGAAACCAATAAAACTCTACTAATAACAGCCAAAAGCAACATCATAATTAATTAATGAAAATAATAAGAAAACTTGCTATACATATTATTGAAGTTTATATATAAATTTCATAGATTAATGAAAGGAGAAATTAAATTGCATTTTTTTAATAATAGTTCCCAAAATTCACTTATACATTAATGAAAAGTGCATGCAAAACAGTCTGTGACGAATCTGTACGGAACCTTTCCACTAATCTTCTTAGGCGTCTTTTTGGGGAATATAAATCCGCGTTTATATTTCCAATCAACTCCAAAAAGATGAACGGGATATTCAAATTAGATAAGGTATTTAAGTCGAGCGTTGTGAGATAGCAATGTAGATGATGGAAGGCTATTGAGCCAGCAACCTTAACCGCAATATTAGAGGATTGGAATAGTGTAGAAGAATTGCTGTGATTCTAAGGAAGTACCAGAAAGCTGAAAAAGCCAACGGTAAATATAATTTACTTACGCTTAAAAGAAGCGTCAGTTTAGGCGAATTAGTTAAACTTAATGAAAGTTAAGAATTCGAGTACGTGTGTATTTCTTGGACCTCCTATTTCGGTAGACCTTACTTGATCTTGAGCGTAATTATTAATTAGTTGCATCATTCGTAATTTAATTTATTATGAAGGTAAATCCCTTTATTGGACGTAAAATAAAAGTATTATATGTTATTAGAGATTTTTTGAGAAAATTATAATAATAAATAAATATTATTATTATTCAAAATTGCTCTTAGTGGTTCTTAGCTTCAAATTAATCTTGGTGTTCAAGGTGAGATCCAGGGGGGTCTCCACAAGTCTGTATATCTTGATTTTCGGGATTAAAGTTAATCGATGGACACTTTATGTTTAATTTACCTTATATTTTTGGACATAATTTGGATTATAGTCGTTGTTTTGTGATTAACTACTCATGAGTTGCATTATTAAATATAACAATGAAAGATTGATAATTACCTAAAAGCGATATCCTTAAAAATTTTACTATATTATTAATTAAACCTTTTATGCTGCATTTATTATATTATTTAAAATCATATCTGGAGTATTGAACTATTATTTGAATTATTGGTAAATTAAAAATCATATGTGTGTATAACGGGAATTTTTAATTAAACAATTCATAAAATGTTCTATTCTTTTAGTGCAAAATCAATCTTATTAGGAACAAAAAATATTTCATATCTAAGTTATTTCGAACATTCCTATATAATAATTTTTAAGTAAATTAGGCAGACAATTTTAAAACAAAAGAGCTTCAAATAAAAGCCTAAATTTATCTATTGTGTTTCTGAAATATCCGACTTAAAATATATTCCATCATTAAATTAAGACCTCTAATGCTTTACTTAATATGAGTTATTCAAATATCCTTATATTAATCTCTACAAGACGAGTGGCCGATATTTCGACAGAAAAAAAATCTTGCAAAGGAAAGGTTTGGTTCAAAAATCAACCAAGTAGTTTCATTCACTTGTGATTGCTTTTTAAATACCGTTGGATTAATGAAAACCAATAAACGTCTATTATGTAATAGAAATCTGATTTTCTCTCAAAAGGGGAAGGGGTTCTAAGTGTTCTCTTTCCCACTTATTTTTTATGCCGCAAAAATCTCCATTGATCCGCAGGTGGACAACACTTATTTTGCTTCAACTGTGACAACAAATTACACTGTGAATCGTTCACAAAAGAGCGATCCAACATAACAACAAGATCAGTCGTGAGAAGGTTCTTATTAAAAGTAGCCGTCCCTTAAGGGTTAATATCACCTGTTCTTTTATTTTTAATAATTTTTTTAAGTTTTATATATGTATATATATACCAGCTAGAAGTTTTGACGTTAAATGTTAAAACACTTATGATAAAAATTTGAGGTGTTTTTTAAATCATTTAATATAAATAGAATTAATTTTTTATTGAATTCTCCTACTTAGCCTAATACAGTGTTTAAAGCACAATGAGGGCTATTGGTGACGGACCTCGTAATTTTGAGCCTCGGTCTAGTGAAGAACACCTGAACTGTACCCCACCCCCTTTTCAAAAGTATCACACCGCGCAAACAAGCTGACTGGACCACGACATATACAGCGTGTTCGAATAAAGAACTTTTTAAAAAAATTTTCTCTAGTTTTTCTGAGGTACTATTGGAATGTTTTATTATACCAGAAGTTAGATAATGCATCATTTTTTGTACCAAAGTTGTACCTTACAAAGATTAGATCCATATGCAAAATGAAGCTTTATGGGCCATTTTTCTTTGCAAAAGAATCTGTAAGGGATCACTCGTATCTTGACAAGATCCAGAATTCGTTGATGCCGCAACTTGAAGAGGACTCCGAAGATTTACTTTTCAAGCAGGATGGAGCTCTTTCTCATTCTACAAAGACGGGAGAAGAAATTTGAATGAACATCTCCCATAACGCTGGATACGATTGTTGAAATAGCATCCGAGGTCTCCGGACATGGCGCTCAGTGACTTCGTTTTGTGGGGCTTTATCAAAGACAAAGTTTTTGTTCCGCCATTAGTTCTCGTGAAGCTGCGAGTGTGGAAAATGAATTTGCTGTCGTTACAAAATACATGTTAGTGCGAGTATAGACGGAAATGGAGATCACCTAGATCAGTGGTCTGTAGCCCCCGATCCACGGACCAATACTGATCCGTGGATCAAATAATACTGGTTCACACAAGAAACATTAAATTATTTCCATTTTATTTCCCACGGCATATTTTTCTAGGGTTTGGGCTACTTTTTATGAAAATCACACTTTATATTCCTTGTTAAATCATTTTATATTCATTTTTGGTGTAGCTTTATTTTATTCCGAAGGCCCATTTAAAGGCAATTAAAATAAAATTATTAAAACGAAACAATTTAAAATAAACAATTAACGTCCTCCTCCTTAGCGGGCCGCAGTAAAATTATCCAACGTTGACCGGTCCGCGGCGATAAAAAAAGGTTGGGGAACACTGACCTAGATATCTGCTGTGTCACGAACGGCCCCCATATTGGATCTTTGTAAGGTACAACTTTGGTACAAAAAATACTTTGGTATATTATACCTAAGTTCTAATATAATAAAACATTCCAATAGTACCTCAGAGAAACTAGAGAAAAATTTTAAAAAGGTGCTACCTTTTTCGGACACACTGTATTAAGGTGCATCTGCTCCCGCCACCCGGCAGGTCATCAGGGACACTAGCACTATAATTTGCGACAATCCGGCCACGAGTGTCACCTAGTGACTAGGCTAAACGACCTCGTAATATTCTGAAGTTTTACTTCGCGCGCGCGAGAGTTTAACTACCGCTTCTCTTTCCCTCTCCTCAAAGTGTAAACGTAGCATGCAGTTTATATTATAATAAACAAAAAGTGAGTGAGATATATAGACGGGAAAGTGTGGATACAGCTTTTTGAGAAGCTAGCAATTAGCGGTGAGGCAATTTACACCTTGGAAATTAGATTTATCTATTTGCAGCCCTTCATTACCTACTTCCAAGCACTTAGGTTTGTGTACTTTTGTTGTCATTTTTGGGACTATTTGAAGATTCAACTTCTGTTTGCAGTAAGCAATAAGAATCTCGCTTTTGTCGTCTTCAACAATTCTCCTGTACTCGACGCAAAACCTAGAATTTTCCATAATGGTGTGCTAGAATTCAACGGGATGACTCTTTCTTTTTGTATTCACCTAAACTTAGGATTAATTTGTTAAAATTAATTATTTATTCAATTATACTAATCATCCATTACATTAGAAGACGTATGTATCGCCATTCGGCAATGTTCAGCTGTTTTTGACTAAATTAAAGCTTATTTTGGGGATAAGGCTTATATTTTTAAAATAGAGTTTGCAATTCCATGTTATATTTTAAATCCCGGATTTTGGGATTACATTATTCAAATCCCGAGATCAGTCCTGGGATTAGGATTGGACTTTTTATTAAAAATACATACTAACATAGTTGAAATTTCAGAATAAAACTGAAAATATATAATTAAAAATTGGTTTAATATATTAAGTTAATTGAAACAAAAAAAACTTCATTCACCATAAAAAAAATAAAAATAGTGCATAATGAAATAAAAAAAACTATTTCTTCATTTCTTGTGTTTCTGTAAATAAGCTTTTAAAAAACACAGCTCGTCCAGCCTTTCATCGTTCAAACGGCTTCTTATTTTTGTTACTAACTATCCTGCCGAAGAAAATGCTCGTTCCGATTCTATACTAGTTTACTGTTATCGTCATTAAATGAGTATGTTCTTCTCCCCGTCTCCCTCCATTTTCAAAAAAGACATTTCTTTTTGAATTTTTGATGACAGCGACTCAAATCTAATTGACTGCATTGGTGCATATACCTCTTTGATAACTTTATATAGTTCTTCTGCTACACTAAATGGTTTTTGAGTATAAATTGATCCAGTTATATATTGAATCAGAATGTGAATTAATTCTGTGTTACCATATTTGAAATAGAAGACCCAGTTGCGTGAGCTGTGAGTAATGTAATGGGATTTGAAGTGTCTTAAGTCTTTCAAGCTGGACCACTATTAATTAATCGCATTTAATTTAAGGAAATGTGACAAAATATCTATTCTTGAGATGTTACTTACATTATTGTGTAAATTTTGCAGTGAGCCACTTGGGTCTGTGCGACGTTCTCCCTTATGAGAAATGAGACCTGCATATATATTTTTACTTATAACACCCCTATAATTGCACACACAAAAAATTCTGCGAACATATTTCATAAACAAAATTTAAATTTTCTAAGAACAAAACTCTTAGAAAATTTTGATAAGAAAAATTTTTAAAATATAATTTAGACAAAAGATTTATCCCGGGATTATTTACTTTAAACCCGGGCATTTGGGATCGGAAAAAAACATTGGGATCACACCGGGATACCGGGGCTGCGCAATCCTATGTTAAAGGCTATTGAAAATCATGTTAAGACTTAGTTCGTGATTATCTCATATTTTGAGGCAAATGGTATATACCAGCGATACTCAATCTGCGGCCCGCGGGCCACATGTGGCCCACCGAGCCTTTTTAAGTGCCCCGGTCTTGACCCATTGCTGAAAAATTCAGTTATTATGAACAATGTATTACAAATTTAATGGGAAATTCTTTGACAAGAAATCAAATCTAGCAGTATTGCTTTTATTTTGCTATCAAAGGCGTACGGATGCGAATTGATATTCTTTTTTTTCTATTTGTAATGGTTGCGGTTAGAGAACACACAGCAGTGGAGTAGTGACATTTTGATGGGTGGAACTAATTTTTAACAATCCTTCATATCTTGCAAGTGAAAAAAAAAATGAACGTTTTGGAGGCTGACTGTTTTGTAGTGCAAAACAAACATGGATCAGTACTTGTTTGATTTATCACGAAAGTGCGGGCATTTAAAAATGCCAGTAAACAGGAATCATTCAATGACGCTTTTCCTCTAAGATCTCTTTCAAGAGATGTAAATAGGCTTTGTTGAATATTCTTTACAACAGCAACAAAATGTTTTGTTAATGGTAATGTCACTGCAGGAACAGAGACATCCTATGAAGTTTGTGATATCATTGATAATCATATGAAACCGCTTACTAATGCAAAAAATGTGAAGTAGCGTTTCTGAAATTCCTTTAATTTAGTGTTAGTGACAAAAATAATAATTAAAACAACAGTTATAATATTATGGTCAAATTTTTACGTTTAAAATTCCCAATGTTATCTTGGTCTTAAAGCATTTCACCGCCCCCCACCGTTTATACTCATGTTGCGGCCCGCGTGAAATAGGTAACATATGTGTGCTGCTCGCGTGATATGGCTCACTGATGTATACGTCCCAGCAGAAAAAAAAAGGTTGAGTACCCCTGGTACAGAGTGTTTTTTTTCCAGGTATAGAAGTTTAAGTTGGCATTACTTTCCAATATGGCGACCGATTTAACAGCTGTCAAGTGATTTATTCTCAGTTTGATTTGGCAATTCATCATGAATAGACTCACGCCTGAACAACGCTTTCAAATTGTGCAATTTTATTCTGAAAATAATGGTCGCGTGCGCGCGCGCGATTTTCATAAGCGAATTTTGTTTAGCGATGAAGCGCACTTCTGGTTGAATGGCTACGTCAACAAACAAAACTGCCGCATTTGGAGTGAAGCTAATCCACAAGTGTATGTCGAAACACCGTTACATCCAGAAAAACTGGCTTTTTGGTGCGCTTTATGGGCTGGTGGAATCATTGGTCCGTACTTCTTCAAAAACGATGAAGGTCACATCGTTACAGTCAATGGTGATCGGTATAGAGCCATGATTACTAACTTTTTCATTCCTGAATTGAACAATCATGATGTCCAGGAGCTGTGGTTCCAACAAGACGGCGCAACATGTCACACAGCTCGTGCCACAATCGATTTATTGAAAGACACGTTGAGTGACCGCCTAATTTCACGTTTTGGACCTGTGAATTGGCCTCCAAGATCTTGTGATTTAACACCGCTAGACTATTTTCTGTGGGGCTATGTAAAGTCATTGGTCTATGCGGATAAGCCACAAACGCTTGACCAGTTGGAAGACAACATTCGCCGTGTTATTGCCGATATACGGCCACAAATGTTGGAAAAAGTCATCGAAAATTGGACGTCCAGATTGGACTACATTCGAGCCAGCCGTGGCAGTCCTATGCCAGAGATCATATTTAAGATGTAATGCCACAAGATTATCTTTCGAATAAAAAAAATTCATGTCAATCGAATAATACATCATTGTTTTATTGCGATTTAAAGCTCCATACCTCTCAAAAAATCACCCTTTATATACTGAAACACAAAAATAATGGAATCAATGTGTCAATAAAAGTGAAAAAAGTGTATGAAAGTGTATTAAAAATAAAATAACACAATAAGAAAAAAACGAGTCAGCAGTCAGTTCTTTATGGGAAAATCATCCCACAAAATATATTTATAATATTATATATACACATCATTTTAAGTCATATATTACATAGATCTTTCTGTACATCCGTAATATACGAATGCGGCATCAATTCCTAATAGACAAATAACTCTTTGGTAATAGTTCATTTTAGAAACATGGTTTGGTAAAACATAAAGTTTTATCAAATTTGACTTTTCCTATAGTTCCATAAACATCCTTTTATGTTTGCATGAATAACATCACAGTGACCTAAGAAGCCATGTTCACTTCTTCAGCGAGTGCCATTTGAAATGTTCCGAAATGAAAGAATGAATGAAATTATATTGCCAATGATACATTCGTGCGTTCAAGCTGTACAGAAAATGCTAATTTATGTATGAACTAATTTCAGTTGATTCAATTGGTCTTTCGACTGGTTAATGCTTTGCGATAGACTGAGAATTACAAATTTTAGGGATTACATAACATTTATATGAAGCAAAAAATACATATTAATGAAAATATAAATCTTGAAGTGTTTTCGATAAATAATTGTTTATATAACCTCTGACCGTAGAGTTCAGTGAATGAAGTCAGAACGGCCGATCTGGCAATGCTGGCGAAGCAAAACGTTGCACTTTGCGTAGCGACAAGTGTTGACCATCTGTCCCCGCCGTTGTTTAGTTGAGACTCACATACGTGTTGGTTGTTAATTGAGAACAGGAAAATGATCGAACAAAAGATCAATTTAAAGTTTTAATTTCAGCTTGGCAAAACACCAAAAGAAACATACGCTATGCTAGTACTTGTTTATGAAGATCAAGCGCCGTCCATGAAGTATGTGTACGAGTTTTTCGCCCATTTTCAAAAAGCAGGGAAAGGGTTTCTGACAACTCCCTAAGCGGAACAGTGGCGACCTCCGCCAGTGACGAAAACATTGAGAAAGTGATGAAATGAATCACTAAAGCTCGTCAGTTAACTGTTCACATGATAATTGTTGATCTGCAGATTATCCGTGAATCTGTGCGACAAATCGTTACCCAGAATTTAAAGAGAAAAACGTGTTATCGATATTGACGATGTTCCTGACATCCAACGAATAGGAACAAGGCTTTTTAACTCCATCCCAAAAGAAGTCTTCTTGAAAAGTTTCCAGGACATGCATAGAAGATCTCAGCGGTGCATAATTATCGGATAGACTATTTCAAAAAATACAGTAAGGTAACTTTCGTTAATACTTCATCTACGTTAATGTTACAGGACTATTCACCGAACTTTACTGTCAGAAGTTGCATAAAAATGTATTGAATTATATTCGCGAAATTCATCATTTCCTCAGTTACATAGAACGAATTAGAGAATAAAGAACTAGATTAATTTAAAAAAAAACAAATGTATCAATACCTTTAAAGTATCCGAACACGTTCAGAGAACTCTTATAAAAATAACATACCAAAACATTATAAATATTTTTCAGGTATCAATAAATATTAATTCTCAACCAGTAACATCTAAAATAAATTATAATTGTGACTTTTGTAAAATTTAGATAAGTGAAATGTTAGCAATTTCTTAAAAATCCTTTGATGAATGTATTAAAATTTAAATATTTTTAATATAAAATTTTTAGAGCTGATCGAGTATAGATATGATAAGAAATGTACATATTTAATGACATATTTAAACAACTACTATTGATATTACAGGACATAACTCAAAAAATATTCATACAGTAAGAATCTATAGTACTTTCCCTAGAAAATAATATAAATATCAGGTTTAAAAGTTTCATAGAAGAAAATTTATAATAGTTCGATTTATCAAAATCTCCATGATAGATTTTGAACAATTTAAATACCCACTTCTGATAGATTAAAGATCTTCCTATTTTTTTTTAATTATATATGTTACCATTAAAGTGTATAATTCAATTATTTCATAGAATAACTAGGTATTTCATGAAATAACTAAACAAGTCAGTTAAAGTATATAATTGATGAAAGATTTCATATTTTACTTAGTTATTCTATGAAAAAACTAATGATTGACCATTACAGTGAAAAATAAGCACTCAAAGTATTTTATAAATTAATTGGTTATAAATAGCTAAAACCTCTCGAAAAATACATTTTATTCCTATTGCGGATGATTAATTGATAAATAATAAGGAAGTGCAAATGATATAATTTCTTATGTCTTATATTGCTGACATAAGTTAAACAGGAAGGGGAAGGATATGCTTTGCATGTGTTACTGGCACAATTAACTTCCCTCTACTCCTTGAACTTCTAAGATATCATAATGCTGGAGTAACAAATAATCACGTGGTACTTTTTTCTATGCTATCGTAGTACTTTTTACTTCTGTAATTAAAGCTAATAATTTTTTCACGATTAAATGCAGACTCTTTTCCCTTTGTCCCATGCTTATATTTAATAAAGATTTAAATCTCTCTCTCTCTCTCTCTCTCTCTCTCTCTCACGCATTGAGTCTTTCTTATTTACAGGTTAGTCTCAACTCCTGCAGAAGTCATTGCTTGAAAACAGGTTGCTAAAATATTTGTTAATAATCCAAAATGTAAAACGCTAACATAAATACATCACCTAAATTTTACCTCTAAAAGCAACGAAATGGAGCACATACACACAAACGTCATTACAATGCAATTATAAGCGATTTAAAACTGATTAAAAGTAGCTAGAATCCGTTCAAAAAACTTTGAGTGCTGTATTCGTACTTTAATGATCAAGTAGTCGTTATTCTATAGAATACCTCGTTTAATTATAGATTTCAAAGACTTTATGTACTTTGACTTTTCCAGTTATTTCTTGAAACACCTAGTTATTCTATGAAATAACGGATTTCACCCTTAACGGTAACTTTAATTTATTGTAACTCGGTCTCTATGTAACGCAGAAATAAAATCATTAATTTGGTAAAACCAAAAAAGGCCTTTATTCAATAAAATGAAAAACTAAAAATGTTTGTTTTGATAGAAATTAGTCCTTTCAATGAGTTCGGATACCTAAAAGAAATTAAATGGTTTTTTTCCAAGATAAATATCTGAATTGTTATGCTTTCTTAAAATAAAATACTTAAGTATTCTAATTAAAATATTAAAAATATATTAAAATATTCAATAAAAGCATTTCGAATCAAATGACTTGACTTTCAATGATAATTATATATATTATAAAAGCTTATGCACAACGTTCCTGTAAACCAAGTATTTAAATAGAAAAAACTGAAATATATAATAAATTAAATCTTTCAACTTAGACGGTAGTATAGTTCTCTGTCTGCAATGAAAATTATTTTGATAGTATTAAAAGAAAACTTAAATAAGGAAATATAAATTGTTATAAATAAAATTTTAGTATTTATAAAACCTTTTTAGAGTAAGATAGCAAAATATTTTGCAGTTCCTAAACCCCTTGTATGATTTCAATATTACAAATTTACTTCATAGCGATATAATTCCTCAATAGACTTATACTGATTTTACTCGTAATAGAATAAATAACTTGTTCCAAATATATTTTAGTAAGAAAATACCTGGAATAAATGTTTGTTTTATGAAAAGAACAAATTTTCCTTATGTAACTTAATATTTTAATACATTTAGATTATTATGTAAAGAAATAAATGGATCTAACGGTAGCAAAAGGGAGTCGCATAATATAGAAAGTAGTTTTATTAAATAAACTATGAACTACGTTATAACGTTATAAATTTTGTAACATTATAATATATTAGATAAAACAGGAAGTATATGTACTATGATTTATGGCGTAAAAATAGGTTCCTCATTTATCTTAGAGCGGAAATATTTTAGCAAAATAATTAAATTGTATCTTCAGTCAGATTTAAAATTTAAACAATTACGCGGTTAAAAATTCAAGAAATAAACAATTGAAGAAACTAATTTTAAATACATTTAGACTAGATAATTTTGCTTTCCATCTTAAAGCTCCTAAGATATGAACAATCAAAAGAAAAAAAAAACCACAACTTTCTTTGACATGTTTTCAAGTAAAAACGTTAACCTATAAACTAAATCCTCAGATTTCAATAAATGAAAAAGTATGTTAAAGCAAGTAAAATAAATTAATAGGCAAAGTGGAATGGAATAAAAAAAATAGTGTATAAAATCTTTTTAAAGTATCCGACTGCCCTAAAATTGTCAATTTTTCAAAAAACTGACGAAATTTTTTATGATTTTATTTTATATGCCATTTTAATAGCTTTATAAAAACACCAAATTTATTATTTTCCGTTCAATAGAACAAAAATAGAAGTGTTTTAGTAAAAGCAGTTGCATTACTCTAAGCGAGATGCCATACTATAAAATGCGTTTCACTCGAAATGTCTTTTTTTTAAAATGCTCAAACGGGAACAGCAAATACTCAAAAAGTTTTGAAAATAATTAACTGAAATTTATTGTGTATGATAGTAGAAGTATTTTAACTTTCAGATTTATCAATCACTGTTTTATAACAAAATTTACAATTTTTTATGTGAATATTGTCTCTCACTGTGTTTTTTAAATCAATTTCATATAGTAACCAATAAAAAGTGCTCTAGTTTGTTTGAAAAATTAAAATGTCTTGTCCTGATGGTCATTTCAAAAATGAATAACATAGCAACACATCAGAATTGAAAAATTGAAAATTTGTTCATCAAAATTTGGTACAGAATGGGCCCCATTTATGTAATTTTGTGTTAATCTTTACCAGTTTTGTACTATTTTAGTAATAATAATTTATTTTTCTCTCGTATTTTCTTAAAATGTACAAAACAAATCTAAAAACCATAAAAATCCCATTTTTTTAAAAAAAAAGTTGCCACAAGTAGTCGGATACCTTAATTTCAAGTACGGTCTTTCCACAGTTAAATTTACATTACATAAAAAATACTACATACCAAAAGTATACCTAAAATATAAATAAAAACTAATAATTCAATTAAGAATAGACTTGATTTTCAAATAAGGACAATATAGTTAATAACAAAAGAAAAATGTTTGGAGTGAAGTTGCAATTTTCTTTAGTGTTTAGTCAGCACAACAATAATAAATAAACGAAACAGTTGTTTTTTTGTAATTTCTTTTCTGACGGCACAAAATATTCAATCCGTTTTCAAATTCAGTCTTTCCCCAGTGGACATCTAATTTGTTTCCCTCTTCACTTAGGCAGGCACTGACGGATTCTGGGTAAAATCCGATCTCCATATTTTTTTTAACAATCTTGCATTTGCTTTTTTTTTTTTTTTTTCATTTCAATTGTCACCGGACCAAACTGCAGGACAGAACGAAAACTAGAAAAATGCTAAATAGCGAAATAAACACTTCTGGTGCTTTGCTGCTGCCACCCACGTTCAAGAGGCTGTCACATAATCCTGAAAAATATAATGCACAAAAGTGAGGCGAATTTAAATTTACATTTTCTTGTATTTAATAAATAAAATACACAGTTAACATCTACCTGCGGAAGAAATATTAAATGTGAAATTTCCAGTTACGCCGGGCTCCACTGATCGTCGGCAGGTATCATGGATTCCAGAAAGGTGAGTTGTTTTATCATTGCTCCAGTACACCTACATAATCATTTGAATTTTTAAATAAAAGAGAATGATTTTAAGATAAATACAAAACAAATAGAAACACGTGAGGAGGTTGTGAAATTGCATTCTCAAATTATAAATTAGTGGAATACTTCAAAATCCTCTTTGCATTTTAGTTGTGGTTAGCATCTGTATAATTTGCAGGGGAAAATCCTGGTTATTACATTATCTAAAACGATATTTTTGTTTTTATTTTATCAGAAAATAAACTTAACAATTTAGATTTATTGATTTTTTTTAAAAAAAGAAGCATTTTAACCCCTTAATTCCTTTTGGCATACATATGTGTCTCATTCAACCAGTACGTTAAATGCCCTTAACGTATACATACGTCTTTACGAAATACAACCCTTTTCTTTGCGCAGCTATCAGTAAAAAACATTCCGAAGTCTTTGGAAGGCAATAATAGGACCTTAACAGTGTTTGTGAAGAATTTGTTAATTTAGGCCTTTTCTTTTAACTCCAATGAACCACTTACGCAATGGAGTGTGAAAAAGGATGACACTGGGGAGCAAATCGCGGAGCTTTTAACTGTCAAATAAAGGGCTAATGAAAAGGCGATGTTTTTCTTCACTTCTAAATATATGTGTGTACGCTATAGTTTAATTTCCTTAAGAAGACTTAATAATTAGAATAAAAACGTACGTTATATGGGCGTTATATAACTTATTACCAAACACACAATATTTATAACGGATTTAATATAGATGAAATCAATTAAATTTTTTTGGTATATGCTTACCCTCATCTCAATCAGATAGAATAGTTACATATGTAATATCCATTCCTTTTTTAATTCTATTTTTACTTTTAGAATGAGGAAGGAAAGAAAAACTAAAATGTTCCAAGTACCTTTAAATTATGTGTGTAATATAAATAATTAAGACGCTTAGGTTTGAGAATTCATAATTATTCAAATATAACTATAAAATTTATGTCGCGGTATTAATGTGTCTCATTGAATACTAAGAAAGCAATAGAGGATTTCAGAACAAAAGTATCAAGAATTTTAAATAGTGGTATTGGACATATATATGTCTTATCCAGCGATTGGACAAAATGCAGCATAATAAGGAATCCAACCTTTCAAGTGCCTGTACATTTGAAAAAAATAATTGAGTACTAAACAATACTACTAATCTCGCAATCGAAAATAAATTGCATTAATTGATTTTTTTTTTTATAAATTACAACTACAAATCTTGAGAGGGTTAAATTTGTTTTTCAATTCCTACTATTATATATAGCTCACACTCTATATATTTATTTATTTATCTTTGTGGAATTTTTAATCGTTAATAAAATACACTTGAAAGCGCTCAATTGAGCTGAAATTTTATGCACATGATTATTTTGGATGACAATACAATAATTTAATTATAATTAATAAAAATTAGTTGTGATTAAGATTAAGCATTTAAGAAATTATTTTCTCATCACAAAATATAATTGATATAGTTTTTTTTTCAATGATGCAATAATAAAGCCATTTATTTCATGTTTATAAAATTCAGTTTAAAAAACTGATTCGTTTAACATATGCTAATGTTCACTAAAATATATAACATTTATAAATCGCAAATGGGAGGTTTATTTACAATTTTTTTGCTCCTCTTAATGATTTATAATTCTAAAACAGTTAATTGGTTTAGAATAATTTAGACAACAAAATGTTTCTTTACTTACAAAGCAATATTTGTTCCTCGAATTCCTCAAGCCAGTTACTAGGTAACTCCGACCATTTTCTTCCCAATCACCATGGCACAAGAAGCCTAAAAATTATAATAAAATTCAATGTTGATATATAGGTAAATGAATTATCCAGTATTGAATTAATACATAGTAATGGCTCTTCGACTGATACTTTTGCAATAGTATTGATATTGTTTTATTTAGTGGTTTTATTTAAAAAGTATGTTTATTTGGAATTATTATCATTTGATTAATAAGGCAATGTCCTTTGAAATATATCATGGTATACTAAATTTTATGGAAATGCTAAGAAAATTAGTTATTGGAATTTGAGTTTAAATATCTCTTTTTTTAGAACGAATTCGTCACCAACTTATAAAGATCGGCCAAATGAAAAGCGGACAAGTTGAATAAAAATAATACTTTTATTATAAAAATCAAAAGAAATTGTCATGGGCGTTGTAATACAGGACCCATCGCTTCGTAAACAGGAATATGCCATCGCTGTAGATGGATCGTGGTTAATTCTTGAGGAATTCCTGTGAACTGCTTCCTTCATTTCTTCATCCCGATGGAAACATATTACTCTCTTTAGTCGCAAAAAGGTTCGGAAGTTACAGGGTGACAAACCTGGACTGTACGGTGGTTTTTCCAACATTTTCTAACAAAAAATTAAGATCGTCTGGTATTTCACGGGGAATGTGTGAGTGGCAATGCCATGGAGATCGGATATCATTCAGCGCCCTTACGATTACTTTTAAATCAACTGTTCCCATCCATTCGGCCTAATCAAGGGTTACCATAGGCTGTCATTATTCACTAAGGAATGTCCGCATTATCTTCACCTTCGCATGTGATTTTACTTTCAATCAATCTTCTCTACCATGAGCAGATTTCATTGTCAAGCCTCTTGAACATGTACACCTCTTACAATCCTTTATATCCTGTTCAGTAACGTTGCTGTAAATGCACTCTTTCTGACGACATTGCACGTATACAATACACTATTCCTTTGTCAACCCTCATATTTTATAATGTTTATGTATATATATCTGTTTCTTTCATACATTTCAGACGAGCATTCATTAAGGTATCCGACTACGTTCGGAACCGCGATTTAAAAAAAAAAGCAAAAATGAATAGTTTTCAAGATATTTAGTGTCACTTAGATTAGAATACATGTATAAAATTGTTTTAAGAACGTTTTGACAAAAAAATTATTTAAATACAAGATTTGGGTAAAAAAAAATAACTTAGAATAAACCTTTTTCAAAACGTTTTCCTTTTATAAAAAAATGTTTCTATAATAATAATATTTTCCTCAGATAAAAAAAAGACTTCTCCAGAGAGTATGAACTTGGTTTCGAAATTTTATTATTTTCAGAATTGAAATAAATATCGGCGTTTTTTTCTTAAATATTCTCCCCTCTGTTGTAGTAAAATATGGATAAATCCACTTCTAAGTTGTATATTTCAAAATTTCTAGTTCAGCCCCTGTACAGAGGTCTGAGCTATATACAGGCAAAATATTATTATAATAGAAGCATATTTCATAAAAGGAAAATGTTTTGAAAATTAGTCATTCTATGTTCATTTTTTGTCAAAATATTGTACTTAAATAATTTTTTATTGTAATATTCTTAAGGGGACATGGTACGATTTACGCAAAAATTTTTAATATTTAAGGATTTTTAAAATTTTTTTTGGTCTGCCTCTTATGTATGTATACTATGTTAAACAGATTTTGTGCTCAAACTTTCATAAAAAGCTAGCCATTTAATATTTTAAGGAACAAACTTAAAATTTGTGAAGTGATTTTAAAATGCTACTCCTGGGGGCGCGCGCTACAAAAATTTACGCACATGCAGGAAATTTGATTTACAAGTACGTCAAACTATGCATAGTAAAAGTTGGTATGAGTTTTGCGTTAACGTGAGTGGTATTCGTACAATACTTCTTTTTACGAATGTTTATTGAAAGTTCCTTAAAAAATGTATAAATTCTGAGTTCAGTTACTTTTAAAAAATAAATATTGCTTTGATTCAAAAATGCATAACAACTTTTGTTACATGTACTTTTAGCCATTGGTAAAAAAAAATTTCAAAGCATTCGACGCAATAGAAAAAAAAGCCTTAGTATTTTAAATGAAGACAAAATAGTTATTTTATCTTTCTGAGGTAAAACAGTTTAGAATTTTGATAGGGATGTGAATAAAAACGAACGTGAAAGCTATCATAATTCTGCGTTTTTTAAGTTTAGAGCTTTCAAACTTTGTGAGGTTATAGAAAATTAAATAAAGAATAATCTAGGCTATGAAAAAATTAAATTCGATTTTTTGACCGATTTTAGTCAATTGAATCGTACTGTGTCCCCTTAAAACAATTTTATATACATTTTCTAATCTAAGTTACACTAAATATCATAATTAGTATCCATTTATACACTTTTGCAAAATCACGGTTCCTAACGTAGTCGGATACCTTAAAATAATGAAAGCAAAATCTCATTAACTTTTCGTTCAATAAAATATTAACGTTTTGTAAAGATTAAGTTTCACAAATTGGCAACAAATTGGACGACGTCTTACTTTGGACATCTGTGAAGGACGCGCAACTTGTCAGAAATTCAATGGTGTCGTGCGATCGGCATCCGACCACCCTTGCTGCCGAGTCTCTGCAAAGTTCGGGTCGAAATGAAGATGAGACCACTTTGCCCACTTGGACTCGCAATCCATTGGTCTCCACCAACTGTGGACAGCCGGATGACGGGGGAGATGGAGCTAAAATACAAACTTTTTTGTAAGAACCAAAAGTACATTTTAATTACAATTCATAACTGTTCCTGGAGGAAACAATGTATTTTAAAATTTATTTGTTACTTTAATTTATCGTCATGCTTTAAGGTATCAGACTATGTTCGGAACCGTGATTTTAAAAAGCACATAAATGGATAATTTTCATGATATTTAGTGTCACTCAGATTAGAATACATGCATAAAATTGTTTTAAGGATATTTTGACAAAAAAAAATTATTTAAATATAATATTTTGGCAAAAAATTAACTTAGAATAATCTTTTTTCCAATTGTTCTCCTTTTGTGAAAAATGGTTCTATTATAATAATATTTTGCCTGTATATAGCTCATACCTCTCTACAGAGGCTAAACTAGAATTTTTGAAAAAATTCACATTATTTTCAGAGTTACAACCAATTGAAATAATTCGCATTTTTTTTCTTAAAATTGCTCCTTTCTGTTGTCGTAAAGTATGAATAAACCCACTTCTAAGTTATATGTTTCAAAAATTCTAGTTGAGCCTCTGAACAGAGGTCAGAGCTATATACAGGCAAAATTTTATTCTAATAAAAGCATTTCTCACAAAAGGAGAACATTTTGCCAAAATATTGTATTTAAATAATGTTTTGTCGAAATGTCCTTAAAACAATTTTATGCATATTTTCTAATCTAAGTGACACTAAATATAATGAAAATTATCCATTTATGCGCTTTTGAAAATCACGGTTCCGAACGTAGTCGGATTCTTTAAAAGTTACTTATAATACTTAACCATTAAAAATATTCTCGTTTAGTATTCAGAAATAAAGTTACATTTGTGAATCTTTTGAAGAATACCTCTGAAATTAGAAAGATTAAAAAGCGTTTATATTTGATTTATCAATGAGTTGTATGATGAATCATTTTAATCACCTGTATCTTTACTGAAATTTTGAAAACATGTGCGGAGAGAATGGAAGTATTTTAATAATATTTTCGTCTTCCTGTGTAACTGCGCATGCTCACAAATTACTCAGATTAATCATTAAAAAATTTCTTTATAATTTCATCAATTGCAAGGAAGAAAATTAACCTCAGAAGAATCCACTGGGACTCATTGTTTTACAACCTCGAGTGGGATTCGAAGTAATTGCTCACCAGGTTAATTTACTTAATTTTGTACTTTTTTACATAAAAGAGGTTCTGTTCTAGTTTCCTTATTGGACACTAACATACTCACCCAGAGTCTACAGAGGAAACTACGAGGATTTCATAACATAGAGTTGAGAAGGACGAATGTGATTCTCTTAAAATCCCTTTGTATAAAACAATAATTCAGGCTTTTTTTAAAAGGATGTATCACACTTAACAGACCAATACAATCATTGTTGGGACCAAAACCTTTAACTGTAGACTGACTCAAGCAAGATATCCATCTTAAATATTGATGAAGTGTTATAGCAGTGGGGATTATATTCTGCCGTTTACTAGATTTATCTCGGAGAGGCTAAATCGTAATTCTTCGTTAGCAAGAGAATATTAAAGCAAGCGGATTAACTCTAAATATCTAATTTCCTTCATTTTGTTCTTCGCGTTTACATGTCGTAACAATTTATGGTTATGTTCATTAAACTTCGTTGAGTTTTATCTGCATATTTAGTTTCTGAGTTTGTCACCTGGGAAAAATTAAAATTCCAGAAACTTGGTTACAGTTGCTGACAAGGAAGAGGATTCATGGCGACCTTAAAGTTCGATGTGTACCTATTAGACCATTGGAAAGAAAAGATATTCTAATTCAGGTCAGTCGTTAAGCATTTTATACATGCCCTTTGTGTTGGTTGTTTACTGCTTGAAGAGGAAAGGCCCTCTGCAAAATCCTTCCAATCAGTAGTACGCTGTGGACTCATCTACTCCTTTCATAAGAAAGCTTGGGACTTAGACCAGTAACTATCCGAATGATATTTTACTTATTTAAGGGGACTTGGCACCCTTTGAGCAAACTTCTTTATTTACGTATTTAAAAATTATATTTTAACATTTTATACAATGTTTCTATTCAAGAAAATGTTACCAGATGAAAATTTTAATATATTATTCACACAATTTTAAAAATTTAAATTTTTTTAAGAAAATTGGGAAAATTTTAAAATCCTACTCCTTTTGTAAAAACTAATTTTTTGACCTGAAATTTTTTTATAATATTCTTATGGAGGTTCTTAACAACTTTAGGGATCGATTTTAGAATAACTTCATTCGTTTTCGAGAAAAAAATAAAATGTTGATATACAGGGTAAAAATAAACGAAAAAGCCAACATGTCTTACATTTTATTTTTTTTAAAAAAAGTATTCAGTTTATAGCAAAACGGATCCCTAATTTTATTACATGATTTATTTTTAACATGCAGGAAAAAAATTGAAGTGATTGGTAAATAATTGTCGAAAGAGTTTGTCGACATTTTGAATGCACTAAGGTTTCGAAAAACACAAACTGAGAAAAACCACTTTAAAGTTTATAATTCTGAAAAAATAATTATTATAAGCTTAATTAAACTTAAAATACCACTTTAAGATATTAGTTATACGTTTTTCTTTAAAATAATTGCATTTTTATACTTTTTCAACCCACACATTTTTATAAATGATCAACTTTTAGAGAGTACTAATTGCACAAGAAAACTCAAGAAAAACTTTAAAAAAAATATTTTTTCTGTCACGACAGAAGTTTTAGCTGTTTTTCTTCTTATAATATTAAAGTATTACATTTGTATGAAAAATATATCAGGAATAAGAACTGAAATTATAAAATTATTAATATAAAATGCCTTAATTTAAAATTTTACATGCACACATTTCACAAGGAAGAAAAATTACATTATTGTATTGCCTCGGAAATATTCTGCTTTTAATACTACACATTCTTTTTTTTTATAGTTATTATTTCTATTTATAAAATATTTTTTTTCATAACGCATTTTTAGCTTTTTTTTTTAAAAAGGGGGTGTGGCTGAATTGCCTAATTTGTTTTCAAATGAAGTTTTATTCAACTTCTAACTTTCCGACATGCACAAGTGATATATCAATCGAAAGATAATAATGCAAAGAATAAGATTAAATGAAAATAAAAAAAAACGATAGGTTTGTGATTTGTAGGGTACCAAGTCCTCTTAATGAAATTTATTATTTTGGGTCATAAATGATATAGCTGATCAGGCCTTGATTATTAATACAGTTGTGGCGGGCTATCATCGCGATTTCTACTAATGCTCTATCGGGGTTCTTTGGGGCCAGAATAGCAATTCTTTCCAACCAAATCCAGAAGAAAAACGTGAGACTGCAAATTAAGAATCTTATAAATAGTAGAAGTTTAGCGTTCGCGAGGTGGCTATGTGAAGTTGATACAGGAGGTCTATGCTTATGATTAGAAGCAATAAAATTAAAGTTAGAGGAAATACCAAGTTCAAGAATCAACCTACCCGTAACTGTGTATTCAAGCTATAGGTGGATACCATTCCACAAGTAGTAAAGCCACGTCAGTTAGGACCAAGAGAATAGCTGTTACCTTGGATACAGAGGTAAGCATCTTCAATTAAGATATAAAGAACTACGTGTATTAAGGATATTAGCCGTAATCTGTAAAGTTAGATATAGTGGTCAATTACTCGATTTTTTTGGTTATAGGAATTGTGTCTTCTTACTCCAGATCCACTTGCAATAATTAATATTATCATTGTGTATAGCAGCGTTTCTCAAACTGTGGGGAGCCCCCTTAGGGGGCGTGATAACTTTACGAGGGGGGCGCGAACATATTGAAAAGTCGGAGAGAGAGAAATATAAGATTATTTAAAAAAATGACTGATTTACTGAAAGTAAACAAACAAAATACATTTTGATATAATAAAAAATAAAATAGATATTTACACTAATATAAAACACTTATAAATGTATCTGCACTGCACAATGCGTTTTAAGATTAATTTAACAATACTAAGTTAAGAACAAGTTTAATAGTTACCAGTGACCCCCCAGTCTTGTCATATCTAAAATTATATATAAAAATTAACACTTATCTTGATAATTTGCACAGTTTATAATTAATCCCTTAACTGCCGATTAAAAGTTTCGTCATTCATTCCCCAATGTCACCGTTTTCCACGTAGGCGTGCGTATGGGATGCATTGGCGGAGTGGAAAGGAAAGGAATAAATTTGCAAAAATCGTCTGAAATAAATAAATCCTTCGAAAACACTCTGTCCAGGTCCTTTTATTGCATTCCAAAGCCTTCGGAATAATTTTATGGATAGTAGTGTCCAGAAAAGGTTGTACTTCGTAAAGACGTATATATACGTCCGGAAAAGTAACGCTTTGACTGAGTGAGACGTTTATATACGTCGGTTGCACTTAAGAAGGGAAAGTCGTGTTGTAGTTGTAGCCTCAATGTATAGTTTTATTGAATTCAATACATTGGCATTGTATGGAGGGGGGGGCCGAGAAAAATTATGATTGGATATTGGGTCGCCAATACTGAAAGTTTGAGAAGCACTGGTGTATAGTGAATAAGTTAAGATTTTAATAAACAAATATTAAGATGAATGATATGTCTGGTTCTTCGTTATTTCCTACAGAAATAGGTCGCGTAGACAATGTAGAAATAGGGCACCCGCGGGCAAATGCCTCACACAGTTGATGTTAAAATCAGCATCAGGAATACCGACCACTGCTCCATCTTTAGAAATCAACTCATTGCTATCAGTGGTGCTCTTAATTATGCTTTCAACTATATTAGGGACATCACTACTATATTATGTACAGTACTGGTCTGAGTATTATTTTTAAATTGGCTAAGCTTGTGGTCAGAGGAAACAAGTGTGTCTCCAATGGATATCGTTGCATATGGGTTTGCCTGGGAACGAGACCACTGGTGAGCAGGCTGGTAGATGTTGTGATCTCCCTGATCACAGTTCCTCTGTCTTGACCCATTCTGAAATTCACTCCTTCCACAGAGTTGAAATGAATATCATTCGGCAAAACACTCACGCTTACCACTGGTACATAGCTAAAATCCCTGGCCTCTATCCCTACAGTGCATAAGTGGTCACTTGCTTGAAAGTGCAGGAAGAACTTTTTTTGCAGGAAGTAAATTCTTTCTATACCTATCCCTCTTCTCTTCCTGGTTCTCCTGCTCATCTTCTGGTTTGCTGGGGCATATTCCTGGAAAAGGTTTTTGATGAGCAGGATCTGGCTTATGAATTTTTTTTGCGAAAAGTTCACATGGATTTAATGTAGGCTTTCCTGATTCAAGAGGATTTGAAACAACAATACTATTTTTGGTGAATGCAAATGATGAGCCACCCACCATTTCCTAGCAATATTTCACTTTCGGCAACTCTCACCTTTTCAACTAAGATTCTACTTTTTTACACTTTTTCACTTAGAATTTTTGATTACAACCTTTCATTCGTTGACATGATGCATGGTTTATAAACAACATAAACAATGAACGTAATTTGGTGCAAAACAATCCTTCCAGTGACAAAACTAAGCGACCGAATTAAAAAAAAACATTTTGGATTAAGAATTATAATGAAAATACAACTGGATTTTCCAGTTATATAATACAGGAAGAAAAATGCCTAGCTGAAACTACTTAATACTGTTGAAAACATATTTATAAGGACTGGCTAAATTTCATTCATGAATTACATTGCTAATACTTCCATTTAAATAATTATTTGAGTGTTACGATTAATATATTTAATTGATTTTTGATAATCACGGGATTAAGTAATGTACTAGTATATATAAGGTATATGTAAAGCTCTGTTATACTTACAGAAAACATTAAAGCACCCAAGTATTTTCTTGGTACTTGGTTTGTCCAAGAAAGTACAACGATTAATTCATTTTTGATAATAAGTACGATTACAATATCCAAACTAAAACCACGAGCAAGTTATTTGAGTTAAAACGGACTGAAAAAAATTTCCGAACCCATTATAGAGCTAATAGGGATAAACTAAATGCGTACGAAAAATTCTGTATATTACTGAGTATTTGAAAATAGAATCTATATCAATATCTTACAGAATGCTGCATGCAGATGTTTTCAGATTTGAAAGTGAGCAATGCAATTCTCAAATTAGAAAAGGCGAATAAAATATGGGCGTTCAAATATTACGGAATTCACTGTATTAAAAAGACAAGCTCAACTAATATCTTAAACGATCTTTTCTCCCGCAAGTTGCAACCAACAAAAACATGATCAAAAGCGCTAAACGACATTTTCGAAGAGGGATTCAGTTTCGTCCAGTCGTAGAACACGTGTCCTCGGGACCTGAAGGTGGCCAGTTTAAATTATATGGCCCAAGCAGAAGTAAATACACCCATGGGTCATAATCCACTTCGTCTCCAATAGCGTAAACGCAGAAATGGCGACCCAGAAATTGAACACGAGAAGGCGGCACAGTTTAATGCTACTGTTTGATTATGTATTTCCACCTAGAGTAAATAAGACGTCCCCACTAAATCATGACTAGGGATTCAAACGGCATCGGCGTCCTCGTGAAAGTGACTCGCCGTCTCAATAAGAGACTTCCCACAAAGGCAAAGGAAAAACTATCTAACGATACTTAAATCGAAATGTATGTCAACTGCAATAATGGCTAAAAACAACCTTCTACGCGTATCGCTCAGAAATTCCGTCACCAGGAAAAAAGAAACATGATTTTTTCCTTTGGAAAAATGTACCCATTGCACCCTTCTAATCTAATCAAAAATAACAAAGGACAGAAATAAAAACTTTTAACGACAGAGCTGAATAGGGATTCCTTTTCGTGACAGTCGTCTTACACGTGCTTACATGTGGTGGTTCAAATACTCTTGTCGAGCTCAACAGTAAAAACACCGAATATCCACAAATGAATCTTTAACGTTCTCACCGTAATCTCCAATATTTGAGTAAAAATAACGAACCATCATAATATGAAACAAATTTAATGTGTTCAAAAGCACATAATTCTGTCAATTTTTCCAAATAAAACATCTAGCACTATTTAATTGTGAAGATATCCAGTTTATATCTGAAACAGAATTAGAATTAAATAGATTTATTGCTTCTATGTGAGAGAAAAGACATTCATTACTTAGACTAATTAGATAAGGAGCTATTTTAGTTTTCTAGGCAACTTAAGTAACGGGTTATTTAACAGAAGTAAAATAGTTATGTAGCCGGATGCTTTCGTTTTTCTATTAAACGAAGTGAGTTAGTGTAGGAATAAAAACAGAATAGCTCACAAGAATGGATTATTTATAGTGTGACACTGACAATAGATATTGGCTGAGATTGCACTCCTTTTTAGATTATTTTAATTATGCATTGCTAACAGTAACGAACTAATTTAATAGATCCTTCAATAAATAAAGTCCGTACAAAGATTTTTGAAATAAAATTCTCGCGTTTGTACAGAAACTGTTGGCTTCATTTTCTTCTCTTGATAGGCCTAATGTTTGGAAAGGTTGCATGCAATGAACTAAAAATATCATAAATGTGTTTTGAATGTATTTTAAGCTCTCTAAGCCTAGATCTGAAACAAAATTACAAGCATAAACATATTTCAAGTATATATATATATATCTTAATATTTTTATTTTAACATGGCTAAAAGTTCTTGTGAATCGATAATCGAAAGGTAATTTTTGCTCATAAATTAAACATAGCGCGTCGTGATAGATTGATCAATAGCCTAAATTAATGTGACGTCATAGTCCCATGATAACTGTAATGATGTGTTTCCAGCGAATCAATTCACTAGCTCATGACGTCATAGTCACATGATAAATGCAATCACGAATTTCCTGCCAATTATTTCATGCACTTCACTGTAGCCAACTTTTTTTTCTTTACAATGTACATTTTTATCAGAGCATATAGGTACACAAAATGTACTTGATTCATAAGTAAACGTATAACATTTTTTTTTAATCTGTAAAAAAATTTTTTAGAACCTTGCTACTTGGAAAACTTTTATTTTCCATTTTTCAAATTTGAAATTTTATCTAAATTTTACAAGAACCGAACAGCAAGTAAAGGCAAATGGAAACTCAGAGTTGAATATAAAGTATGTGATTATATTTATCATGTATTCGTCATGAATTTAGTTCATTGATTGCTTAATAACGTAGCATTATAAAGCTACGAGGCTATTTGCAACGGGCTTTGTAGCATTTAAATTGTCGTAATTTCACGCTGTGACATAGTCAAAGCTTAGATAATTGCCCTAATTTTATATTAGTTTTCAGTTCTGTAATAGACAGCATGTTCTAAGCCATAAAAATAATCAATAAATGGCATTTTAAATCCCTAATATAAAAATATCGTCAATTTGTATAAATAACATAAATGATTGAATATGTAATTTCTAGTACTACTTTATGTGCTAAACTATTCAGGAATTTCTGAAACGAAAAATCAAATGCATTATAAATGCGAAAGTTCACGCACACACTTCCGATTTTTCTCTCCTACACCAAACCTTTAAATGTACACGGCAGAAAACTTGCAGTTAATACCCCAATAGCTAAGAACTTTAAGCAGAAATTGAATAATATTTCTATTTAAGCCGATTATATAAGGCACTTAACTTCAAACTTTGTTTGCGTTAATCCTGCTTTAGGTCAATATGGATTTGACACAGTCGCTCGAAGCTATATTTCTATCAAAATATATATACATTTATAAGCTTATAGATTATATTTTTAATAAAACTATTTTAGAAGTACCTATAAAAATAAGAGGCTTAATAGGAAAAAAAAAACATTTCTAGCTTGAGCTATACCCGTAATACTCGAACTAGTTCAATTTGCTCCGAACAGTAAATATATATTTAAAAAAACAACAACAACAATTCAGATAATTTTTAAGACGAAACTTTAAAGAGGTAATGCAAAATAAAACACTAGTCTATCACAAATGTTAATAACGGTAAATTAAAATATTAGCAAGCAAACTTCTCTATTGCGCTTAAAATGAAGATGGCCCTTCTAAAGGTTATTGATCAAAAGCAGAAAACGAAAATTGAAATCTGAAGATTTTGGTATTACTACATGATAAACAATACTTAAAGAAAGTATGGCAATGTTTAAACATATCTATGTTAATAAATTGTACTCTAATAAACTTAATTTTGTTGAATATATGTTTTTTTTTGCAATATCTTTTAACACGAAAAATATGTCAGTTCCCTCGTTTCATGTTAAACGATTTTCACAGTGTATTTATGCATGGAAACTTACCAGGAATCCATTTTTAATTCATTCATTCTTGACATCGTTCAAGAGCCTTTCGGTAATACAAACCAACGCCAGCTGCATGCTGATTTTGTTTATATTTATTTCAATAACTATTAAATCATCTTTTATTTTACGTTTCGAATGAAGGCTAATTTGTGGGAAACTATGGCTTGCAACCATAAAAAGAAATGAAATGGAATTGGAATTTGAAGGTTGGATGATTTTTCTGAGAAAGTACTAGCTGTTTAAATTTATACACGAATTTGTACGATGGGAAATTAAATATTAAATGGAAGTAGAATTCTGTTTAAGTTATAATTTAGTCCTTACATATAATCTAGAAAAAATTATGCCTTAAACCCCAAACCTCTATGAATTTATTATGAGATATTTTATACTCTTCTTTTGAGTTTATTGACTAATTATTTACTTGCAAAGTATGCTTTTAAAACCAATTTCCTTAATTTTTATAAATATACTTTTACATTTCTATTCTTAAAATCCTTACGGAAATACACGAAAACATATTAAATGTCTTGTGATATTACACCCTGATATCAATAATCTACCTACTTTTTTTTTCATTTTGAACATTTAAAAACCTTTAATTAGTTTTTAAAAAGGCGTTCAAAAAACTTTGAAAATAGAACTTACCAACTAATGTTATGAAATCTTGATTATTGTATATTTCAGAAAACGCGGAGTGGCATGCTTCTTGAGAACTCCTGGCTATATCACCTGTAAGAAGATAAGTTCTTTTATGTGAATAAATAATTAATTAAAGAAAGTATTTGAACACAAAACTCTTTATACACTACTGTGTTTTGCTAAAGTAAAATTCCCCCAAAAATTTATCTATGAGTCGTAGTGATATGTAGATAGTTGATTTATATTTGCCGTGACGCGAAATTTCGTGTGATATGAAAAAAATTCAGTTGGTTTTCTATTTTTAATATATATGATAGCAGCTTCTCTTGGAAGTAGCAATTCAGCGTGGAGACAGGAAACGAACAATGATTGTGAAACGAATCATTTCTTTATTATGATTTACAGCTGCTGCAGATGCTTAGTATATCCGCTGCTAAGTGCAATCATAATATTCTGAGCTCCATACAAAATGGAGTAGTATTTCAAGGAACATGACGGCTACCTTTATCAGATGACTCACAAATAATAGCTGAATTACATATTTAATTATTTTTGGAGTCAGTGAAGAAGGCAAAGAATGTTTAATAAAATTTTAGATAACACAAATGAAAATTCGCAAGTCGATGTTATTATGGTGTAGAATGTTCCATAAAACGTAACAAAACGTATATAGTCTGTCGGTTCATTTTTTTCTCCTTTAAAATTTCCTCGTTGCTTGCTAATAATTTCTTTATTCTTTGTTTTATTTGAAAAAGTACGCTCTTCAACGGAGTCTATAGTTTCTAAAATTTCTAACCCTTTTACAATTACACTGAGGCTTTCTGTCAAATTCCCGACCGTCATCCAACCTTCTAATTGAACTGGGTTAGAAACTCAAGTTCTTCAACGTTTTGCTCTTGCATTTCTATGAGCTCATTCATTGTCAGCTCCTGATTGCGAGAATATAGAAATGTTTAATTATGTTATGGTAAATTCAAATAATGTTCTATGGATAAGTGTGTCAACTACACACTATACATCTTGACATGTACATTAGCTAAACAGGAAGCAGTAAAATAATAATCGAATTGTGTAGCTTTCAAACAAAAGAAGAATCGACGATATTGGAAAATCCCGTAAGTCAAGGTATCACTCTTTTTATGTTTGATGTTGAATGACACGACGAAAATATTGGTAAGTATAGCTTTCACAAAAGGTGTGTATAGTGGTTCGAGGTCTAAGATTACTTTGCATAAGAATTTGTCACATAAGACACGGTTGTTGTATAGAACCTAATTTTTGAAAGAGATAATTTCAAGCACCTCAAAGTGAGACAGTTTTATACTTAGACAATATTTTGCCGAAATGGAGTGGATGTACCTATCAAGCAAAATAAATTATTCGATACGATAAGACGAGACTAAATCTAGAATACGAAACGTTGCGAGAATCTGTAAGGGCTAATTCTCACCAAGATAGTAACAGAAGCGTTTCTTTTCTAGCATAAAGTCCTTTACACCTCTTTGTTTACATATTCACCGCTCGCTGTTAACTGTCTTGGCGTGAATGAGCCTTAAAAATCAAACACGTTGTAGAATTCATAAATTATACATGCTTCATAATACTATGTGATATATATTTAGTAAACGCCTTATCGCGGAATGCGTTATTGAACGCAGCTGTTTCAAAGGAGAACACGTCCATAAATATTGACTATTAGAATCAATGAATGACGAAACACCAAATGTGAGCATATCAAACTCATGAAAATCTATGAAGATAAAGAGTGCTCTTTATATATATATATATTCCACAATATGTACCTTTTTATGGTATGTATAACAATTTGTTTTTCTTGAAATTTAAAATTTTGTGATGGAATGATGAAACTATCTGTGTAATGTATTTTCTTCCAATTCTCACGGCTTCAAAATACGAGGTACCTTACCAAAAAACAGTATTACCCTCTCATCATAATTAATAAGAAAAAAGAGAAGAATTAATTGAATGTTCCATAAAATTTAAAAGATACTATCAAAATTATTAACAACAGCTCAGAGCTGTTCTAAAAGAAAGCTTCTCACCAGTAGCCGAGGACATACTACCAGTGAGAGAGCGAGAAATAATTCAATCGGCAAGTATGGAACATATTTAATGAGGCACCATCCCGGAGGGAGGTGGTAGAAATCTGTGCTCTTCACTAATTCGTCCTTAACGGAACGAAATCAGAAAGTAGACACGGAATTTGGAAGATAAAAAAGATGAAATGGAAAATAAAAGCAATTAATACCGTGGTGCTCGTAGTACTTGATGTTTAAATAAAGGGAAAGGACAAACACTGCTGAATCGTGTAGTGATGATGGGAGTGTCGCTGAACAGCGATCGAAAAGAGAAGGCGTTGACACAGAAAGTGTCCATAATGTGATGCCATCTGCTGGAAAATGAGTAAAATAAAAGATGATCCACAAAAGATGTGGAAAAGGAGAATAATTGACATGGAATTAAACTACCACGCAAGACCGATTCAAAAGAATGTGGGTCGAAGTAATTTAAGTCGAAGTAATTTAATGGAGATGAAATCTTGCACATACAAAATGACTAAAGTTAAAATTAGAGTGGTTTCTTTTTAGAGAGAAAAAAAATTGAAAGAGTTACGAAAGACTATATTTAGGATCTCCAAAGTCTTTTAAGGACTGGAAAATGCTGATATATGTGGTGAAGAGCAGCTCTAGGTCTTTTTGCAGAGCTTGGAACCGAGTTATCATAGGCAGGGATGACTCGGATAGATTGGTTAGGAATTTGAGGTAATCTGTCAAAAAACTTTTTGGACTGATTTTTAATGAAATCAAGAATTGGATCAATTTTGAGATCTTTGAGCAAGATTTCGTTTCTGACAAACCAGGGAGCATTAGTAAGTTTTCGAAGGTGTTTATTTTGAAAAACGTGCAATTTTTTCAAGTGAGTTACTGCAGCAGAAGCCCAGATGAGAGATGCATATAACAAAATTGGTCGAAGAAATAATTTATAGAGCAAAACCTTGTGTCTGATTGGGAGCTTACACTTTCGAGAAATTAAGCAATTGAGCGTTTGGCTCATTCCTGCCGCTTTTTGAAGTGCAGCACGGATGTGGGGGGAGAAGTTCAATTTTGCGTCGAGAATGAACCCTAGGTACTTAAATTCAGTGACCCAGGGGACGGGTTGGTCAAAAATATAGATATTGGGTAAGTTTCCTATACACCTTTGTTTCGTAAAGAGGAGGCTTGCGCTTTTTGATGCATTAACTTTGATTTTCCAAGCAACGAGCCAGAGCTGAAGCCTTGTGATGTAATTTTGTAATCTTTCAATAATTTTGAAATTATAAGTGTGTTGACTAATGATAGCAGTGTCATCCGCATACATAGCTAAATGGACATTGTCAGCCTTCGGTATGTTGTTAATATATAGGTTAAAAAGTCTTGGTCCAAGCAAACTTCCTTGAGGAATTCCACTTTTTACTGGACGAGGGCTGGAGAGGCAGTTTTCGACTCTAACTCTAAACTCTCTCGAGTTTAGGTATGAGTGAATAATTTTTAGGATTTGGTCCGAAAATCCAAGTCTCACATCATCTTGGATAATAAGCCATCATGCCAAATTTTGTCAAAGGCTTTGGTTATGTCCACAAATAGCATACCCGTGTCCTGATGGTTTTGGAAGCTTGTGTGAACCAATTCAGTGACTCAGAGTAACTGGGTTACTGTAGAGCACTTAGTTACAAAGCCATGATGTTCTGGAATAATAATATTACTGGCTAAGCAGTGTTGGTTCAGGCGGTTCAAAATCACGAATTCGTATGCTTTACTCAAGCTACTAAGTAGTGAGATTGAACGATAATTTTGAGGATTAGAGTCATCAGAATTGGGTTTAAGAATGGGGATCACCACGGCGATCCTCCAACTTTTAGGGAAGTAGCAATTTTCCAAAAGCATGTTGAACAGCAAAGCAATGAAAATGATAAATTTAGTGGGAAGATTTTTAAGGATACGATTTGTGATGAGATCAATACCAGGAGATTTGTTTGGTTTGAGATTTTTAATGAATCCCTGTATTTCAGAGGGAGATGTTTTTTCCAGATCCATACAGGTAGGGGAATCAAGGAATCTTTGGACCTTCCTTTGTATATGTGCAGAGAATCTAGGATTCTCCACATCAGTATTTGGTTCAAATTGTTTTTGAAGGCTGTCAGCAATTACCTCGGCCTTTTCAATCGGGGCAACTGCGATACTGCCGAGAGCGCCCTTTAGGGGGGGGATGTGATGAAAAGGCTTTCTGAGAAAGGAGGTACGCCTCCAAAGAGTGCCTGTTTCGGGAGATAACTCCTCAATTGTTTTCTCTCATCTTGCACGGGAGAGGTGTCTGATATCACTGGCGATCTCGTTGCTGATAGTACGGAGTTCATTTTTAAGAGCAGGGTCTCTAGATCTTTGCCAAAATCTCCGTACCCTATTTCTTTGGCGAATTTTGGAACGAATATCTGGAGGTAATTTAATAGGTGCGGTTTTAAATTTGGGTTTTGAAGTAGCCACAAGTGCTTCGGAGATATTTTCTCCAAGCCGACCAATCGGTATGTCGAGATGCTCATTGCTGGGAGACGCCGGAATGGGAAGTGGCTTATTTTTAAGAGGGAATCGGAAGTTCTCCCAATTGGTGGAGAGTTGCGCTGGAATTTTCATGGTATCAGAGTTAGTGTATAGAGTTAAAATGACCGGTAGATGATCCGAACAAAGATCCCCTATAACTCTAATGTCATAATTAAAAGGGATATTTTTGAAAACAGCCAGGTCGATAATTGAGTCACGTACTCCCGGCCGAGAACTGAATTAATATGCGTTGGAGTGTAAGGTGCAACAATCCTTGCATTGGGATAATTTTGAATAATTCTTTTAAGACGAAAGCCAAAATTGTTCGACCTGGTGTTATTCCACGTTTTGTGAGCAGCGTTAAGGTCTCCAGCAATGATTAAGTTATTACCTGAATTTAGAATTTTAATAAAATCCTTTTCGGGGAATTTTCTGTTGATTTCCGCACAAAAACGAGCATAAGCAGAAACTACTCGGAGGGGAGGGAAATTATTAATTTTAATTTCAATAGCAGTAGCATCCATATACTGTATCCCCGGTAAAGGGGCTCGGCTTTGAACGAAATTACTTTTACAGTACATAGCTGTACCTCCTGCTGTACGAATTCTAGGAAAAATTACACGATCATCTTTATAAAGAAGATAATTTGCAATCCGGGGGTCCTGACCAGGTTCTAGTTTGGTTTTTTCCTTCCAATTACATTTAATTCCGTACTACTGTGAACAAATTTCATGAATCCATACCCAAATTTCATCAACTTTTTGTGGCTTTAACGTGGAAATGACTTTTAGTATCAACTTTTTTAACTCAGCATCGCACTATATATTATAATTTGTTTTTGTGTGGTCCTTTTTTATGTTATTTTATTTTTGTACAATTTTTTTTGCCATCTGTTTTTCTTTCTTTTTTTTGCGGTTTATGAATTTCAACGACTTTGGGCGCTACTGTTATGGTTTCTATCAATGTACATATATACACTTCAAAACGCTCTGTTCATTGGTTATAAAATGTCTCTCTGCGATGTACGTTCAATTGCTTTTTCTCAACGCACTAGCAGCACGCACTTGATTGAAGACGAAACTGTCAATGACAGTGGCGGTATCAATAATCTGATAGATTATGAAGACAAACAAGAAAAACCGGATTCTTTGACAGCAGATAAAATACACTCATGGACAAAAAAATTAGAGCACCAAGAAATAATTGCGAGATTGTGACGAAACTTGGCATGAAGATACATGTCGGGGAGATATGCAAATGATTAGAAGTGCAGCATGATTGCGCATTATGTATAGCCGGTAGAAGGCGTTTAACGTCATTCTCCGTGGAGTATAAAACAGGTAACCAAAGATTGTTTGAGTGTGCTGAATCATTTACAAAGGAAGAGTTGAGGTAGACATGCCATTACGTCGTTTTCGAAGACAATATGAGCAGCTGTGTGTCGCAGTTTGAGAGGGGGAGAATCATTGGCATGATGGAAGCTGGGTGGTCAATCTAGGTGACTACTTCATCAATTAGGCCGCTCTGATTGTGTTGTTAAAAGGTGTTGGGACCAGTGGGTCCGATAAATGTCATTTACACGAAAACCAGGCTCAGAACGCTCTCGACAGACCAGTCGTCGAGAAGACCGCCGCATCGTAAGAAATGCACGCGTACAGCCAACTACTTCATCGGCCGTCATCCAGGCACAGGTAGCACTTTCATTAGGGGTCCCTGTGTCTTCTCGAACCATACGAAGGCACCTGGTTGAAGGACAGTTGGGATCTCGATGTGTGCTGCCCTTGACGCCTCCTTTTGGAGTGGTGCAGTGAGCGAGAAAATTGGATTGCAGTGGAATGGAGCCAGGTCGTCTTTAGCCGAAAATCCAGATTCAATCTCAGCAGTGATGATAATCGTGTTCGTGCGTGGAGACCCCGAGCTGAACGCCTCAATCCTGCATTTGCTTTATAGCGTCACACAGCTCCCACATCTGGTGTGATGGTATGGGGTGCAATTGCCTACAATACACGGTCACCCCTAGTATTGATCCGTGGCACCATGACAGCCCAGTGGTACGTCCATAACATCCTGCAACCACATGTGTTGCCACTCATGCAACGGCTCCCAAGAGCCATTTTACAACAAGATAATAATGCTCGGCCTCACACGGCAAGGGTGTCACAAGACTGTCTCCGCACTGTTTCTACCCTTCTTTGGCCTTGTCTCCAATCAAGCATATCTGGGATAATTTGGGACGGCGAGTTGGGCATCCCACGAGTTTGAAAGAACTAGATGCAAGGTTACAGCAAATATGAAACGAAATGTCTCAAGACATCATACAAAACTTGTATGCCGCAACATGCATTCGCGCTAGAGAGGGGTTCAACAGGGTATTAAATCCTCCGTTTTTTTTTAATCTATTTCTCTGAAATAAATTATCACTTTTCTTTGATTTTCTAATCCTTTACTCATATCGAAGTATTCATTACGTATGTGAAATTTCGTTTCATTTTGACGACTTCTTCTTGGTGCGCTAATTTTTTGTCCATGAATGTATAAGCAGAGATCCATCTATCATATATATATATATATATATATATATATATATATATATATATATATATATATATATATATATATACATATATATATATATGTATATATATATATATATATATATATATATATATATATATATATATATATGTAGCATATGATATATATATATACATATATATATCATATATATATATATATACATATATATATATATATATATATACATATATATATACATATATATATATATACATATATATATATACATATACATATATATATATACATATATATATATATATATATATATATATAACAAATATATACATATATATATATACATATATATATATATAACAAATCGAAAAAGCATTTTCTTAAAATAGATACTAATTCCGAAAGGAGTTTGAAGTTCCAAAAAGAGGTCAGATCATGCATACTTGATTATTGTAATGTTCTCAAGTAACATCATGTACTTTATAATGCTAACAAAATTAATCGTTTGAAATTGTATCGTCAAGTAACGAAAGTGATTTTGAACTAATTTATATCGCAAGAAAGATGAGCGTTTTGGATTACGATGAGTAGCAATGAATTATGTATGAGCATTTTGAAAATTTCTCTATGTATACAATGAGAAGATAAATGTTTTGAAAATGTTTCCATGTGGAATTTAATTGCTTATTTTGTTTGAAAGTACTTTCTCATAAATTTCGTTAGTATTTGACATTTTTTCTAAGCGCGAATTTTTTTTATGCGGTCCCTCTCTACCGTTTAAAAGTGACCGCGGTAGCCGAGTGGTATAGGTATCGGATCGTGGCTTGCCATGTCACGAGTTCGAGCCCAGTACCACTAAAGACTTGCCGTGTAGGGCAGCGATGCACGTTAAATCTGTCGAGAGCTGAAACGTCCTCCCGTTGGTGTGGTGTGGTAGCTAGGAGAGGGGGGTTCTAGCTCAGGTGTCATCTACGTCACTTGACCATGGTTCAAAATTACGTGGTCCGTCGCCAAAAGCCCTCGTGTAGCTGAACAGTGCGACGTTAAAATTCAATCAATCAACCACCGTTTAAAAATATTTCTGCAGTATGTCGACACATTTGTTAGTTGTATGTAAGTAGTTATGTAATTTTTGCATATTTTTCTGGGCGATTTCTTTTTATGCGTTCCCTATCTACAGCATCAAAATAAGAGTACTGTATTTGAATCAAATTAGAAGCATGGCAATTTTAACCACTTCCCTTACACATTTTTTTGAAAAAAATCGCAAAAAATTATCACTTTTATTTTATTATTAAGTACGAAAACGAAACAAAACAAAATATTTAGGTTTTAAGTTGAATTTTTAATTTTTTGCGGGTGTAAAAGCATTTAGTTTTAATATTAGTTTACTATCCCGAGTTATCTCAGGTAAATTGTAAAAAGTTAAATATTAGTATTTATATGATAGTTTTTGAAACAAGGGACACAAATCAACGTGATACCTGACATTTTGTACACTGGTATCTGGTCTCTTTTCTTACTGGCCTACCTCTGTAATCTCTTTTACGGGAGGACAGAGTATACTGCCTCGTTGGATTTGATTTTTTCCAGAAGCAGAAATAACATCTGAAAAATGCCATGAGGTTAGCCTCAGTGGTGATGGACTAATGCTGGGTCTTCCTGATGTGGCAGAAAACTCGTCACGATGATTTTCTGAAATTATTTTTTCAATCAGGTCCATTCTAAATTGCTTACGTGATCGGGAACCTCCTGATTTACAGTACAAAATGTAGGCTACATACAAAAGCATAACTTCCACTATTTTCAATGTCCACCTCTTCATAATCACTGTCTGAAAAATCATCGCTTTCGCTTATCTTGCATCATCTCCATTATTTTATTTATGTAATCCACAAGCTTATTATTTTATTTATATAATCACTATATATAATCCATAAGCCGACGTCTACTATATAATAGGGAAAACTCGTGTGGCCTGTTCCGTCCAAAACATTCGTGAAACCAACAAAAACTTTGCAAACTGCCAATCAAAACTGAATATTTCCTTTCATTTCCTCCATGCCGAGTAAAACCGTGATAAAACCAATCTTACTGACAAATTCTGCTTCTCCCAAGTTTTCTCGGGATAATAATTAACTGCAATATATACAAACCCGAGATAACTCGGGATAATAAAGCAAGCGGTTAAGAAGCTTTGTTGGGCAATCTTTAACAGATCTAACACTGTAAAACGTATGGAAACTTGTCAATCTTAAAAAAATCTCTATAAGAACAAAAATGTTGTTGCACTTTGAATCAATTTAATTTTTCTTTTAATATCTCACGCCTACATAATATGAAAAATTCACGCATATTAAGTTCATTAAAAACCCACTTTCTCCCTTTAAATCATTCTTTTTTTAGCCTCTTGACAGGATAACGTTGACATGAACAGATGGATAGTTCTTCCCAGAGGAAAACACTAAACTAATGTTTTGCACGGAAGCTTTTCATTAATGTACTGGAATAAGAGTAACATAATCATGTTTTTTGTACTTTCTTTTCTAAAAAATGAAGGCATAGCACTGGGTTTATTTCCTACATGAACGTATTTTATAGATAAAACAAAAAAAAAAGGTAATTTGTTTTGCAAATAGCCAATGTGTTCCTCCCAGATAATTAAGGATGGTGTGGATAAATATTTATTAATAATGAAAGCTAAGGGAATTTAATAGATGTTAGTGACTTAAATTTTTTTTGGAAGTGTTTAATTTTTATTTATATTACACAAAGCGGTATTAATATTCGCGATACACTCTAGAGTATATTTAGTGTAAAAAGAAATTGTGCTGGAGAAAAAAATAGTTTGAAAATGTGTTCAAGATAATATCACGTTTTCACAGAAGACCTATTTTAAATTTTATTTATCTGCCTCTTGAGAAAATACTGTTTTTTCCCACTTAGTTGACTTTTTAATATATTTTCGTCGGTTTTCTAATGTTGAATTTTACAAAAAAATGTATGTATATCGAATGTTTCTTCGCTATTCAGATTGTTTTATGAAGAATTTAATTGATAATGATTGATGATATAAGGGGAAAATGTTTAGTGCATGAAAAAATTTCCAATAATAATAAATACACGTTCAATGTTTTTAGAACAAATATAGCCCTATTTTTTCAAAAAAGAATAAAAATGTACCAGCATTTCAGATCTCGGAATTATTCATTTCATGAACATAGAACTAAATTCATTAATTAAAATTTGTTGTTAATATTTTACATGTAATGTTCATTAAGTACAAACTTTCACAAACATTTATTAAGTAACTAATTTTGACGGCCACATTAAATTTTCACTTTATTAAATTGATTATTTATTAAAGAGACACTTTAAAATTCTTTGCTTGTATCAGACATCTAAGATTTCGTTATTCAAAGAAAACAAGAATACAACCTCTGACGATAAATTTCGGTGAATGAAGTCAGAACGGCTGATCTGGCAACACTGGCGAAACAAAACGATGCCCATGTGTAGCGGCTGATGTTGACCATCTGCCCTTACCGTTGTTCAGTTGAGCGTCATTTATGTTGCTTGTAAGACTTGTCTAAAAAGGGCTTGTTTAGTGCGTTGGCTCTTAATTGAGAGTAGGAAAATGAACGAACAAAAGGTCAGTCGAACAGTACCTGTGTGGCAACAAAAGGGGTGGTGAAAATTGAGCATTCCTCAAACTCGCCAGATCTCAATTCTCTAATCTTCCTTTTTCCACGACTCAAACTCGTTTTTAAAGGAAAAATATTTTACGATATTCCTAACATCCAACGAAACGTGATAATGCTTTTGAACTGCATCCTAAAAGACCTCTTGCAAAGTTTTCATGTATAGCAGATCTCAGTGGTGTATAATTATGGGAGGTGACTATTTCGAAAGATAGAAAGGAGACTTTCGTTAATATTTCATCTACGTTAATGTTACAGGGCTTTTCACCGAACTCTATTGTCAGAGATTGTATTGAAGAATCAGTTACTTATATATTTGTCTTATACACTGTTGTGAGTTATGATGTGCATTACCCTCCATTAACCTCTTGGCTTCCTTTACTATTTTGTTTGATGTAGGAACCCATGTATAACTTATGCAAATAAGCCTTGTTATATAACTAGAATTGTAATGAATAGGAGAAATAATGGCTGCAGGAAGACATGCGGACATCAGTTAATGCTGTGCATCAGATAATGGGTTTGGGGATAGCATTATGCTGCGGTTCTGAATCTGGTAAAAGTACGGGGAAAAGAAAAAGATTGGTGGGGGAACGGTTCAATAGAAGGATTCAATCCTCTTGAAAATATTAGTAGAGCACTTTCAAGACTAGTTGGGGTGGTCCTTCAGTAGCTGATTAAAAAGATAAGTAATAAAGAGAACGATAAGGTAAGTAAGTATAATGGAAATCCGCTTTAATTCTTTATATATTATTATATAATTATGTTAATTATTTTATTGAAAAAAGCTACTTTCAAAACTGTCATATCTGTTTATTCAGAACCAATGAAATCTTGGGGTTTTTATTCGTCATAACAACATTTCATTAATATATTGTTGTCGTGTCCTTCCTGTAGAGAAGGAATGAGTGTTGCCAAAGCCTCAGACAGGTTGGACTTCTTTACGATAGATGGCGACACCACCTATCTCCACCTCCACAATTTAGGCATGTCAGTGGAGGGGAGAAAAATATTATCCAGCCCCTGCACCTGTGGTTTCTGCAGCGACCACCCACAAGACTTTCGGACCCACTGATTTAACGAGCACGTACTCCGTGTGTACTCGGAAGTTATTTGGTGGCATTGGGCATCGAACCCAGGCCTTTCGGTCTGCTCTAACTACTAGGCTACCCACGGCCCCTCTTTAATTAATATGATAGGCATAATATAACACAGCATTGAAATAGATACTTACCAAATTGTATTTCTATTATATGCTTATGTCTGTGGTACATTTTCATGCACATGTAGCCATTTTTGCTGAAAAGAAAAATGATATTCTATAATAAATTTCTTATTAATAAATTGATTATTTTCCTTAATTTCATAACGTTTCAAGAAAACCGGTAAGATAAACGGTTATTCATTTGTAATAAATAACTTTAACACAAGCTTTCAAAGGTTAGTAAAATAAGTGTTTATATAATCAATGTTTGAAACAATATAAATAAATTCAAGGGAATAAAATCATATTGTTTACATGTCTTTTAGTATGTATTACACATACATAGCAATAAATAATCCATATACAAATTTTTGTAAAAAAATTAATTTTTAAAATATTTTAAGTTGACTAATTTTAAAATTTTTATAAACACTTCTAATTTAATGTTGAATAGGTTCTACTCTAGTCATAATACATGATAGTAATCGATTTTTTTACAGATAAAATTAAGGCATTGGACTCACAAACCGGAATGGAAGCTGGTACGTTTCAACCATTGTAGCTCTAATAGGGACTTTTGGAGATAGGGTTCCAATTGCTCAGTTAAGATAATTCCAAAATTGCTCTATCGAATTTTAGCAAGATGACTATTTTCATCTAATACCCTGATTGATAATGCAAGTATCTATAATCATAGCTCAATGTGTACGAGAATAATCTGCCATTAAAATAAAATTATCTTCAATAGTAGTAGCATAGGGACTCATATATTGATCAAGAAATTCGTCTTAATATTTTTACCAATTCAAAATGTCATGTCTTCATTGAACCCACCCAAGCATGTGATCTATAGCTTGTGACGGGCTTTGTCGCGTCTTCTATTAAAACCTCTTGGGAAATCTTTGGGGCAAGAGTGGCAATTCTTTCCAACCAACTGAAAAAGCGAACGCGATTATGCAGATTAAAAAATTGTGTATATATTGGAGCTTTAGTATTCGCGTGAGGTTCTTGAGGAGGTCTAATAGTGCTAGCGAAGTTCTGAGTCCGACGCCAGAAGATAGTCCATTTGCCGGAGCAAGTTGGATCAAGGATTATATTGACGATATAAGGACTGGTAGCTGTTCGCAATGGATTAGCGGTAAGAGAGATTATATTAAACTTTAATACTAAAGAGGATTCTAGTGAAGTCAGGAAATCATCTATAAATATAGATTTGGTGTTTATTGCGCTATTCGTTAGAATTATAGTTTATGTCTCATCACTCCTGATCATAAGCCTCCTAGACTTGTGTTGCTTTGCTGAATATAACTTCAGATAACAAATTAATTTTAGTATAGAATCTCTGAGTGGTCACTCTTTTATCCCCCCCCCCAAACTTAGGTCGTGTGGATGAAGAGATGATACCCACAACGAACAGAACGAAGAGAACATCTCTTTCTAAAATAAACCTAGACTTATATGAAAAGTAGACTTTCATTCATCCCTTATTCAGTTTAATTGGAATTTTATTTGTAGTTGTTTAAGAAGCATATCTATTTGGTATCCTTACATATAAGCCTTCACTGCGAAGATATGTTAAAATCGTGGTAAAATGGAAATGATTTTGACTGCTATAAAATAAGGCTTTAACAATTTACATTTTTTTTCCTTTTCTTTGCCCAGAGAGAGTTAAACGATCTTCGAGATTTGTCACAGCATGTGAGTGTCTTGAAATATAGACTCTTTCTTAAAACCGAATTTTGATTTTTGAACTTATTTCAAATTCTATGGACCACCTTGCAAAATTCAATAGGAAATACAAGTTTGAGATATTTCTCTCCTTATTCCAATCCAGCTAATGACTTTCTTCCTCTTAAACAATCAGGTAAATATATGTTCCACTTCAGATACAAACAATTTATTAGGGTGGGAAATTAATTCATAGCGTTTTTATATTTTCTTCTCTTTTACAATGATTCTTCTCCTGTTTGGCAAAATGTATGTTATTCATTCGATAGAGAGAGCTCTTTCTGCTCTACAAAACTAGCATTTTTGTAATTTAATTTTTATTACTTTTGAGGCTAAAAAATGGGATATCCAGGAGGTAAAAAGCAACAGTTTCGACACCTGTCTTCGCTTCCCATCGAGGCGAAAAAGCTACTGAAGCAGCTCAGGACATTTGCAATGTATACGGGTGAGTGAGTGAATATTAATGTTGCCCTTTTCAGCTACACGTGCAATGTATACGGAGAAGGTGTCATAGGAGAGTCTACAGCACGGAAAAAATTTGCAAAATTTAAAACTGCCGATTTTGAAATCGACGACACGCCCCGTAGGGGAAGACCTTTTGAATTTGATGAAGATCATCTCAAAACACGTTTTAAAGAGGGCGTACACCATGAACCAAAGAAGTCGTGAATTGACCGAAAAAAAGGAACTGCGATCATAAAACGATTCTCATTCGCCTGCATTCAATAGGACTTGCTGAAAAATTGGGAGCCTGGGTGCATCCCGAGCTTAACGAAAACAACAAATAAAATCACCTTCAAATTGCTTCTCAACATCTAGTCCGCCATCGAACAACACGTGTTCAGAAGCAACGCTTTTTCCACCGAATTGTCATTGCAGTTGAGAAATGCTGGCTATACATAAATTTGAAGCAAAGCAACGGGTTGCTCCAGGAGATACATCAAAGCCGAGAGTCAAGCCTAACCTCCAGCCAAAGAAGACCATGATCTGTGTTTGGTGGGACTGGGAGGGCATGGTGTACTGGGAAATGCTCGAAAGGAATGACACGGTGAATAAGGAGCTCTACATAGACCAGCTACACCACGTAAAGAGCTATTGGACTAAAAAGACTCCATCGACAAGGCCAAACCATCTCCTTCACGACAACTCCACGCTCCATGCTGCACAAGTTGTTAAAGCCGCACTCCAAAAGCTCAAAAGGTTGTTCCTTCCACATCGGCCGTATTCTTCGGACCTTTTCACGATGGATTACCATCTTTTTCATTCCCTGTCGGAACATATGAGAAGTTTTACCATCGACAATGAAGGTGTTGTTGTTTCCAATCCCTTTGGAGCAGGAAAGCCTACATAAAGTCCATTTGACCTTTTCGCATAATAGTGTCACACACCAGGTCTTGCTCTTCATACGACTGACGCAGGGAAATGCCCCAGCAGTCCAGAAGATGAGCAGGAGATGCAGGGACAAGTAAGGAAAACTTTTACCCCCTGCACAAAAATCATACTACGCAGGTGACCGCTCTAAAGAGCGCAAAGGCCATCTGATGAGCCCTGGAACTCCTGCACTGTAGAGATAAGCCAGGACTCTTAGCTGCGTACCAGTGGTCAGCAGGAGGGCTTCACCAAGTCAAATTCATTTTAGTTCTTTGGAGGGAATGAATTTCCGAATGGCTTAAGATAGTGGAACTGGAGCTAGAGAGAACAATGAAGATGACCTTAAAAACTGGCTTAAGAACTTCTTTAACATCAGACCGGGCGATTTTTCGCGGAATGGCATCGACAAATTGGTCGAGAGGTGGAAGGAAGCCGTAAACAGCAACGGCAAAAACATAATTGATTACTTTATTGTAATAACTATTGATTTTTGTTTAAATAAAAGTTTTTATAAATTCCATACAAACTTATATCCCAACCTAATATTAAAGCGAAAACTTTAAGACCGAGAAAATAATTTTTGAAAACATGTAAAATTTTACGAACATATTTAATGAAGTGAACTTTATGTAAAGATGGTGATTTATACGAAACTTGAGTACTTGATGTTAATATCATGTATTATTTTTCACAAAAACTTAATTTATTTTATTTATTATGGAATTTAAAGAATCTTGACCAGACAGAAAATGAGTGAATAAATTTCTTTATGAAGTATTGCTTAATGTGTTTTATTCTTTTTATAATCCACGTTTAGACTAAATTTATGAAGAAAAAAATAGTTTAAAAGACAGTTAAAAAGTAGTAATAATAATAAATAGCAGTTACTAAAAGTTGTAGTATTTGACTTTCAAATCGTAGCCCAAGTTTAAATAATTTGCGAAATATATGTTATAAATTTAATTTATTTAATGTCAAGCTAACAACTTCATCCTTCCAGTCTGGCATTGTAGTATTTTGAAGTTTAAGACTCAAAGTTTTAAAACAAATTAAATAAAGTTTAAATTAATTTCGAAGAACTTTTGAGCCTTAATTACAGTTTCTAAATAAATAAGAACTGGAAAAGACAGGGATTTCTGTTTACTATAAAGTAAAGTGTTATATTAGGTCTCAAAAAGAAAATTTCAATTAAAAGTTAGTTTCAGTCTAATGATTTTAATAAACATTAAAAAGTAATCAAGTAAAATAGATGCACCTATAAGAATTTATTCATGAATAATGATATGATTCATCACGGAAAAGAAATCCAAATGTAAATATTAAAATTTTAGTTGTATTACGGCAATGAAGATCAATACTAAGTCAATACCATTCGTAAATAGTAATCTTTCTATTCAAAAGAAAATTAATTCCAATATACATTGCTGTTCATCGAAAATGCTACCCAACATTGGAATGAAGCATCCAATTGGCGTAAAATTTGCAATATTCGTAGACTTTGATTCGACACGCGCATGATTAGCATTGTATAACACATACACATCATGTACGTTGGTAGAAGCTGCCTCTAGTATTACCATAAATGCAGCATAGAAGGATATTAATACATACCAGCATTGTTTTTCTATTGGTTTACGTTAAAAGTTTCAGTATATATATATTGTACATGAGTGTAGAAATTAAACAAATTCGTTTTTAAAATGATATACAGGATGTCCCAGGATCATTTGGACAAACTTTAAGATGAGGTAGAAAACACCACAATCATTTAGATTTGCAAAGCAACCCATGGTTGGAAACGTCTTCGTTCGGCGGTTGATGGCGTTATTCACAAGAGTATTTAAGGAAACAGACCTGCAAAACCTCAATCAACAACATCAGGGCAGCCAATAGAGAGCTTTCTTACTTACTGCAATCAACCAATGCCATTCCCTCTATACCAACACCCTGTTTTTCCGCCGAATTCCTCAGGATATTTTCCCGCCGAAGCCATCAAGAGCAATTCTCTCAGACTCTGACGTCATCCACCTGCCTTACCCTACCATCCAATAAGATCGTCCCCTTTACAGACTCAGTGGACTTTGTTTCTCCATTCAGGACTTTCCACTCTTCAGCGCACAAATACAATCCAGATAGGGGATGGAGGATCTATTCGAGATCCATATCTTTGTCAAGTGCAAGAACGTGAAAACTGCAGTCATTTGAGCTGTCATCGCCCGCAGAAGAGTATGGAACAATTTACAAACACCTTGCTGGCAATTATGCACTTTATTTACATATTGGCAGATAGAAATACTCGAACAGCAGAAGGATTGTACTGAGAAAAGTACCCACAGAGAGATGCAACGGACCGTCAGAAGTGTGCTAATTGGCATAACAATTTGTGTAAATATGGATCATAACGAGGTAACGACATAGTGGGGGCGGGTCATGCAATACAACGGGTTACAGTATTGAACAGTATTTTGTCCCATACTCTGAACAAAATGTGTTGAATATTGTTCGAATGAATTCGAGTACCATGTTAGGAGTTCGAGTGACTCGTAGCTTGCCCTCACAATATGCCTATTACTCCGTAATTATCCATATTCTCACAAATTGAGATGCAATTTAGCAAACAACCGGTGTTCTGGTGCATCTCTGATTTGGGTACCTTCAGCAATACAATCTTTTTGCTTATAGTGCATTTCCTTCTGCAAATCTTTAAATTAGCCATCATATCTGCCAGCTCGGAGTTTGTAAAACGTTTCATATGCCCCTGCGAACGAGGACAGATCAAATGATTGCGGTACTGTAGGTCTATTTCTTTAAATGTTCTGGTGAACAACGCCACCCAGCGCAGAACGAAGACGTTTCCGACCATGGGTTTGCTAAGCAAATTGAATCTGTGTGATGTCCCTTACTTTTCCTTAAAGTTTAATCCAATGATCCTGTAACAAACTTTATGTATGCATAACACCCTGTGTATGTAGATATATGGAATCAGCAAGAATTGGCAAAGTTCAAGAAAAAAATTAAAACCCTTTTGGTTTCAATGCCAGGATATATTGAAATAGAAATTATCATCCGTTTGTGGTTACAGAAGAACCTGATTTCTTCGTGTCTGCAAGTAGTACAAGACAATTAATTCAATTATATCAAGGTACTTTAAATTTGTATCCTATAATTTGCGTTTGATATCTCATGTCCTTCATGGTGTTGGATTTAAATGGTCTGTACTACACATAAAATCAATGCATAACATATCTTGCCTATTTTAATTGAATACTTAATTTTATATCATGCTTTTAGATAATTCGAACCATTAAATAACATATAATCAAATAAAATATTTAGGATGCTCACAAGACACCTTACAAAAAAAGACAGTTTATACATAAAATGTTTATACACTTACCATCCGGACATGCTGTACGTGACATAAGTGCTAGTGTTGGCTGTCGATACAACTTCTTCAATACAGATGAACTTGGTGTCAATATGGTCATGAACGTGTGAGAGTTTGAACGATGTGTTTCTGTGGCTGAATGTGTACACTTTCTTGAAATCCAGTGTGTGCCATTTGTGAGAAGAAATTACCCAGCCTGGGAAAGAGCAGCTGGGGGTAGGGTGCTTGCCTATTGCATGTGGAAAAATAAATAGTTTAACATTGTTTCTCTCAAAAACTGTCATCATAGCATTCAGATCAAATATTTTTGTAATAAGTTAAGTTTTCAATAAATAAATATATATATAATGAAAATAATTTATTTCATTGGTGAGAGATTCTCCATTGTGCATTTGGGTTTCAGCTCTCATATCAAATAATTTATAAAGAATTTTTTAAAAAAATACATAAAATAAAAAGAAATCAGAACTATAGAAAACAATTAATTGAATATAATATTACTTCAGAAATAATTATTTACATTTTTAGGAAATATACAAGGTATACTACTTCAGTTACTCCATCTCTAATAAAAATAATATTTTGTAAATTTCCATGTAACTCTTTTAGTATAACGTAACTTTCAAATACCTATGAGAACTAAAATACAATACTGAGTGCATGACCAATTTTGTGATTTCCTTAATTAGATAACTTTGTTCTGGAAACCTTTCACCAAAGTTTACATCTACGATAATGTCTTCTGATAAACCTCAAAGTATTTAGCAATCTGTTTTGAAAGTTACCCAAATCTCAAATCTGCAGCTTATGTTTTTTATAACTACTTTAACCTAAAGCACTTTTATCAATCAAATTGAGTTTAAAGACCAAGGAAGCGTAGACAGAAATTATTAATTTTTTTTAAATCCTTCTTTCTTCCAAAAACTTTACTCGTAAAAAATCAAACTTTATCAAATGCAATTGTAATGGAAAGTAATGTTTTATTGTGTGAAAAATCAGGACCATCAAAGGAAATATTTCGATTGAGAGCTCAGTCATTTTATCTATTTTTCTTAGTTTTGTAGTGCCGCTGATATAACGACAAAACAATACGAAATAATTACATTTCCTTTGCCCTAAAGCTAAAATTTCAGGATCGTGGAGAAGCTGGAATATTTTGAACTTGATGGAATCAAACCATTTATTCGGCAATTGGCTAAGAAATCAGTCACATATTGTCTTGAAGCTATAGGGTACAAATCAGATACATTGGATTCTTTACTTAAGGATCATCAACAGACAAGGCAAGACAATATCAAATATGGATTTAATGAATCCGGAATATATATATATATATATATATATATATATATATATATATATATATATATATATATATATATATATATATATATATATATATACTATATATATATATATATATATATATAGTTAATATTACGCAAGTAACGCGAATGGCTGCTGACTTGACCCTAGTGGCGTAACGGAGAATATTATAGTACACTCTTCAAAGTCGGGTTCTGGGCCTCAAGCTGTTCCTGGAGTCAGTTGGGCTTTGGACCCCCTAGAATCCTGGGCCCTCCCGCGATGCCCGGGTGCGCGGGTATAAGTTACGCCACTAGCTAACTCACTTTTCCAAGTGAGTGAGTGAGTCAATATTAACGTCACACTATTTAGCAACTCTGGGGCTTTTGGAGACGGACCTCGTAATTTTGAGCCATAGTCAAGTGGCGAGGATGACACCTGAGAAGGAATCTCCTCTCTTTACTTATACACCAACGGGAGGACGTTTAAACATCGACAGTATTTAACGTGTATCGCTTCCCTACACGGCGAGTCTTCAGCGATACTAGGCTCGAACTCATGACACACGAGTCCATTACCTTGACCAATACACTACCACTGCCACACCACACTTTTCCAAAGTGAGAACTTAAACCTCCACATATTTAGCATGAATTAGATCCTTGTTTATCTATATATATATGTGTGTGTGTGTTAAATAAAATAGTGAAAGCCTTACTCAATTTATTAATTGTGCTAATCTCATATTATCTATAGCAGTTAGCACATTTAATTTAAGAAAGTTTAATGAAACAAATGGGCCCTGTGACACTTTTCTCCCTTTTTTTTAAAATCAGGAATGATATTGCTGGTTGAAATTCTTATCACATCCTGCAAAGCCATCCTGTCAGCCAAATTTCATCTATATTTACATTTGTTAATCTTCATTCAAGAAAAACTTAGCTCACGAATATGTATGGACTAAAATGTAAAGAAAAATTTCCAAATAAGTTTCTTCATACATGCATTTTTTCAGTGGACACAAATTTGTAAAATTTAATGTCAGAGCAAAAAAAATTCCCTTCACCCTGTGATCTGACTGCAAGTCAATAAGTTCAAGCTGTAGCTCTTCAGGTGTTGTATCAATATCAACGGTAATGAAGCAACAGAGTTAATTGAATTCAGGCTCATTTTTTTAAAATCCTCGTCCTCCTATCTATACAGATGAGCTCTTTGTAGGAATACTTTAAAAAAGTATTTAGTTTCCCAAATAAAGGTATTCTTTTTTCCTAATAGTGAAAAAGTACAAGACGAATCTTTGATCTCACACGGGAAAGAAATCTCGATTCAAAGTATCTAACTGTCTTGGCGGGCCACAAAAAACTCTTTGTGTACAACTATTTGCCTACCTTTTGCTTGGGATATTTAGTCCCATCAAGATTCGAAAATATGACTCGACATAAAATACGCCAGCTACGAATCCTAACCTCCTTCAAGTTGAAAGGATAGAAACTACTGTGCCTAAGGTACTGTTACTGGGCATTTGGGCCGCTTGCGGCCCTCAATCCCATATCTGGAGATAGAAGAAACGACAGTTTTCATTATCATGCTGGAAGAAGGACGCTTCTGAGTGACTGGGCCAATCGTTCGGAAAAAGTTCCATTTTTTTCCTGAGATTTAATGTACTTGGGAGAGAGCTGAGTGGTCACTCTCTGATTGGAACATGGCGTGTGAGGAAATTGACTCTCATTGGCTGTTCAAAAGTCTAGTAAAGAAGAATAGATTTTTGAGATAGAAACTAACCAAATTTTCCCACCAAAAGCAACTCCAGGACTTTGAATTTTGACATATTTAATGGGCAATCAGCCGTTCTACACGAAGGTCTTTTGTAGAATCAGAACTCGAACATTTCCGAACTGGAACAATCCGTTTCCAGCCACGAGAATGCTATAATGACAACTTGAATTCCTTGGCCATAAGAAAAAAAACAGGAGGAAGTCGTAGAACATTTTTTTCTCGTAAATATGCATTAGATATTAAATAGTTCGATGAAAACAATCAAATATAATTTATTTCACAAAAACTTTACGACAAAGAGAAAAACGATTAAAAGTATATGATTTATACCAGGGATGGCGAACCAATGGCACCTGCGCCATCGATGGCACCTGCGCCATTGATGGCACGCGATACAATAATTTGGGCACGCCGATCGAAAGGGTTATTTTAGTTCAAAATATCAAAGTTCATTATTAAGTATTATGAGTAAACATGAGTGATAGGTCACGGCGCGCGGAGAGCACACTTGTTTGTTATAGCTTTAAATCCTCACGTAAGTTATATGTCATCTAATGTGAAACAACAGGAGTCATAATAATGTTACTTTAATTTGAATTGCACGTATAACTGAAACATTTACTACAATACAGTTCAAAATTTATTTTATTGCTGTAAATAAAGAGTCTTGAGTTGATAATATTTAGTTTTAATATTTTCCTAATAATCACAAGTCAAAATTATTTGACGGCACATCTATTCCCCATTAAAAAATTTCAGAAAAATTAGCACTTGATTCTAAAAATTCATTACCCCTTGTGAAGATCTCCCCTTGGATCTCACTTTGAGAACGAGAATAATTTGTAGTCAGATAAGAGCCAGTAGCCATTTTTTATAAATAACTTTATTTGGTTATCTTTTCCAAATAGAATCAAAGACTTATAAACAAATGTATCTAAATAGTTTTATGAGGTTTAAAAGGGACTTTCCTTTAAATAAACTTAAATATTTAATGATCCAATTAATTAGCAATTAGAATATCAATCACGCAGAGATTACCACGATAAAAAAGAGATCCCAGATTTATATTCAATAATGTTCCTATTGAACATTTAACTTTAATCTCACTCCTAATATAAAACTTTATATATAACGAGACTTTAAATATAAATTAATATTTACCACACTGCAGCTCAGCTCTTCCTGAGATTTATCCACCTAAAAAATCTAACTTCACCGTTATACCTTCCTGCTTCAATCTCTCTCTCCTACTGCTTTTTGCTTTACTATTCCGTTTGACTTAAATACTTCATCTAATCTGCATAACAAGGAATCCTGTCCTCTTTTTGGAGCTAATTGGAAACATGGTAGGGGAATTAAATTTCCCTAAAAGAGACGACTCAGAAGGTTAGTGATAAAGTTCCGTATAGGTTTGTCACACCCTGACTTATACCATAAATGAAATCCAATCCCTAAAAGGTTTACACAGGAATTTCAAAAATATTCTAAAAATCAGTTCTTTTTCCAATAAACGTGGACTTTTTTTTTCTGTCGAATATATAATTCGCACTCATAACAAACTATTCAGTAAACTGTAAAAGCTCTTATTTAAATAAAATAGGGGAAAATGAATTTTATCCACATTATAAAACATATTCTGGTAAATTTGAAGTTATTCATAAATCTCGACATTTAACTCCTTATTCGACTGGAACAGACGAAAATGATTCGGTGAAAATTAAAGCATTCTTTAATTTTTGGAAGTTAAAAAAAAGCGTCTCACTTTTAACTAGCTTCATGGTCCGGGAACCTTCCCAAGGTGACACTAAACCATCGCACGTAGCATCAGCAGACTGAGACATTTGGATACTGCCTTTTTCCGGAAGGTAATCAAAAACCTGTAGAAACAGAGGCATGTATGTAAATGCTATGTAACTCAGAATGTTTATGAAGTGATATAAGGATACTTAAGATACATATCAATTAAAAATATATACTTCACTAATTCAAACTACTTTACTTAAAATGTTGAATGTAGTTGGAAGATTTTTCCATATGGAAATACTATTAATTTCGAAATTTATTTCGACGAATTTTTGTTACGTTCATTTTTTTACTAATGAAGTAACACTATTTAACACTAGTAACACTAGTTTTGTTACTAATGAATTACTGGTTAATGAAGGAAAAGATCCAGTTTCTAAACCACGGCTTTAAACTGTCTCGCCATTTTAATATATTCATTTGAAAGTTCATCTTGTGAAAGTCAGACTTCTTTCTTGTACATGTTTGATTCTGTAGTTTTTAAAGAAATCCATTATTAATAATTCGCTATAAATAGGATTCTGAGAAGAGAGTCTGAATACTGTTTATTACTTTTCAATCTCATATGTTACATGAAATTTAGATTTCTTTTTTGTATAAGTGCTCAAATTCAGCTTGTATAGATTTGAAAGTGGTTTATTGGAAAGGCAATATTCACCATTGAGGTATTTTCATTATTTTTTTTTACAATTAAACTGAAAAAAGTGTTTGAATAAATGATAGAAAAATATTGGTTGGCTCGAAATACATATTTAATTCATAAAAAAATAAATTTGCGAAATATATTTGAAATACAGTATATTGTATTTTCTTATCGACATACTTAAAAACAGTATACCTAAGTCTACTTACTTACAATACACATTGCTGGGCACTCAAAATAAAATACCATAGAACACTAGAGATACCAAAGACAAATAACATAAAATTCATGGCTGAAATAATTAATATAGTAGTCCTAATTGACTCTCTCATAGAGCGTGAAATAATTAATATTTTCTGTAACCGATATGATTGGCATTAACTATTGAGATAGGCTTCTGCACTGAGGAAGACTTCGGATGTATTTCTTGGGATACAAGTTATTACCATACCTTGTCAAAGTTCATTCGCGATGGGTGATGCCTTTTGAGCCAGGCATTTGCTAACGTTCTACAGATGACACGGAAAATAGGTAGATGACGATGTAATATGATGGACAATGAATTTTTTTAAACGTAGTCGTACCATGGACGGCCTCACATTTCCCAGTTGAAACTTGACCAAAGTTTAACTTTGAAAGTAAGAGACAATAAGGGATTTCATAATGGATCAGTGGCTCTTGCGATTATCGACAATGTGAAGACTAGGAAAAAAGTAGGGCCGTGGATAGCCTAGTGGTTAGAGCACCGGACTCCAGACAGGAAGGCCTGGGTTCGATGCCCGTACCGCCAAATACCCTCCGAGTACACACGGAATACGTGCTCGTTGAATCAGTGGGTCCTAAAGTCCTATGGGCTGAATCACGAGTGCAGGGAACTGGAGAAAATTTCCCTCCACTTCAGTTCCATGCCAAAATTGTGGAGGTGGAGATAGATGGGGGCACCATCTATCGTAATGTTCTATAGTCCCTTCGGGAATTTCACCGAGATGTCACCTGAATGGTGATCAAGGCTAAGGCCAACGACAGGCATACATCTAGCCCATTACCACGATGAATTTCGTGAGCCTCGATCTGACTATGTCAGACTGGTGGCATGAGCAACAACAGCAACAAAAAAGTTCAATGACATTCCAAACTCCAACTCTAGGTCAAAGACTAGTTCGGCGACTACTGTTGCGTTGTCTTTTCATTTTTTGGTTCCCTTATGGCTTTCAATGTAGCCTCAAACTTCAGTCATATGTGTAAATATTTACCACGCAGTAATGGACATCCAGTTGAAGCTCACTTCTAATGAAAATGTCATCAAAACCTACAAGCTCACTAACAACCTTGTGCAAAAGACTATCGATTCTAGAACTTTTTTTTATCCAATGCTCTTCCTTGGTTTTTTGACTATTTGAGGCCGAGCCTCCCAGTACTGACTGACGACGTCGTCAGTCGGTTATTCTAGCACTAGAACTCTCCAACATTTCACACTTACAATGTGATATACGTCCGATGATTTGATAGTGTAAACCTTCCCGTCGATTGAACTATCATTTTGCAACTACCGAATACATGTTCGCAACAATTCATCTTGAATATATCTCGCAAGAGAACCAATTTCTTGGATAGATAATCCGAGATAAATTGAAGTACACTCAGGAACATTGAAAATAGCGACCCATGAAGGAAGCTAAGTACAATCGCGAAACTTTGCAAATAAGTACAGCGTAATATTATGCAAATGATCCAAGTTTTGTGCCAATATGCATGCTCATACACGGCGAGGTGGCTCTACAATCAGGAAGAGGGTGCTATATAAGCCAGCACAAATTCGAAGATTCATAAACGTGACGATTACCCGCCGATTGTAGGAAGCCTTTGGTAAGCGAAACATGCCATCTAAACGTGCTAGAAGACATTTCTCACAGTTAAGCGAGTTTGAGAGAAGTCTAATCATCTGGATGAAAACTGCAGGCTGGTCGACGCGCCGTGTTGCTGGCCAGGTGGATCGTTCGGAGTGTGCCGTTAGAAATTGTTGGGAGCAGTGGACACATAAAGGTATCCACGTGCGGAAAACCGGGTCAGGAGCGACCAGGAAGACCACGAGGAGAGAGGATCGAAGGATCGTGCTGCAAGCAGTTGTGCACCCCACAGTTCGACGATACGAGCAGACGTAGGCGTAGCAATTGTTCCACAAACAATTTCCAGACACCTTTCAGAAGCAAATCTTAAACCCATGCGCCCTTTCCGTGCACTCCCTTTAACACTGGAACATCGGCAACTGCGTCTACAGTGGTGCCAAGCCAGATCAATGTGGAACGTCACAGATTGACAAAAAGTTGTGTTTAGTGATGAATCTCGGTTTGTTTTGGGAACAGATGATAACCGTGTACGGGTGTGGAGGCGCCCTGGTGAGCGGTACAATTCCCCCCACACTGTTCTACGTCACACTGCCCGCACAGCTGGTGTAATGTTTTGGGGGGGGGCATAGCCTTTGATAGCCGGTCCACTTTAATTGTGATGTGTGGAACCTTAACGGGCCAACGTTACGTTGATGATATTCTTCGACCCTATGTATGGCCTTTCCTAAATGGTCTCCCAGGGGCAATTTTCCAGCAAGATAATGCTCGTCCGCATACATCAAGAGTTACTCAAGATTTCCTACGTCATTTACAAACTCTTCCATGGCCGACCCGCTCCCCCGATTTGTCCTCTGTAGTGCACGTGTGAGATCAGGTAAAACGGCAGATGCCATCGTGTCACTTTGTACATGATTTAGAGTTGGCTGTTCAAGATTTGTGGGCCCATTTGCCTCAGGACAACATAAGGTGTCTAATCAACTCAATGCCGTACCGTGTAGCGGCATGTATTGCAGCAGGAGGTGGTCCAACTCGCTATTGAAGTTGCCCAGTATTTGTGTCGTTGAACACCCTGTATTCGTTTAATTGTCTTGTTTTTGAGATCAAGTGAATCTCTCATCTGTGTCATTCTGTGTATTAAATTTCATTTCAATCCGATGCTTTCTTCTTGGGTCGCTATTTTCAATATGTTCCTGAGTGTATTTGATTTCATAAGCCACAAATATTTTTGTGCATGACTAAGAAATTAGGTTGTTGAGTTTCGATTTTTGGCGACGAAGTATACTGAATTTTAGTACTTAAAAAATTGTCAATTCCCTTTTTTGCATCACTTGTATGGGGCACTGCTAATGCAGTGCTAGTTATGTGGATGTCTAATTGAGATTTACGCTCAGAGCAAATATGCCTATCAGAGGCTTTACTCATGGTAATGCATTTGGGAATGGCAAAGAATTCGATCTACTTTATGTGACATATTAATATTTCTATAAGCAAGTTACCGGGTGTTTAATAGAATTTTTTTGCAAGTTTTAAGCTGAAATAGTTTAGAAATAAAATGTTATTTTCATTTCCTCATAGTTTTTTATTTCTGAATAGCTTATATAAGCACTGGCATTTTAGAGAAGTAAAGATAAATTTTAATTGGTGGTAGCAGAAATATTCATGATGAAACTTTGATTTTAAAATAAATATTATGTTGAGTTATTGCAACTTTAAGTGTTTTTCTCGTTGTAATATCTATTTTTTCAAACAATATTTCACATAACTATTCGAATGAAAATTGAAGTAACTTACGAAACATCTGTAAGAATTATCGTCAGTAAATGGAAGATTATGATGTTTTTCATTCGACATTTTACCCACTAAGTAGTGGGCAGATCCTTCTTTCCACACAGCCAGACAGCTCAGTTCTTCAACTGTAAAAATAGACACAAACTCTTTACATAAAATATTTACGAGGAAACTGCATACTTAAATGCAATAAAAAAAGAAACATTCACTGTTTTAGTAAAGCGATGAAATATTAATTGTTTGATTTGTTTATTAATAATTTTGTGGGGTACGGGGATTTTATAATTGTTTTCAATAAAAAAATATATATCTAGATTTATATTTCAGATAGTTGGCTATGGAGTTTGCATTTTTGATATCAAGTAAACAGACAAACTGGTAGTTCAACCTTCGAATTTGCACTTCGAAAATTGACTTTGAAGCTACACTAGAGTTAAGGTATCTTTTTTAAGGACACTTGGTGGTGGGATTGCATCATTGAGCTATGGACTTACATCTAATGCACCTTGACTAGATGATAGTGAATTTTTTTCAATTATTAAATTATGCTTAACCTTATGCAGTGGCGCATCTCAGAGTATTAGGGTAAAGTACGTACAGGGTGTCACTCAGTATTTGGGCCCCTTAGAATCCCTGGGCCCCCCATCGCAATGCGGGGGTGTACGCTACGCCACTGACCTTATGTATGGATATATTTAAGTAAAATATATTTTTAATTAAAAATTAACTCATAAGTCTCCTTTCTGCTGTTGTTTTCGCAACAATCATCATACATTTATGTTAGAATTGCTATGGTATTAAAAAGATAGATTGTTGGAAGATTTATTCTATATAAAAAAAATAAAAACGTATATCTTGCTTTAATGGATGACATTAGGAAGGTATTGTTTTCTTGGTGTAATATAACAGTTAACAAATACTATTTCAGACAATATTCAAACTCACATGATAAATTCATTAAGCATGTTCATTCTACTTTTAATTTAAATGTGCAAAAAGGGACATTAAATTTATTATTTTGTGTGAAATGCTTACCTGAGCTCTCTGTTCCCAGAACATCTGCACATGCTTGAAATCGAAAGAGCAGTCTAGAGTCATCTGTGCAAGTATCGATGTTGGACAAGGGGTAGACGCATTCCCCGTGGCCCCGATTGTAAGTGAAGGTGAAAGGCCCACGTAGCTGACAAGGGACTGGTTTGGCATCCACTGCGAACAAAAAGTTTAAAAAATGTAAAGGATTCATATGCAACAATGTTAATTTGCTCACCTAAGTATCTAAATTCAAATGAGAACTAAAACATCAATGCAAACAATTCTTTCAAGAAGTTATAGCTGTATAATTATCTTAAACTAAGCTAAATTTAGTGGTGCAACATCCCATTAGGGCCAAGACTTTCTGTTTCCATCTCAGTTTTCATGACCTTGGACATTGAGGTGCATGAAGAGATGTTATGGTCAGGGGGTCAGCCAGACAACGAAATTCCCAGTGTTTAGCTCTCAAGAAAGCTTGGCACTTATTTATCGAACCACTGAAGGGATGAAAAAGTATAAGTATCCGGTCTCCTATAAATATTATGTGTGACTATGATATTTTTTCTCTGATATGTATGATTCAGTATTTTGATGAATAAATACTTGGTAAATAATTCTAATAGTTAGATATTTTGAAACATAAATGGGTGAAATATCTGTATAGTTTTGCATTAGTTGCATCGATATTTTAGTGAGTTATAAAAATTGTAATTAATAATAATTATAATTATGAATCCGAATAATAAGAATATGAGTCATTTCACTTAAAATTATAATAATAAAAGTATTTGTACATTTCATTCGTCAAATAAGTAGTTAAAACAACCCGACAGATTTTCTCTTTCTCTGCTTCTTTGAAATAATTTACTCCGAATCATATGTGCAAGAAAAGTAATTATCCAGCGATAGAAATAGTGTGTTCCTTTATATCCCTTTGAGAACATAATCTTCTGCAAAATGAGTTGGGGATCTATCAGTCTAGACAGAAGGTGGTGAAAATATAAATAAATGTTCATAAATCATTGTTAAAACCCTATACATTAGAACCGTTTTTTGTGTGATCCTTTTTCTATGTGATTTTATTTTCCTGTGATTTGTTCTGTACGATCTTTTTTTTTTTTTTTTTTTTTTTTTTTTGCGGTATATGAATTTCAACGGCTTTGGCGTCACTGAAATCTTTACTATAAATGCACATACAGTAGAACGTCATTTATCCGAACGTTTATTATCCGTAGCGTCAAATATCCGAACTAATTTTTTTTGTCAACTACATGTACTGTATATGAACACGTTTTCGAGCAGTGCAATGCGCAACAGTTGTTTTGCGGGAGGCCAAAAGTGACGGAAAAAACCAAGGTCAGGGACATTTGGGGAATTTCATTTCATTTGTGTGATTTGGTAAACATCTGCGCGGAATATAATGTCAATTTGTTTCCAAGTGTGGGGGTGTATTCGTGGTGTGGAGCGTCTCTAGCACAGTTTTATAATGTTGGAAAGTCAACAATTTCTGACATAAAAAAAAGCCAGAAACCATTTTAAATTTTGCGTCAAAACTTGACTCAGAAGATGGATGCCTCGAAGAAAAGGAAAACCATGAGTGAAGCAAACGATGTTGTTCTTAAGCGTGCACTCTACTTGTGGTTTTCACAAGGAGGGAGCAAAGGAGACCCGATATCGGGCCTTCTATTGTGCGAAAAAGCTTTGTCTCTTGTGGTTCAGCTGGTTTCAAAGCTAGCACTGGTTGGTTAAAGAACTTTAAATCGTGCCAAGGGATACGGGAACTACAGATTGAAGGCGAATGGTGGCGATAGGAGTTCTGCCCACAAGTTTAAGGAAACATTTTTTTGTAGAATATGGAAAAAGAAGGGTACTCAGGAGACGACGTTTACAACGTAGACGAGATTGGAATAAATTGCAAGGCTCTGCCAAGAAAGTAATTGGCTTCAAACCGGGAGCACACGGCACCAGGTTTTAAATGCTGACGAATTTTCTGCGTTAGAGAAAGCTATGCAGTGGTACGAACAACAATTAGAGTGCTGCCATACTCAACTACTGCTGCTCAAGAGAATCAGAGACCTTGTAGGGAAAAAAGGTGTACAATAGTACAACGAATTTATTTTGAATAATTATTTTCCAGAATAAAGGTAAAATTACGACATTTTTCACCTATTTTGCTTTTTCTTCAAGCACGTTCCCCGCTATGTGATCATTTTCAATATTCGTATAGTGTCCGGTTTCATATACTGCATGGATCGCATTCAGTTTTCGGTTATCCGAACCGTGTCCGATCCCAATTGATTCGGATAAACGACGATCTACTGTATATACACTTTGGAGATGCTCTGTCCATTTGTTAGAAACAGTCTCTTGACAATGAAGTTCAATTGATTTCTCTCAATGCGCTAGAAGCACGCGCTTAATTGAAGACGAAACTTTCAATGGCAGTGACATTTTTTTTTATCAATAATTTGATAGATTACGAAGACGGTCAAGAGAAGAACCGAATTCTTTGAAAACGGATAAAACATATGTAGGAACTAGCATTCCAACAAATCGGAAAAGCATTTTCTTAGAATATATACCATTTCCGAAAGGAGTTTGAAATTCCGAAAAGAGCTTATATCATGCGTATCTGGTTATTGAGACGTTTGCAAGCATTTGTCCAGCCAACCGTCGTCGCAAAAACTTATCACTTACTTTATGGTGCCAAAAAATAAATCCATTGAAATTGAATATTCAAGTGACGGAAGCGATTTTGAACTAATTCATCACAGGAAGATGCGCGATTTGGATTACGATGAGTAGAATAAGTTTTGTATGTGTATTTCGAAAACTTCTCCATGAATATAAAAATAAATTCAATGTTTTTAAAATGTAATTTAATTATTTATTTTGTTATTTTCTCATAATTTTTTTTTATTTTTTAAATGCGACTTTTTTTATGCGGTTTCTCACCACCGCATAAAAAACCTTTTTCTGTGGAATGTCGATAAAGACAGTGCTTCTCAAACTTTCAATACTGGCGCCTCCCTTTTCGATCACAACTTTTATTGCGCCCCCCTTATACATTAATAATGTACTGAATGGAATAATAATGCACTTTGATGCTAAAGCTACAATAGGCGATCTTAATTATAAACCATACAAATTAGTAACATAAGTATTAAAATTTTGTATAATACTTTTAAGCAATAAATACATAAAATAATAGGATAATTATTATGTTATTTTTCCTTTCTCTAATTTTTAAATTGAACATATTGCAAAATGCGGTGGCTGCTTAGAAGACAAAATATAGATATTTGCTAAATATAGAAAAATAACTCAGAGGGTGAATTTCCAATCATAAGCATTTTCCTTATAAAAACTTTGCTTTGCAAGACAAGCCCATGGAAGTCCTTAATACTTATTAAACTTGTTCTTAATTTAGTATTAATTAATTAGTTATAAAATACTCTGTGCAACACTGATACATTAAAAGTATACCGGCTGTAGTGCTCTTTGCACGAGTTTATTTATAAGAAAATAAAACATTATTGATGTAATAGCTGAATTGTAAGGAGTGCAAAGTCAAATGCTCGACAATGTTTACAAAAATGTAAAATGATTTTTTAAAAATGGTTGCTCAAATTATAATTAGTTTTAAGCGAATGGTAATTTTAAGCCTCACAGAATTAGCATTTATATTTGATGTTAAATAATGAATAATAATATAAAATTCCGATGAATAATAACAGTATTATTTTTAATATTTAAAGCGAAAAGACTTCAACATGTTTTAACCCGGGAGCAGGCGCGCACTCGATACGGTCGAGCGGAATTAATGAGTCACCCTTTTCTTTTTCTTTTTACAATTATTTTATTGTACATGATACAAATCGTGATTCCAGTGAATAATTTAATTAAGAGAAAGTTTACTTACCTACTTTCAAGGACTTTTCAATTTTTCTTTGGTAACAAATAAACAGTTTTGCCAGAATTAGCGATTTCGTAATCTGTGCGTCCCGCGCGACCACTTCCGGGTAAAAAGTGTATTCATTATGATTAAATGAAATTGTGTAAAACGTTTTTCACGTTATGCTTTATATATATAGAATACTCGTAAAAATAAGTCTTGGCCAAGTAATTATTCAAAGTGCTCTCCATGGTTTTCCAAATACCATAAAACTCTTTTGCATGGAAAAAAGCGTAACAGAGAAATACATTGCTTACAACTTCCCTAAATGAGAAACAAACACGTAAGAGAGGGGTCATAACTAACTGTACCAATAACTTAGAAGGTTAAACAGATTACAGCTATAATGTGCAGTATTTCAAAAATAATGACAGTGGTGAATTTTTTATGTTCCTAAATTTTTTTCGATTCTGCGTCTGGGATCTGTTTTTTCTCTGAAAGATTTGTATATTAGGTTTAAACAGAAAGCGTAATAAAAAAAATCTCTCATCATGGGATTACAGCAAATCAAATAAAAGTTTTTTTTATTTGGTTATATGATCAAAGATAGCTAATTAGGTATTAAAGAAGTTTTTATTTTTGTTGACTTAATATCGCGCGCGCATGCCTATAAATTATATCAGAGTTAAAGTGCATTTTTTATTATGTCTGAAAGTATTTTGTTTTAATTCATTCCAGTAAATTATTTTTGAATATTTTATTTTCGATATGCTCGCGCCCCCCTCGTAGGGTTATCGCGCCCCCGCAGGGGGCGCGCCCCACAGTTTGAGAAACACTGCAATAAAGGTGTTTCTTATATGTAAGTATTTGTGAAATTTTTGAATATTTTTGTACGGTTTCTTTTAATGCGGTCCCTATCTACCGCACAAAAACAGGCTTTACTGTATTGACAATGAAATTGAAAGTACGAATCATCAAATGTATTTTTAGTTTAAAAAAATAAAGCATTCGTTATGTGAGGGTCATTTATAGAATAACTCCTCCTCAATACCAACAGTTGTCAGAAAATACAATGCGAACAACGCATGCGCATATTTAGTGTATTTTTATGATGCCTGATATATGCGACAGTTCTCACTTTCCTCTTGCTTGCACTAAATACATTGTAGCTGGTCGCCGATCCGGTATAGTGGTTAGCGACGCTGACTTCTGTGCCGTTGGGTCTGGGTTTGAATCCCGGAGAAGACATGGATGTTTGTAAATGTATAGTGCCTTTGCGGCATGGGGGTACTCTAAATAGCCGTCGAGCCACTGTTCAGTCCTTTCGGACCACGTGGTGGTTGATGTAACTACCACACCACACCAACGGGTAGAGATTTAACGGTGGAAGGCCCCTGACCACCCCCAGGTGTCCTCCCTGAAAATTGGGGTGGAAACGAGCCAAATCTTACTGTCACCTGCATGGTGCTCAAAGCTACGGACTAGCGTCACTTAGCCCTTTGCCATGATGAATTTCAAGACCCTCGATCTGGCATTCGCCGATTAGGTGGTATCAGTAAGAACAACAACAGCATTGTAGCTGCTGAAAATTTTGTTCGTATTCTTTCATACGTTGATAGGGATATAAGGTCAATAATACCATTTTTGAACATGGTCATTCTAACATGACTGATGAGTTCAATAATAACATCTAACACAGCGCCTTCCCTCGTATGATACATTGCACAAACATGTATTACAGGAATTCCATTGGGATTTGCTGTCTGGACGACGTCTATTTTTTTTTTTTCACTTAAGGAATTTTTCCCCTTACGGACTTTCAAAGTGATATGAGGAATTGCAGATGAATATCGCACTGGGTACAAACATTACGCTACACATTTATACAACAAAGAAACATGCAGTTGTTCTCAGGGTATGTTAAGTGCTAGAATTTTGGTAGATCTTAAGTTGAGAAACAGCTAAAAAATTGCAATATTTATTCTAATAAATGTTTCCAATTCAATGGATTAATGTTTGTGATCTACTGGATATTTACTTTCTGGATTTCTCTTGTGCATCAGAAAGTACAGCATGTACATCATCTTGTACATCTATAACTGAGTGTTATGTCATTCATATGGTGTGCCCAACAAAATATTTTTTCAATCACTTAAAATTTTTGGCCACCAAAGCTTTAGTCATAAATATAATGTTTAAGGACAAAAAAATTATGCGCTGTTTTTTTACAGACCACTTACACTATGGCTCGACTATTAAATCAACAGCTACCTCTTAGTTCTTGAAAAAACTATATAAAATTTAAAAAAAAGAGTAGAAAAAAAATTGTAAAGTTCGTTAATTTGATTTTCACCAATGTTTATGCTACAAAACGTACTATATCAGGGACAATACAGCCTGTCGTTTTCAGAAGGCACAAAAGAAAGTTTCTGAGACGTAAATTATATTTTACTATTATGGATAAGTATTGAAAATAGCGTACATATATATATTAAGGTATTCTTCTTTATATGATGAAGGGTTCAAAATGCAAAAAGGACAGAATAACTATCATGAATACTCCTTTGGAAAACATACATGCTCTAATTACACGCGTAATAATCAAAAAAATACAAACACAAGATATGTAAAAGTATGGATTTCTCTCTCATGGCGTACCTTATTAATTTATAAATTACCTATTTTTTCACGTAAATTGTAAAGTTTTTCAGACGCAGCACTTCCGACTAACTTTTATGGTGTTACGTAAACTTTCTCACGGGGGATAAGGTATATAAACTTATTCATACTTCGACACTTTCCGGATTATTATAGCTATGAGAGTTTAAATATTCCATATAAATGTATAAGTGTGATAAAATTTATATGTTTTATCCATGTAACACAATAAATGTTAATCAGAAGTACGGCGTTTGACTAAATATATTTTTTCAATTCCTACTATTAGTTTACTCTCTCCCTATATATATTTATATATCATGTTTAAATTTTCAATCTTTAATAAAATACTTTATATTCCTCCACTTAAGTACAATTACATTTTTTAAAATTTGTAGTGGAGGTCACTTGATGTTAATACTGTTTTTTCAAAGATTAATTCATTAATTAAATTAAAAATGAATAAATATTAACAAACAAAAATAATAGTCCAACAGCATATATGTCCCTGTAGCTCAATGGATAGCGCGTAGGACTTCTAATCCAAAACTCGTGGGTTTTTATCCCACCTGGGATGGCCTAGTTTCTGAGAATGTAATTTCTTTTTGCTGTACTATTTTATTAGAATAATTAAATTTAATGAATGAATAAATAATAACAAACAAACAAACAAAAAATAATCGAACACCCTATATAGAAAGGAAAATGGAAAATTGCAAGGAAAATCGCTTTCTATTTTGTCACTTAATATTGTGTTTCTGTCATATGTATATACATATTTATATTAATTGTAAGTATCTAATAAAAAGTTACGAACATAGAACTTTTCTTTGTTGAAATAAGTAAGAATTGACTTATTATTAGTTTATTTTTCATTTATTTCTTGTTTTTTCTTAATTTTTAAGTTTTCAAAAATTTAAGATTAATCTAGTAGAGCTTACAAAACCAAGTCTTTTATTACATTGCCAAAATTAACTAAGTGACAGAAAACCTTCAAAGGAAAAATTTCCTAAAATAAAATGTTGTTTTCATATAACAGAAGTATATTAATGAGTGATAACGGAAATAAAGTGAATAATCTTAAACATACTTGTAAAGGAAATTAAACATGTACTAATTTAAACAGCTCATGAATTCTGCTTGGATCTCCAAATTTAATATTGGATAAAATAATAAAATATTAATTTAAGGAAATACAGAGGAAAATGCAAATTATTAATGTACATTCGTAGCTTATAATAACTGTTAAATTTACATATATTGAGCTGGTGAGTAACAATAGTTTATATATATATTAGAATAAACATTATTAATTTCCATTACAATTAATGCTAAATATTAACGAAACTAAAAGAGATTATTTTGATGGAACTAATAGACAGAGCTGTCAGTGTAATTCATTACTGTATACCTAAATTAAAAACTATTTTATTCAGGGAATCAACTGAGTTATCTAAGTTCACAATTATGCACGCACGTGGAGAAATAAAACATAATACTAGTTATACATTTGTATTAAGCTAATTTATTCCGAAATATTAAGCGACGATTTATTATAAACAATTTTAAGGATAAAGTAATTAGTACAGAGTGTGCGACAAAAGGATGCAATTAGCATTGGAAAGGTAAACAGACAGTTCATTTTAATACAAAGTTTCTGCATTTCGGGGATCAGTTCTGGATTACCATTGCTTAAATTGGTATACATTTATTTCATACAACTATTAAAGAACATGGATCCATTCAAAGTCACTTTAGTGTATTTAAACGAGTATTTTAACCTAACAGAAGCATTTAATGGTAACAATTCTACATTTATGAAAAGATTTCGGCTTTGAAATATCACATAGCATTAAATCCTTTGATGGAACAAACGCCAACATATTTCATGGTAGAACAATAAATCGTTACATTTCAAAGAATGGCATTAATTTATCCAGGCCTATTAAGTGATTTTTAAAAGATTCTGCCTTCGGCGTCTAGGAAGCTCTTTTTAAAAGCCCCCAAGACTTTTATTCTCGGCAAGACGTTAAGTCTAAAATCCTTCTCTGCAATCAGAAGCTGTCAATGCACCGACTGCAACAGAAGAAGGGGGTGGAAGAATTGTGGGACGGAAAATGAGGATTACCCACGTACCATCTGTTTGGAATCACCTGTCGTTCGGTGATTAGAGGCCTGGACTAATTACTTCTCTGCACAATAGGACTTCTTTTCGTTTCTATGATGAGACGTAACGAATCAGTTCGCTTCTGATGGAGAATTTTTGTTTGGGGTCTTTTCGGGTAGGCTTTTCCTGGATGAAAATGATTCGCCCTTGCTTGGATTTGTTGATGGGTTTTCTATTTTGACGAGTGATTGTGTTTTGGGGTCTTGTATTAAATATATGCTTGAGAATGAATGTGGGAGCACTTCTGTTGCTTTTATACAAAGGAACAATTTTCAGAATGAAAAATAATGTAAAAAGTAGAGCATTTTTCTTTTGTTTGGGGTTGTATTCAAAAAAGGAATGACTGATTCTTGAGGTGATGAAAAATAGCTTTCTGTGAGGAGAAAATGCTACTCTGGGTTTCAAGGTGGAGGTATTGATTCATTGTCCCCTTTGTTTTTGTTCCCTTATCTTAAATATGAATCTATAAATAAGAGATAAACTGAGGGAGATGAAGTAATTTTAACTCAAACGTAAATCCAGTATTGATTAAGATGATTAGACGTTATTATTTAATACTAATCTATACAATTTTATACAAGATATATTTTTATATTCAAATAAAATTATAACTTTTGTATCTTTTGAGGCTACTGTATTCTAAAGAAGTAATTTTTAGATGAAAGAAAAAAAATGATTCCTTCTATTTAATTATCAAATATGGAAAATCTTTCATTATAAATTGTTTCACGTTTTTTTTCTTGTTATATGTCTAAGTGTGAGAAAAATATCCTTGAGTTCGAGTACCAATTATAAAAAAAAACTATATAGATATAATTCTGTCATTTGTTCCGATTACAAATTTTAAAATAAGTTTTTGAATATATTTTTCTTTTTTGGTAATTGTTTTAAAAAATTAATTTTCTTTATAATTTTAAGGAATATTTAGCATTTTTGGATGGTAATAATACGCATTCATATAAAGTCATTGATAATTTAGGCCTAGTTAATCGAGCAAGTATGTATTCATTTTTGGATATAATAGTACATTTTCCGAAAAATAAACTAATAAAAGACATCTTATTTACATTTTAGAATAAATGGTAATGGAACAGCTGATTTTTACAGGCAAAGCAAGACTACGTTCCGATAACTTAAATCACGTGAACCTGCCACCAATAAAATTAAATTGTTCACACAAGAAACTGAGTATCAATGTTTTCAAAAGACATTCATGATTTTCTGTCACACATTTTGAAATGCCCTTTATTGCTTAATAATGACATATAATCAACTGAAAACTACAGAGCTAATTTGAGCTCGACTTAGAATCGAATACATGGATTTAGTGAAATCAGTCAAACTTGTTCAACTTGTACCCCAATACGAGTCTACTGTGGGTATAAGTTTTAAAACTTTTTTTGTAATATTTTGTTCATTGTTCTTTAAAGTTAAACAATTTAAACACAGATAATTACATTTTGTCTCAGCTTATCTCTGAAAAGGACATAAGACTTAAGTGAGATGAGTTAAAAATTGTACACCTTGCGCTTAAAATACTTTCCAAGTAAAATGTGAAACATATTTTGTGTGCTCAAAAGAAATTCCTTATATTCTGCTCAGTGTTCTGAAAGGCTGTCTGATGCTTGAAGGTCTTCAACTGTTGCTTCTCTGTCACAGCTTGTGTCATACAAGAACGCAAAAATTTAGTTAAATTTGTGAAAGTTTTCTATTCATTGTTTATGCATTGTTTCTTTGATTTGCGTACATCAGCGCCACCTACCGGATGATTTTCGAATTATTTTTTTCTAGCTTAAAAAAATCCCATGACATACTAATGTTGATCCTGTAAACAGTTTTTTTTTTCGTTCATTTCTCCGGATTTTATGAATTTTTAAAATTTTTACGGACTTTTTGCACACTCAGTATATATATATATATATATATATATATATATATATATATATATATATATATATATATATATATATAAAACTCCTGTTTGTGAAAATTGCAACACCACGAAGGACCTACGCGAGTGAGCTGAAATTTTCAGGAAATGTAAAGTAGGGCATGATATGCAAATGATTACAATTGCAGACCGGTAGCGCCCTCTGAAGGGCGGATCGAACCTAATATAAATAGACGGCTGTAGCGAGACGTGTATGATTATCGGTGGTTATATGCTAGTGTAAACGTTAACTGAATCTTTACTATGCCTCGTCGACGAAAGGGAGCGAAATTTGAACAAATTTCGGAGTTTGAATGGGGCAGAATCGTCGGCCTTTGTGAAGTGGATTGTCTTCTCGTGCAGTAGCCGCTCGAGTGCAGTGTAACAGCAGCACAATCATGCGTGTTTCGAAGCAGTGGACGGACGAGGGTCGGACAGCTCGGAAATCCGGGAGTGGACCCCGAAATGTGACGTCAGCTCGTGATGACAGACGCCTGGTGCGAATGGCTCAGATGGACCACACAGCTTCTTCTAGACAATTGGCAGCACAGTGGTTAACAGCTACAGGTGTTTCATTGTGTGCTTCATCAATTGGGAGACGTCTGTTGCAGCGTGGGCTGCGCGCAAGGATTCCTTTATACAGGATTCCTCTCACGCAAAAACCATCGCCGCCTGCGGCTACACTGGTCCAATGTGCATAGGAGCTGGGCGTGCTGATTGGCAGCAGGTTGTCTTTTCTGACGAATCCCGCTTCAATTTGTGGCACCATGATGGCCGAATTCGTGTCAGGTGCTATGCCGGTGAACGGCACATTCCGGAGTGCATTATCGAATGCCACAGTGGACGAACACCCGGAGTTATGGTCTGGGGTGCCATAGCATATCATGGACAATCACAATTGCTACGAATTGTGGACAAATTTAACAATACCCGATACATAAACGAAGTTTTACAGCCCCACGCTATTCCTTTCCTGCAATGATTGCCAGGGTCTGTATTCCAGCAGGATAATGCTCTTCCACATGTCACCAAGACTGTCAAATCCTATCTTGATTCACAGCAGGTACAGCTTCTTCCTTGGCCTGCGTATTCACCGGATATGTCACCGATTGAACATGTGTGGGATATCGTTGGGCGGCGTCTCGCTCGTGATCTTCGTCCTGTTGCTTCGACAGACGAACTTTGATTGCGCATACAAACAATATGGAATACTCTTCCACAGGCAGATATTCAAAATTTGTTTAACTCCATGCCGCGTCGTGTAGCAGCTCTTATTGCGAAGCGTGGTGGCCACACAAAATACTAATTTCTATCTCTTTTAATTGTTTGTTTGGTTTGAAAATGTAATCATTTATTTGTACCATTACCACTCAACTGTGTATTAAATTTCATTCAACTATTATGCTTCCTTCATGGCGTTGCAGTTTTCACAAACAGGAGTTTATATACACATAAAGTCGGACCTCTATATAACGAAGTGAGTAAATCCCGAAAAAAATTTCGTTATATGAAAAACTCGTTATATATAGGTTCATCTTTTAATGTACTTTATAAAACACACAAAACAAATTTTAAATTCATAAATAACTATATATTAAAAAAGTAATTATTCATACTTTTTTTAAAATTAATATATGTTTATTTTATAAACATTACCCATCAAAAAAAAGAAAGAAACACTTCAAGGAAAACAAGAAAAAGAATGCCGAAGAAATCATTGTATTTTCAATATTAAGGAAATCGTTTTATACTAAAATTAATGAATTTTAAAGACATTTTATAATTTAAAGCATACAAGTTATATTAAACATACATTATTTTATAAATAGAACACGGGGACACGGGACAACTGTACTGAGGGTGAAAGAGGATATCGAAGATATTTCTAGTGGTAAATGGGGGTTATAGGAAGCACTTCTTGGATGAAACGTCCAGAACTCTATTGCTCTCGGTGAATTAGGATCTAATAAAATCAGTTCAAGATTTATGACGACCATAAAATGTGTTCAAGAGAGAATAACTTGAAATTTTCTCAGAGATACTTTTAAAAAAAAAAAAGGTAGAACAAAAATTGAATCACAAAAGAAAAAGTTCATTATATACAAAATGCACTTCGCTATAGAGAGGTTATTTTACCAAAAAAATCGAGAAATGCTCAAGGTTCCAGGAAAAAGTTCGCTATATAGAAAAATTCGCAATATAGAGGTTCGATTGTATATATATAGAATCAGAAATATATCAGAATATCAGATCAGAGAAATATATCAGAATTTATTTATTTAAAAACTAAAACTTTTGTATAAAATCCCATAAGTGAAGATAAATTTTCAAGAATGTCTTAATTGTTAGTATAAAAGATCTGCATTAAAGCATCTTTTAACTATGCGTTTTTAGTTTATGAAATTATAATCTTCTTTTAAAGCCTGCTCTATAAAGTGAAAAGGAAATTTAATTTTTCTCTTGCCTGTCAGGAGAAAAGACATAATTTCTTTGGGAATTTGTGAAAGATTTTCTGTTTTAGTTCTGATAGTTGTTCGAAACAAGTTTTTTTTTTTCCATTTCGTATCTTCTTAAGACAGCATCCAATTTTAAGAAATTTCATTCGTTGCTATTTTCGTACAATTGTCAGAATAAACAGGCTTAGCATTTGATTTAGCTGCAATATATTAGTTGAGAAAAGAACTAGTTATTACGCTTTTGATTTAGCTACCGAAAGAAAATCTCTTATAGTTGAGAAAATTTAATAAAGCAACATTGGGGAGAAAATTTTATTCCTAAGCCCAAGAGGTATAAACCTTTAAAATTTGATACATGATAGTGTTTATCGATCTTTTCATTTCAGTTGATCAGATTGTTGATAATGATAAAATAAAAATGATAATAAAAACTAAATAAATTTGAGTATTTGTTTTCTCAAGGGACACAAAAGTTCACTAAACCTTTCAGAAAAAGTTAGAAATAATCTAGAAAATATATCCTTTCTGTTGGCACAAAAAAATTGTTGTTATTTTACCTGAAGTTCATTCAAACCTTGTTTGTTAAAAAAAACAATATAAATAAATAAATAAATAAATAAAAACCCAACAAAAATCAAACAAAGATCTTAAAAAGCACATAAAAAGTCAGATAAATGTTTCATATCGAAATCTTTTAGTTGAACTTTCTCATTTAATTTGGAAAAGTTTCAATTTGTTATTTCTCTCTTATTAAACTGTACTTTTTATATAATAATTAAAAACACGAGGGTAAATAGTTTTGTTATTTATCATTTCGAGGTTAATTGAATTAATATTCTTTTAGAATTATCTCTGCGACTGATCTCATAATTTTCATCACCATAAAATAACAACGACTGCCCATAACTTGAAAACTCTTTCATACGAAAGAGCAAACAAATATTTAACTGATATATCAAGCTGGTTCAGGATACTCTAAGACCTATCTCATTATAATAACAATAAATTTCCTTAATTTTGTAAAATGTTAACAAATTTAATTGAAAAAATTATTCTTAATTCATACTATGTATAATTGTCATTTATATTTTAAAGAGTAACGCAATACAGTTTACATATGAATAAAAATATTAAAGTCTTGGAATTGTTCATCTTGGCATAGTTCATTAAAGAGAAGCATGCATTATATATATATATATATATATATATATATATATATATATATATATATATATATATATATATATTACATGGATCTAATAATTATTTACAACAAAACATACCCGAAGAAATTAATTGATATTCTTCATTTGAAAATTTAAAAATATTAAATCCAGAGTTTAAAAGAACCACATAAAAACTTTTTATAAATTTAACTGTATATTCGTTTGTGCCCACATATGAAGAAAAATTTAATGAATAAAGAAAAATAGGATGTATTCTAAATTTTTACCATTATTTCTAAGTATTTGAAAGTTTTTAAGTATAATTTGGTCAAATTAATGGCTTTTTTTCATGTATATTATGTATGAGGGGCATTCAAATGAAACCCGGTCACTAGTGAGAAGTAACGGTAACGGTTTCTTAACTCAAAAATGTAATTGTGCGCAGTAAACATACTCAAAAATAGTCGCTAAAACCGTTGGCACATTTATCCCAGTGTGACACTAAATGGTCAATTCCATCTTTCAAGAATCTAGTAGGCTCCTGTCACACAGTCGTCTGTTGTGAAACGAATAGTTCATTTTAGATGTCCAAAAACATTAAAATCACAAGGAGAAAGGTCTGGACTGTATTGTAGATATTGCAGCGTTTCCCATTGAAACTGTTGCAATGTCATCTTCCTCGCATTGACCATTATCATGCTGAAAAATAACGCCATTGAACAACATGCTTGGGAGTTTCGATTTCATGGCTCATCTAAGGTTCTGTAAAGTGGCATGATAACGCTAGGCATTGATAGTGCTCCCCATTCCAGGAATTAGACAAGTAGTGGGCCTTTGTGGTCAAATAAGAAGAGCATCGTGATCTTACCGGAACTGGTGTATACGGTCTTTGATTTCTTTAGATGTGAGGTCGTCGCACGTTTCCACTGCTTGCTTTCCGATTCAAAATGGTAACACTATGTTTCATCCCCAGCGACAATTTGTAACAGAGAGAAACCCGTATTCCTCCTTATGATAACGTTACGAATGACTCAAAGACATCGCCAATCAAGTATTGCGTGGTTCGGTGGTCAGTTGGTGGGGAACCCACTGTCCTCAATTTTTTCGAAAATTCAAGTGTTAATGCATTATTGTGTGAGTGCTACCCCCGCTAATATCCAGTAACCAATGGGTCTCGTCAGCTGTGATTCTGCGGTTATCCA